>OX940791.1:20310215-20717715 GCA_954870985.1 Trifolium fragiferum | reverse complement strand
CGCAAAGGTGCATCAGAAATCCAGGGCATAGCCCACAAAATACAAGCAAAAACAAGGAAATACTGAGTACAGGGAAATATTAATGAATTACAATAATTCAAATATCCTGGCTCCCATCAGTTTCCTCAGCTTCAGAGTCATTGGGCTCCTCCTCCTCCAATTCCTCATCCTCAGCCATTGTTTGCTCATCCTCAAGCTCCAGTCCAGCAATGACTGCCTCCAGCTTGGCCTTCTTCTCATCCAGAGCCTTGCAAGTCTCCTTTAAAGCAGCAATCATGTCTGTCCTAGACATAGCATTGTTTGAGCTGGATGTGCCCACATCATGAGTCATATCAGACTGCTTGAGACTAAAAGAAATAGCAGACTCTCTTCTGCAAGACAAATCATCCTTGCCCAGAACATCAGGTCTCTGGCTCAATATGATTCCACACAGTAGGGAAGGAAATGCAATGGGTAGTTTGACAGCTAGGGTTTTGGCATGTTTGATAGTCTGATCAAAAATATAGGTACCAAAATCAAAATTAGATTTGCTACCAATAGTATATATGAACCTAGCCAAACCTGTAGCCACATCACAGTTGTGTGTGGTAGGCACCCAGTTAGCAGCAGCAATCCTGTTCAGGATGTTGTAGATTGGTGTGAGCTTGCTTGCTTGCAGTTTCCCTTTCTTAGGCCAAGTCTTGACCTTTCCAGCTGTGATGGCCTTGATTATGTAGTTGTCATTTGCCTCCATCTCAGCAAAGGGCTCCTCACTTCTGCCCAGATACTTGTTGATAACAGTGGGAGAGAAGTGAATTTCTTTACCTCTCACAAAAACAGTTTGGTATTCCTTGTCCAAAGGATTGTCACAACCAGCAGGGATGTTTACCAAAAACTCTTTGACTACCTTCTCATAGCAGTCACCCAGTCCAGTAACAGTCTTCATCAAGCCAGCACGCTTGATCAACCTCATAACTTCCTTGCACTGCAAGGCTTCAGCACTGAGCTCCCTCTCCAGAGCTAACCTTCTGTGAGCAATGTATTTCCACTTTCCAGCATGTGCAGGGTTGTGGAAGGAAACCAGATCAACTGGGATGTCAGGAATTCCCTGAGGGATTTTCTTCTTTCCATAGCTCTTCTTCACAGCAGACTTAATGTGAACTACCACATTCTTCTCCTTAGCAGATTCTTCCTCAGACTCACTGATGTGAGCTACATCACGCTCCCCATCGTACTCTGAGTCACTTGTAGGTGGCTCTTTTCTTTTCTGAGTCTTCTTCTTTGCAGGTGGAACCACAGCTTTACTAAATCCCTTCTTGGGACCATACATGACTTGCCTCTTAACAGGCTTCTTCTTCTCCTTAGTAGCAGCAGGAGAAATCTCAACAACAGCAGGACCTTTACCACTTCTAGTCCTTCTTGCAATACTATCCTCAGTAAGCTTCTTCAAGGGGATGTCAGAATTGTAGCCTTCTACATCCACAACAACCTTGTCAGACTGGGTATTATCTTCAGGTTCCTCAACCTCAGCAGGTTGATCTTCTTCAACAAATTCCTGTTCAGGAGAATCAGGAATGACAGCAGGTTTTTCAACAGCAGCAGTCTCTTCTTCAGCAGGAGACTCTTCTTCACCTTGTGGCAATGATGTGCCAACATCTGCCGCAACATTAGGTTCTTGCAGGGCATGGAGCACAGAATCAATTATCTTCTGAGTCAAGGGATGTCTTTGACTCTCAGGGATCTTTACAGCAGCCTTCTCAGGGTTAGGGTTTGAAGAACCTACACCCATAGATGCTTCAGCATTTGCATCACCAGATTTTGCAGGAAGAGGTTCAACATGCAAACTTTCCATGGTGTGAACCCTCTTTGGTGAGCCAATCTTTGGCTTCTTGCTTTTCTTCTTCTTCTTCTTGGATTTTTCTGTGGAAGGAGAAGGAACAACATCTTCCTCTGCAGCAATGGGGGTTGATTCCCTTCTTGATCGTTTTGACTTCTTCTTCTTTGATCCAGATGGCTTGATCATAGAAACAGGAGTGGCATTAACAATCATGTCACTTTGAACTTCTTCAGGATGCGGGGAATTAGGTTTTGGTGATGATGGAGGAGTTGTGAATTTGGTTGAAGGAGATGTTTTGGTTGCAGTAGACATGATGATGATGATGGTGATTTGGTATGAAGATTTTCAAAGAAAATAGCAGAGAGATGAACAAAGGGTTTGAGAGAGATCAAGAAAATTTTTGGTCGTTTGAGTGGTTGAGAAACGAATGTGGTGATCAATGTGGTAGGCAATAAGAGAAAAATCTTGAATAAACGGATTTCTTGGAGTTTTGATCGCGAAATAGCCGTTGGAAATATTTTGTAATGATTGCCTTTGGATTGCGTGCAACTATGGATGGAGGGAAAAAACAGGTAACCGTTGCACGCCTAAATAGCTATTATGGCTATTGATCATCAAAGAGGCAAATACCAAGTTTGCCCCTTAACACCTCAAACCTATTTGCATCTAAAGCCTTAGTGAAAATATCTGCCAGTTGATTCTCTGTGGCAACATGCTCTAGAGTCACAATATTGTCTTCAACAAGATCTCTAATAAAATGGTGACGTATATCAATGTGCTTTGTCCTACTATGTTGGATAGGATTTTTGGAAATATTTATAGCACTTAGATTGTCACAGTATAATGTGAGCACATCTTGCTGCACATTGTACTCACCCAACATCTGCTTCATCCAAAGTAGCTAAGAGCAACTACTTCCTGCTGCAATATACTCAGCCTCAGCTGTAGAAAGAGAAACACAATTTTGTTTCTTGCTGAACCATGATATAAGGTTGCTTCCCAAAAAGAAACATCCACCAGAAGTGCTCTTCCTATCATCTGCACTTCCTGCCCAGTCAGCATCACAATAACCTAACAATCTTGTGTCTTCACCATGAGAGTAGAGAATTCCATAATCACTTGTACCACTGACATACTTAACAATCCTTTTGACTTGATTCAAATGACTCATCTTGGGCTCAGCTTGGTACCTAGCACACACACCAACAGCAAAGCTAATGTCAGGTCTACTTGCAGTGAGATAAAGTAGACTGCCAATCATGCTTCTGTATAGGCTTTGATCAACACTGACACCATGCTCATCTTTAGAAAGTTTGAGATGGGTTGCTGCAGGAGTTCTTTTGTGATTTGCATTCTCCATTCCAAATTTCTTCACAATGTTCTTGGCATACTTGCTTTGAGAGATGAAAATTGTATCTTCCATCTGTTTGACTTGCAGACCAAGAAAGTAGGTAAGTTCACCTACAAGGCTCATCTCAAATTCAGACTGCATCTGATTCACAAACATCTTGACCATTGGATCAGACATTCCTCCAAACACAATGTCATCTACATAGATTTGTGCAATCATGAACTTGCCCTTTTCTTCTCTGACAAACAAGGTTTTATCTGATTCTCCTTTTCTATACCCTTGCTGCACAAGAAATTTGGTTAGCCTCTCATACCATGCCCTAGGAGCTTGCTTTAATCCATATAATGCCTTCTTCAATCTGTAGACATGATCTGGATAATTTGGATCAACAAATCCCTTGGGCTGCTCCACATAAACTTCCTCATTCAAGTAGCCATTGAGGAAAGCACTCTTCACATCCATCTGGAATAGCTTGAATTTCAAGATACATGCTACTCCCAAAAGTAACCTTATGGACTCAAGACGTGCCACAGGAGCAAATGTTTCATCAAAGTCTACTCCTTCAATCTGAGAGTAACCTTGAGCCACAAGCCTAGCCTTGTTTCTAGTCACAACACCACTTTCATCAGATTTATTCCTATAAACCCATTTAGTACCAATGATGTTGACTCCTTCAGGTCTAGGAACTAAATCCCACACTTCATTCCTCTTGAACTGGTTCAGCTCCTCTTGCATAGCTTCAATCCAAAACTCATCTGTCAAGGCTTCTTTCACATTCTTTGGTTCTACCTTTGACACAAAACAAGCATTGGATACAACCTCTCTTGACCTTGTCATAACCCCTGACTCAGGATTCCCTATTATGAGTTCTTTTGGATGATTCTTTTGAACTCTAACAGAGGGACCCTTGTTCACTGGAGTCACATCTTCTTGCTGATCAGTCTTCTCAGGAATCTCTATAACTTCAGAGTCTTCAGGCAGGGGGTGAGATGTGTCCACATCAGGATCAACATCAGGCACATTGTCTAAACAGTCATCTATGACAACATTGATGGATTCCATCATAGTTTTTGTTCTGTTGTTGAAGACTCTATAGGCTCTGCTGGTTATGGAATAGCCTAGAAAGATTCCTTCATCACTCTTGGGATCCATCTTCCTCCTTTGCTCTCTGTCAGCTAAGATATAGCACTTGCTACCAAATACATGGAAGTGTTTGACAGTTGGTTTTCTTCCTTTCCATATCTCATACAGTGTGATTGAAGTACCTTTTCTCAGAGTCACCCTGTTGTGTACATAGCATGCAGTACTCATGGCCTCTGCCCAAAAATAGTAAGGTAGCTTCTTGGCATGTAGCATAACTCTTGCAGCCTCTTGCAAGGTTCTGTTCTTTCTCTCAACTACACCATTTTGTTGGGGTGTGATTGGTGAGGAGAACTCATGCCCAATTCCTTCATCAGCACAAAACTCAGAGAATCTTGAATTTTCAAACTCTTTCCCATGATCACTTCTGATTCTAACAATGCCACTATCCTTCTCTCTTTGTAGTCTAAGGCATAGTTCTTTGAATGCATCAAAAGTGTCAGACTTCTCTCTGATGAAGCTAACCCAGGTGAACCTTGAGAAATCATCTACAACCACAAAGGCATATCTTTTACCACCAATACTCTCTACCTGCATTGGTCCCATCAAGTCCATATGTAGCAGTTCAAGAACTCTGGATGTCACCTGATGTTGTAACATTGGGTGTGACATCTGAACCTGCTTTCCAACTTGACATTCACCACATATATTGCCTTCAACAATCTTAAGCTTTGGTAGACCTCTAATAGCTTCCTTGGACACAATCTTCTTCATTCCCTTCAGATTCAAATGGCCAAGTCTTTGGTGCCAAAGCTTTACTTCTTCTTCCTGACTTATCAAACATGTAGTGGAGTGAGCTGTTTCATCAGGAATCCATAGATAGCAGTTGTCCCTTGACCTAGATCCTCTCATCAACAATTCTCCTTTGTTAGAAGTGATAAGACACTCATTCTTTGTGAAGTTGACCTTAAGACCTTGATCACATAGTTGGCTTATGCTGATAAGATTAGCCTTCAAACCTTTGACAAGTAGCACATCATCTAGGTCAGGTAAGCCTTTGCTGCAGAGTTTACCACTGCCCTTGATTTCACCTTTTGCTCCATCTCCAAAGGTTACAAAGCTTGTTGTATGAGGCTTGATATTAGTGAGAAATTTCTCAACACCAGTCATATGCCTAGAACAACCACTATCAAAATACCAATCATTACTAGAAGATGCTCTAAGAGAAGTGTGAGCGATATGTGCAGTTTCAGAAACTTTAGGCTTCCACATCTTCTTAGGAGTGACCCTTGCTGTTTTGGCTTGCACCTGAGTCCTTTTCTTGGGATACCCATAGAGTTTGTAGCAGAAGGGCTTGATGTGACCATTCTTCCCACAGTAGTGGCATCTCCAAGCATTAAACTTCTCTTTGCCAGCAGGTCTCTGATGTGTAGTGTGATGTGTCCACATTCTGCCAAGGTCAGTTTTCTTCTGAGCAGGAACAAACTTAGTATTTGTCTTCTTGCTGTGACGTTTGTTCTTAAATCCTACACCAGATGAGTCACCAGCATGCTTTCCTACTTTCAAAATTTCATCAAGCATGTTGGTTCCAGGACTGAGCATCTTTACAGACTTGGTCATATTTTTCAAGTTGGTTGACAGTAACTTGACTTCACTTTCAAGACTAGCAACTTGACTCTGTAGTTGACCCTTCTCTGTCTCCAGTTGACTGATGATTTCCTTCTGCTCTTCATTGACCTTGTACAGTTCCTCACTCTTGATAAATAGCTTTTTATGGACTGAGGCTAGTTCATCAAAGGTGAGTTCTTCATCATCAGATTCGACATCAGTATTATCCACCCCAGTCATGGCACTAACATGATTAGCAGCAACATTCTCTGAGTCAGTGTCAGAGTCTTCGTCAGACCATGATACAGTTAGGCCTTTCTTCTGCTTCTTCAGATATGTGCCACATTCTGATCTTATATGACCAAAGCCTTCACATTCATGACATTGAACACCCTTGTTCTGAGCTGACTTATCATCAGTTTTAGTTTTTGTTGAAGTGTTACCTATTTTACTGATGTCAGTCTGGATGTTCCTCACATTCCTCCTTGGTCTTTTGTCCACCCTCCTTTGAAGCTTGTTGAATTGTCTTCCCAACATGGCTAAGTCATTTGAGAGGTCATCATCTGATTCATCAGCTTCTTCCTCTTCACCAGCACAAGATACAAAAGCTATGCCTTTTCCTTTCTTCTCAGTTGGCTCACTAAAGTTCATCTCAAAAGTTTGAAGCGAGCTCACAAGTTCTTCAAGTTTCATACTTGGGATGTCTTGAGCTTCTTCAATAGCTGTGATTTTCATGTTAAATCTCTTGGGTAGAGACCTAAGCATCTTTCTCACAAGCTTTTCTTCAGACAATTTCTCACCTAGAGCCTCAAAGGAATTGTCCACCTCAAGCAAATTCATGTGAAAGTCATGAATTGATTCTTCTTCTTTCATTCTGAGGTTTTCAAACTTAGTGTTGAGAAGTTGGATTCTTGAGCTTTTTACCTTGGCATTGCCTTCATGAGTGGTTCTGAGTATCTCCCAGGCATTCTTTGCAACAGTACACTGCTTGATTAATCTGAACATGTTCTTGTCCACTCCATTGAATAAAGCATTCAAAGCTTTGGAGTTTCCAAGTGATGCAGTGTCTTCTGCAGCTGACCAATCTTCCTCTGGCTTGAGTACACCAGTGTTAACACCATTAGCATCCAAGATTTTGGGATGCTCCCAGCCTTTGAGCACAGCTTTCCAAGTTCTGCTGTCAAGTGACTTTAGGAAGGCAATCATCCTTGGCTTCCAGTAGTCATAGTTGGTTCCATCCAGGAGGGGTGGTTTGTTGACCGTTGTTCCATCCTTGTCCATGTTTCCAGAAAGTAACTTCCCTGGAGCTCACCCTCAAACAGGCAGGGTGCCTGCTCTGATGCCAATTGAAATTCTGGTGGCAAGTGTCAGATGTGTAGCACGATGTGTACACTTTAGGAATCGTACGATGTGTAGCCTAATGTGTCAACATCGTGAACAACTGAACTCGATGAACAAGTAAACAATATAAAGTGCAGGAAACAAAAGAACACGTGAGTTTGTTAACCCAGTTCGGCACTTATAACAAGCCCTATTCTGGAGGATACCAATCCAGGGATGAATCCACTATGGTAGTATCAATTCAAAGCTAAACTCCCCCGTTTACAACTTCTCACTTAATCACTACCCGTGCTAATTCTACCTAGGAACTCCTAGATATGAGAACCTCTGCTCACTCCCCCTCAACCTTACCCAGTAAGGATTTAATAACAAACTCAGTTTGGAGACACACTCCTAGAAAACTATGCACTCGTACCTAAAGGCTTTGAGTGTTGCACACTCTAACTCCTTGCTTCAAAGCTTTGGAGAAAGAACACTAGAGATTACAACTCTATCAAACTCAGTCCTTACTTGTATCAAAATTATGATTCAAGTGAAGGCTCACAAATAACAATGAACAGACTAAGACCTAAGACTCGATATCTTCAACTCTTGGCTTCGTACTCCTTTATGTCTTCAGTCTTCCTTTATATAGAACAAGTTTCATGGGCTTGGATCTTCAATGTTGACAGCTGGCCTTTGTTAATTCTCCTTGAGATTTATTTGATCATAATCTTTTAATTGTTTGTTTCAAATCTTTTTGATCAAGGTCGGCCGATAAAATAAAACAGAACCATGAAAGATTATCTTGTTCCTTGGCGCGCAAGCTGGCACGATATACTTGAAAAACAAATCTTTTTCAAAAGATCGCGTTTAAATAAATAAAAGCGCGTCCAGCTAGGGCGTCCAGATGTGAAACCTGATGTGCCACACATCATGCTCCACATCATGGAATCAGGCTTATTTTACCAAATGAAGCCAACACCCTAAAATCCTCAACAATCTCCCCCTTTGGCAAATTTTGGGCTAAAATAATCTTTGAGTCACCCAACTAAACTTGGAGAGATGTGTAGGCACATCAGAGGCATGCAGCAGCGGATATGAGCCTCACAAACAAAGAGAGAATTAAACTCTCACAAGATAGGAACTATGACCAATAGAGTCAGACACTTAGCTAAATCCGCACGCAAAAGGAATGTGGTTCTGGTTGAGGCTTTCCTTCCTTTATTAGTCTTGGGGGCGCGGGACGTTCGCGGAGTCCGTGCCTTCCGTACCACCACAGGACTGGTCGTTCTTGGGCGGATCCCGCTCCTAAACATAAGGGATAGGGGGGCCTATCATATCAAAAGGGTTGTAAAAAGAGAACCCGGCTACCTATTTCATTCGACGTTCCGCCCGATTCGACCGACTTTTTGATAACAAGAAGGCGGCGAGCTGATCTGCTTTGATCAAGGAAAAAGCCCAGTCAGCCACCAACTCGGTGCAGGTCACGTGACCTACAGCTCGGCCTTCGCTTTTTGAGACTTCCTCTACCCACATCTCTATGTGCCCGCAGCACTTCCATATGGAGAAAGATAGGCTTACCATGTTCCATCAATAGCACCTAACCTATGCCGATTTTGGCGGACTGTGCTCCACCCCGGTGAACTCATGCGGTTCCGACGTGCCCCGAGGCCAGAGGCGAATCAATTCACGGTCCGTAGGACCAACACCATTCGAAGGTGGGTGGCCCGCCTAGAACAGTCATGTTTGACTGGGCTTACACACATTCGCTCACTTACGCTGTCCCCCCTCAGCTCACCCTAGCCCCGGGCCTTTTGCTCTTCTAACGTAAGCTCCAAGGCTTCACACCAAGTCTTCACTGACAGAATATGCATGCTTAAGTAGGGTCAGGCAGAATCGTTGTTGCCTGATGGGAACTCCCCCCATATTGCTATCAATGTCTTCATGTCGCACGACCTCTTAACATTACACCACTGAATCCCCAATCCTTTGCTTGCTGTGCAGTGACAGTACCAATATCCACTAATCGTTGTTTCCAGATACGGTTGCCGGTTGACATCTCTTCTAATTCGTCGATACGAGAAGCAAATTGTTGTGTGAAGGAATCAATATCTCGACATAAGCCAAGAGGCAGATCTTGTGCCACTCCACCTGGTCGTATGAAACTGGCATGCATCCTGGCTCCCGAGACTCTTTCATAGAATTCCAACAATTTCTCCCGCTCCTCAAAAGCCCACAGGGACGGAGTTGATGCTCCCACATCCATAGCATGAGTAGTTAAAGCAAGTGAATGATTTGAAATTCGAGTTATTTCACGGAATAACACTCGTATATATTGAGCTCGTAATGGTACCTCGCAATTCAAAAGTCTCTCTACGGCTGAAGAATGAGCGTGTTCTTGGGCCATCGTAGAAACATAGATAGGGTCGACGACGGAACGAAGAACTCACCCTAGATACAGCTTTTTCGTACACGTTCACTTGCATCACATACACAAGTGCTCTCGGAACCGTGCAATAAGGTCACCCATAACACGGCTCTCCCACTTGAGTGACCTTAGCCCCAGGCAGGCCATGCTATTCAATGATATTGGAAAAATGGCAGCGTAACGTAACAGTATTGAAAGCTGGTCGCCTTTTGAGGGAGGGAAAGCCTTTCAGAGCCCTACTTCCTTCCCTCTTTGCGACCTCATCACTTCAAAGCGCAAACCCATTTCTTTCTGAGTCACCGGGCGGAGCGCACCTTTGGTACTTTTAGCTTTTATAGGTTATGCAATAGACGGGAGGCTTAGCTCAGGATCCCCCCTGCTTGCAGAAATGAATGGATCAGAAGGGGGGGCTGGATTCTATTTCCGAGCCGGGCGGGAGGTGAAGGCCATAAGAGAAGATTGCCCTCCCGGTAAGGAAGAGAGGAAAAGGGTGCTGTCATCTATCTCGACCTGTTTCCCGAGGCGTTGAAAATCCAGCCAGACCGGCTCAGAGAATCACTGGCGCTATTTAGCCCTTCGTTTCGCCATTCGAAGTACTACCTCTGCCTTCCCTTTTTGTAACATACCCAGGCGCCCTCCTTTCCTATCACTAAGAAAATAAAAAACCAATCCCCTAGTAAAGCTTCGTCTGTTATTTTACCGGCCCCAGGGGAGTTTACTCAACCCATTCCCCAGTCTTCCGCACTGCTCAAGTAAGTGTGCGACTCCGTATGAGGACCTCCTTCCCTTCTGCCCACTCTCTGTTCACACGGTTCTCAAAGCAGAGGAGGAAAGGTGGGCTGCAGGTACCACGAGCCCTCTGTCCCACACATCTATCCAGAAGCAAGTGTAGTTCACCGGTTCCACCGAATGCTCCTATCTATCGGCAAAGATCGTGTGAGTGTGCAGTTATGCTTCGGATGCTTCGCCATAGAATAGATCGACCCAGTTCCTGTTCTTTTCCGGTGCACTCGCTTTATATCTCCGACACACAAGGAAGGACGCGGTGGGAAGGAAGCAGCCCTAGCCTCTGTCCGGCCGATCATTCCGCTGGCATCTTGCATTCACGCCTCCGTTTGACTGCCGCTCGGGGATGGAGTTGTAGATACGTTAGTCTTAGCGGATCGTTGGCTCCACCTGTTATCTCCTTCTACGACATGCTGTTGTCGTCGCCATATTCAAAATGTAACTTAGTCATCTCTGCCTCGCTGCGGGTCAGCACCTCCGAAAGAAACGGAGGACTCCATTCAGTGACTCCGCGATCGCCCTCTAAACGATCAGAATAAGGTAAAGCTTGAAGATAAGTTTTGTACTCTATTAATTTCTCAGTCCCTCTAGTCGGGTGGGCGCCGGCCGGTCTTTCGACCAGATCCCCCTAAAAACCGTACGTGCGGGTCTCCCCGCATGCGGCTCACGCCATTCGAGGTGGCCCAGCATTCATTCGCTAATCCTGTAGTGAAATTGAGACTAGACTGCTCGACCTCGGAAGCTAATTCGCGTGTAGGCTGCGCTGTCTGTCGTACCGTTGACTCTATCTATTCATTGAATTTACTTTCATTAATTTTTTTTGGATAGGCTTGCTCCCTCTTTTTCCAAGAATTAATGCACTTCCCCTTGACTTCAGAGGGCCTTCTCTATCTAATAGGGGAAAAGCCTTCCATTTCCGTCAAATGACCCGGCCCCCCTGGCTCTTCCACCGTCCTGGCTCCCTTTCCTACCTATGCTATGCTCCCCCGGCACAGGCCTACCACGCTTCGCGCCTGCGGCGTTTTCGCCGGACGGTCTTTGCCAGTAGTGCCATCCTCCCCGCTGGCTGTATGGGCGGGTTGTCCCTCGCAGCTGCGTTCTGTTAGGCTATGGATTACAGGAACAAATGTAGTTGAATGAGACAGCAGGCGGGTTACACGTTCCGCTGTGCCGAGATGTGAGGTGCAGGTGGTGATGATCACCCCGGGGTATGCGCTAGCGCCCTTGACAGGCACTCCAGGACCCGCCAACGCTCATGAAAACCCGGGTCGGTCAGTCCTCTATTCATCTGACCGGAGGTGTGGAAAACGAGGCCACCTTCACAACCTTCTCCCTTCTGTCCTTATGTTGTAGTAAGGTAGGGCGGTTCGCTTGAGTTGCTCAACCGCCCCTTAGCCCGGTGCTCGTGACGCGCTACGGGACCTCCACCGTGCCGGGGGACCAAGCAGGGCATAGCTAGCGGCATAGGAGCCGACTCGGCGTCAGCGGCTTCGTGCCGCACTGGAGTGATCCAATATGTGGTTCCGCACGTTCCACCACTTCTCCGTTCATTTCCAATACTGATCGTGAAACACCATGAGCAGCAGGATGTTGAGGTCCGAAATTCGAACTGAAATTTTTGATTTGCCCGTTCCTAGTCGTCATGGGAAAAAAGGAATAAATAAGAAAGATATTATTCCCTAAGAGCTTGTCCAGTACTACCTGTACCAGAAATGCATCTCCTTGCGTGCGAGAGACTTCTATGCCAGCCGTTATTCCCGGCTCTGTTATGAAAGAAAGCGGCAGACTCATCTTACAGGTGTTCCCTAATTAGGGATTTTAGGGGATTAGGGTTCTCCTTTATCTCCTCCACCCATCCGCGGAGGGTTTCAATATAAATCTCCGCAGATATTTTCAGATCGCGAGACATAATGTTCTCTGCGACACTGGAATAGATTTTTTCCATTTCCGGAAAGTGAACGGAAAGCCGCCCTTTCCCCTTCTCACAATATTACCGAACTTGCTCAAGAATCAATGAATGGCACTTCGAAGTCCGGGGATCGGCGTGGGGAACTTCCACCGGTTCTGGACTGGAGCCTGCGGGTTCTGAATGACCTCCCTCTCACGTCACGGTTAAAAAAGTGGTTAACCATCTCGAAAAAATCCATATTGTCCACCTGAAAAACGTGTCTCAACTACAGCCAACTAACTCCCCTGTTTCCCTATCGAAAAACCAACCCTACTTAATTTGTTCTAGAAATGCTAACCAAGTTACACACTGGGGCCATGGGTCATGAAAGAGGTTGACCCCCATCCCCCTTCACTATGTATGGCCAATGAACTCCTCGCTTTAGTCCGTTCTTTTCCTTCTTTGGGCTCGGGTCGATAGTTGCCGTGGTAGTAATGTCCCGGAGCCCGGCTACCGGCCCGAGGCGCTGATCGGGAAAGTCATACATAAAGGGACATTAAACGTAATTATAGAAGGGCGTTACCACAAAAAAAATCCGAGTCTTGGTAGTTTACTTGCTTACTTGTTAGAGTCAGGCAGTTGAAGTGAAAGTTTATTAGACTAGTCCCACTAAGATGGCGGGGAAACTAACTTCCGAGAGAGCTGCTTTCGCCTCGGTAATTACCTAACGAGAGAGAGCCGATGCCAAAGTAGCCCGCCCTTTACGTACGCGAGGGAACGCCAGACAGACCTCTGCTAACTAAGTTTTTTTATATAGACTGGAAGCTAGAGAGAGACTATACTAAGGTATAGTGCCGCTACCAGAGAAGGCTGTTTCATGCTAGGCGTCCAGACCTACTACGCCCGAGCCGCATCCCCGGCACACTTGCTATATCCACTAAGGCTTCACATCCCACTTCATCCTACCAACTATACCTTATATAAATAGCCGTTCTATAACAATTCAAGACAACAAGAAAGCAAAATATTTGATCAGACCTTTTCTTTTTTTTATTTCAATTTCTTTTTCCTTCCATGGAACGGAACCTTATTTGCCTTCGCCTCAGTAGCCGCTTTTGCTTATGGTAAATCAGTATCCGCTGCTGTCTCCCCAGAGACTTATGGTGGGTTTCAATAGATCTCTTTTCCACCAAGGTCAAAGGGGTATGCCGCTATGCTACACCGAAGTATGCTCCTAGGTAAGCGACTGCCTTTGGATCCGCCTCTCGAGCACGAGGGTCGTTTTCATACATACATAAAAGGCTATCGATCATGAAGGTTTGCCTATGGCTCTGTATCTACCTCTGTCTGCTGGTGCTTATTTTTTTTTTTTAGAAGCTGCAGGATCAATGGCTTAAACTACAGCTTCTTCAACGCTTCTCCTGCGACTTGTTCTCCTTTCGTCCTTGCTTGCTCCAGCACGCACCTAAAGGTACAGTATCTAAACGCTCCTTCTGTTCTTGGGAAAGGGGGCCCAAGGCTCATCCTTATGCTTTCGGTTTTAGAGTGAAAAACAGAGTTGGGGAGACCTGTCAAGCTTTAGGATAGCTCTTTTCAAAATATTTTATTGTAATAGAAGCTAAGCTTTTATACCGAATCGGGTTTGTTGATGGAATCATAGCCAGGCCGGAACTCTTGATCTATCAATAGAGGGTGAGAACTCAATCAGGAAGGACTGCTAGTCATCACCGAGGGTATGACCAAGGAACTGCTGCTGAGAGCGATAGACTTTCCAACTGAGATGGAGAGAATGCGCTCTATTGAAAGGTCTCCATTCCTACGGCGGTTTTGTCAACGAACGCGTCTCGGGCCGGATTGACTAACCTAACCCTTAATTAAGGGGGCCTTGCCGTAGTTGGGTGCTCTGCTTTAGTGTGATTGACGAAGGCTAGGCTAGTAATACCCAAAAGAAATGAAAAGAGATCGGGGTCGATAGTTGGCAAGGAACTTGATCCCCCCAAAACAAAAAAGGGGCTGCTGCGGTCGAACTCTAATTCTGGAAATAAAATAAGTCGGGGCCCTTTTACCTTACCAAGTCTACCGGATAGAAATTTGAAGATCGGGTTCAAATAGATACATACGGGAAAGGCTTTCTCCCTAAGTGGAATCGGTGGAATGCCCTGCTTCCGGCTAAGTATACAGAGTTGGGTCTACCGTTCGTTCAACCGTTACCTCTATTCTATTTTAGTGAAGGGAATGCTCTAGCCTCTCTGCAAACCTGCATGCACAGTCCCGGGTCTCTCAATCTTCCAATCCAGCCTCCTTTCTAGATATAGACCTGAGTGGCCTTTTTCCCTCTAATTCAATTAATTACTAGGCTTGGTCTAGCCCCTTCAAAGGTAGCTATGGAGGAGGGCTGACGAAGGAAGTAGATAGTGAATTGGAAGTCGGATTACTAAGTACTTCAATAGTAGAGTTATGGCTTAAATCATGTTAGGATCTTGATCCGGAGATAGGTAATAGGAAGAAGGATGTTGATCTGGCTAAAGAATGAATCTTTCATTTTATAAGGAATAGAGAATAAGGACTAGGGAGGGGCCTTATTTAGGTAGGAAGAGGCTGAGGATGAGGCGGTAGACACAAAACGACTCAAAGAATTACATAGAAAAGAACCAGGCCACTGGAGTTGAAATTGGAAAGAAAAGGGCTGTGGGAAAGGATCCAAGAGGAAGTAGGTTTGCGGTGAGCCCCGCCCAGCGGAGACGACCAAGGTCTGGTAGCGCCAGTTCTTTGACATGCCGAGGTGATCCCTTCTGACTAAGTGACGAAAGCTTGAACTCGAGTGAAATCTTGTCTGAGTTCAGAAAGAAGTGAACCGAGGGAAAGCTATCATAACGGACTAGTTCTCTTATCCGTTAGGGTGGGGTATTTATAATATTTATTAAGAAGAGGTTGAATAGCCGGAATGAGAGGTCGATGGCCTTCTTTCTATTCGAATTTGAACCCGAAGTAGGATTCGAACCTATGGCCGGCCCGCCCCTGACCTGCTGGGTTGGGTGGCCGGGTTAGCACCCCTCGTCGCCCATGTACCCGAAACAAATGCGCTGCGCTACCCAGCGCGTAACCTTGTCTCCCCTACTCCTCTTCTGGTTATGCCATTACCAATCGCGGGTAACCCCCGGGCCGGCCGCCCCTGACCTAATAAGATAAGAACTATTATCCTTATGACCAAACAGCGATAGTTTCACGATCCCGACCAGCAACTTGTTGGGAGTAGGGGCATCCAAGCTTGCCCAACCTAGACATTGTAACTGAAAGTCCTGCCTACTTGTAGGCTTAGGGTAGTCCTCGAAAACCTTCTTCTTTTACTGGCTTGGGAAAGACCCGTAGGCTATGGATCCCACTAATGGAATGGGACTATAACCATACTTCCATGGTCTAGGTTCAAGGACAATCAAGAATGAGGCTTGGAGTATCTAAGGCTTCATGGACCCAATTTTTAGGGCTTTTAAGGACGGACTCGCTAGTGTCCCGAGGATTGACCGGTGAAACTACTAACTGAATTGCCCTTAAATATTTATTTTTCCACAGGACTGAATCCATAGAAACCTTGGCTTAGTGCCAGAACTGTAAGCGGCGGATGATTGGTATGCAGGATCGGTTGCAACGGTTTCACATGAATGTGAATCAAGAGATTGGCTTGAATTGAAAGGCTTTCCAACTAGCCATTGTACCTGAGATTGATTGCGATAAGTCCTTCTGATTCTTTGTCACCCCATTTCCCTTGGGTGGGATCAAGAACAAGCTCCAAAGAAGAAGAAGAGACTTAAAAAAACTATATGTGGTTGTTGACCGACAAACAGAAAGGATGCATGGGAAAAAGACCAAAGATATCATAGGCTCTCTTCGGAGAGCGGTATACCTAAAAAAGCCCTTATTAAAGTAAAGAAAGAAGATAGGCTTAAGTCATCGTCGAATAGGGGCTTTTAAAGAGCGTGACTCTTCTTTTTGAAAAAAGGTAAGACTCTGTCTTTATATAATATACACAATTTTTAGTCTAGTTCGCCACAAGGCATGCAAGCAAGGAAGCTAGCCTATGTGGAAGTAAAGAAGTCAAGCTGCACGCAATCCACAACCAAAAGAGAAAAGCCACTCAAGGGCAGAGGGATCTTGCTCGTCAACGTCCGTTGCCGATCCGGTCATCAATCTCGGAGTCATCAACATCTGCTTTTCTTCGGGACAAGAATGGTTATATCCTGGCAGTGAGCTTCTCGTACCTGTCGTCCAATCCATTAGCGTCCAGCCATTACGAAGAGAGCCTGCCTTGGGGCATCCGCTTAAACAAACCCTAGGCTTGGAGCCTTACAACTTTATCAGCTCAAGCAATTTTTACCTTAGACTGAAGCGCATTCACTCATAGGACGACCATCATGTACTTGTACTCAAGTGACGATGAACATTGAACCTAACAGCCGAGGAGATGATCTCCGGTTACAAAGAAGAGTAGATTACCAATTCAGTCACCGCTCCGTGGGCTTTTATGATTACACTACTCACGAATCTATCTATCCAATTTATTACTGAACTTGACTTGTCTCCGATTGCCATGCTGCGCTTTTCGCTCCTTATCCCGTACAGAACGAAGTTAATCTTATTTAAACATTCATTGCTATGGGCCTATTGCACTGAATGACGGATCACATGGGGCCTACTAATGCAATGTTTTCTCCGTGTAGGAAGGTATTTTGTCTAGCTGGTATAGGGACCACTTCTTTGATGCAGTAATAGCCAGTAAAGTCCTAATCTTCACAAACTGAAGTTAAGGTTTCCTCACAATCTATCCAATATTTATTCTTGAGCAAAGCCTTGAACAGGACGAGAGGAATAATGGCCTACCTCAGGCATGTTGTCTGGAACTGGATCATGGCTTGAGTCTGGAGAGGGAGAAGCGTTGGTTTACTGATCTCTTTCAGGTCCTGGCTGAGCTTCAACAAGATCTGGTGTTAGACGAAGTTTATTTCTGGTATACACAATGGTTGATAGTGTATGAGTCACAGGCTTCTCTGGCTGATATATATGAGTAATTATTCACGGTGATACTCTCCGGGGGCAAACAAAACTAGACTAATCAGTGTAGGAGAAGACGAAGCCGAAGATACAGAAAGAATCGTCTCCAGCGCACCGATGGGAGACGGGGCCCCCGCAAGGAAAAGTGCTGCTCTCATAACCGACAGTTTTTAATCTTTTTATGGATGTGATATATCTGATGTTCAATTCTGTCATAGGGGCTGCTGCACACTGATATAAAAAAAATTTAATTACGTCATCCGAGTGAAAATCAGACGATGTAGCAGTTTGACCTGTCTATTAATGTCACGTCCCGCCTGTGCAGACTGACCTTTCTTTCATGACACTCTCGGCCATAAGCTGTATTATGTGTTTTCGCTAGGACCGACTTCTTTCGGGGCTACTCTCCTCCCGCTAGAAATGTAATAATACATCGAGAGTCTAATCCCGTGGCCCCCTCCGGCCAAATCCGTTCATTTCGCTCTCAGCGACCGCTCTTCGTTTAGGACAGACCGCTCTTCCTTCCCTTCCTCTTCGGGTCCTCCTTGACTTATCTTTCTCCGGTCGTCCCCTCCGATCATGATCTACTTACTCCCTGTGATATAGCTTATGTTCAATAGGATCGAGACTACTCTAACAATTGAAAATGAAAGGCAAGCAGGAATTGAACCCACTAATGGGCCAGCGCTTGGCGTTTACTCTAGCCCGTCTTTATAGGATAGACCTATTTATTCAGTTGTCTTTCCCCTTACCTTATCAGTAGATCGGTTGAGGCCCGACCCTTGGGGTTTCCGACCTTGATGCCTGCCTAAGGTAAGGGGCTGAGCTGTGGGTTGGAAAGAGTTGTAGAAAGAGAGGAATCGAGATAAAGTGCACGTTCCCTTAATAATTCCTCGCCTTAGGTCAATCAGTTCTTCGCCATGCCTTCTTCATCATGCGTAACTATTTGATTCTTTCTTTTCCTCGTTTAATCAATCCATCTCCCCTTAGAGCACCAGCCTTTATTCCGCATCGAGGAGCTGGTATAATAAAGAATTTGGGTGCGAAGGTCTTAGGCGTCTTTCGATGAGCTAGACTACAAGTGAAGAAATCGGCTTCTCAGCCTAGCTAAAGAAAGTGAGGCAGCACTATTCGCTTGAAGTAAAGTGTCACTTGCTTGCACAAGCCTTCTATATACGACCCCTTCTTCTTCACTTCTTCGAGGAGGTGGCTTAAAAGCAGCTCCTTTAAAGAATGCCACCCGCTTCAAGTAAGAAGTCCCATTTATACCTCTAAGCGTTTATTCCGCTAGTCTGCCCCGAAAGCAGAACAAACACTCATAGCATATTGTCGAAGTCTGCTTTGCTCCATCTGAGGCTAGGCACCTAATCTCCCAAAAAGAAGACGAGGGCGAAGGTCTCGTATCAACCCGAATTGTCTCTTAGCTTTGACTTAATATATGCAACAAATGCTCTCACTTATCTTGCTGTTGAGAATGGGATGCTAATCTTTGACACCGAATCGAGCCTGAGAAACAGCCCGGATACCATTCCTGCTAACGACTTTCCACTCAGCTCTCCTCGACTTCTCTTAGTCTTATTGACCACTCTTGCCTAGCCTAGCTCAGTCGAGTTTGACCTCCGCTCTCCTAAATAAGGAAGGAGTCTTTTCCGTCTTATCATCTTTACGTTAACGGGAATCCAGATCTTCGTCAAGCTTTCGCAAACCTATCCTTCACCTTCTCTATTTATCCCCTTCCCCTAATCTAGTAGCATTCTTTCCTAAAGTTATCATACCCCAAGGGACAGCTTTCAGCCTCCTTTCGATAATCTAGCTTGGTCCTTTCTTTTACACCTTGTGGAAAGTGGAGTGCATAAGCCCTTTTCGAATTAGATATAGTATTATATATATTACTCAAAACTCAAAGCGTATCGAAGACCGGTTGAAAGAGCGCTTGAATGTCTTGAACCAGGACGAGTCAAACTTTGGATGTTCTTTTGGGCTGCAGTCGCAAAGGCCAACTTGGTCAGTGTCCATAAGCCATATGAAGATATAGATGAAGATAAAGATAAGCAGAACTCCGCACATCGTGCCGATGAACCCCCGCCATCTACTTACAATGCTAAGAAGAAGAAGCCACCTACTTACAAAGATAAGAAAATGAAGAAAAAGAAGAAGCCTGGTTAGCTTGTAATTCACTTGTAGGCTCTGTCAGATGAGAAGCTTTAGTGAATAGTAGGTTGCGAGCGGGGTAGAGTAGTTGGTTAACTCGTTAGGCTCATAATCTTCGGATTGCTGGTTCGAATCCTGCCACCTTTCTTGTGGATCATCCTGTGGTTACCGGATGATGGGAATAACAAAGCAGAAATTTAAAAATGAGCAGAGCACGAAATGTACATAATATATGAATTCATTCATTTATCGTTATTTCCGGGTCTTTTCGTTGCATTCACTTACAACAAGAAACAACCACCTGCGTTTGGTGCAGCACCTGCATTTTGGTGCATTCTTCTTTCTTTCCTCGGTCTTTCGTTCCGTCATATTCCTAATAACTTATCCAATTACAACGTATTAACCGCTAATGCACCTTTCTTTTATCAAATCTCAGGGACATGGTCTAATCATGAGGGTAGTATTTTATCATGGTGTCGGATCCCACGTTTTTATGGATTCCTTCTTTGTTACCGGGGTCGTCCCCAAAGCCATAATGTCTCAAAACGAGGAGGCCATAGAGAAGTTTTGTATGACTTTGTCTCGAACTTCGTGAAGAACTCCATTCTATCTCTCCCGGAACCGAACGTTTGACGGGCCAGCCCTTTTTTATGCGCCGCTTTACCCTGAAAGGATAATTAGCTTAGCTCCTCTGGGTGCTAGGCGCTCCCGTGGTTCGCGAGAAGGAAAAAGAAGGACTCATCCTTTGTTGCATCTGGCACGATATGATAAAGAGAGAGCTTCGTCTATCGATGAACAGCGGATTGACGGAGCTCTTGCCATTGCTTTGTTTTTCTCTCCTTTCCTATCAGCGAGTTCCGATCCTTTTGTTCGAAATTTCTTCGTTCGTACCGAACCGCTTGCAGAATCAAATCCTGTTCCACAAGATCCTATATCAGCTATACATCCTCCTTGCATTTATGCCGGAGACGTCGCCAGTGCTATGGGCTTTGGATTATGTAGATCAAAAATAATGAATGGGATTGTGGCACTCCACTCGCCGCCAATGCGGAAGGATGCCGCCGAAAAGAAGGGAACGCTGCTTCGCTCTGCTGGATGCGTCGGATCCCGTATAACAAGCGAGCTTTTTACCAAAAAATTAAAACATGTGGTCGCAAAATGCTATCCAGCTCTCTTGTTGCGTAGCAATAGAAGCCTGCTCATGCAGCTTTGGCGACGCTTTTTCGCCTTCTCTTCGCTCTGGACAGGAGCGCTAGTGGACACGGGGAGGGAGCAGGCGAAGCGTGTCGTTCGTAATGAACAGAAAGAGACCACTACTTCGCCTCTTTGTTGGAGCGCCGGCGCGAACACAGTGGTATCTGACCAGGACCAGAAACAGATTCGAATTTGGATCTTGACATGTCGGTGGTTTTTAACCGTGGGCATCATGCCAGGAAGTTGGTGGGCTCATCATGAATTAGGTCGGGGTGGCTGGTGGTTTCGGGATCCCGTAGAAAATGCTTCTTTTATGCCTTGGGTATTAGCCACAGCTCGTATTCATTCCGTAATTCTACCCCTTCTTCATTCTTGGATCTCGTTTCTGAATATTGTGACTCTTCCATGCTGTGTCTCAGGAACCTTTTCAATACGGTCTGGATTGCTAGCTTCCGTTCATAGTTTTGCTACAGATGATACACGAGGAATCTTTTTATGGCGGTTCTTCCTTCTAATGACCGGCATATCTATGATTCTTTTCTCCCAGATGAAGCAGCAGGCATCGGTCCGTAGAACTTATAAAAAAGAGATGGTTGTGGCGCGAAGTACTCTTGTGCACCTTCGTCACTCGGCTCGCGCGCAACCCCGCCCCGTTATGTTATGGAAGAATTGAACTTATTACCGGGCTGGTTATTCAAAGCCAGCAGCTGCCGGATTTCGTCCCGCAACTAAAAGAAGATCGCTTCGGGGGTCACTGTGGCTGAATGTAGAGCAGTCCGCCCCTACTGCGTTTGATCAGTAAATTATGGATAAGTTCGGAAGATGGTCAAGGTAGCTTGCTTCCAAGCCACTGCACTAGATGCGCATGTAGTCGTAGTAGTAGGCTCAGAATGCCTCTCTTCTATACTAAAATACTACTTAGGATGAATGGCTCGTTCTCTTACTTGACCATGGCATCGCCAACATGAGTCTGTGTTCGGTGGTTGATAAGCTGCTAGTTGGTATTTAGTTTAGGGCTTGTTATTTCCTTTAACTTTTCCCAACGAGGTGGAGGGCCATCGCAGAAACTAACCTATCCCCGTAGTTCCGAAGACAGGAATTGGGTAGTAGGGGGCCCTTGGACCCCAAAAAAGGCTTTGACCTGCTGGCTATTGCGTTTACCGCGAGCGAAGTGAATAAAGTTGGGGGGCAGAAAGGGATGCCAGGGACAGAGTCACCTCAGGGTTCATTTCATGCCCACGGGCAGGCAAGAAAAGGTTCCGAAGTGAAGCCGACCCAGTGCTATCGGACTGGTGGAATGAAACCATATCGAATAGGGAACTCATTCCATTCCCTCTACTCGCTGTTTCCTGATGCTATCATTCTAGTTTTTAGTAAAGTGACAGCACGTTTCGATCGTTTCACTCGGAATGTTCCTGATCTGCAAACAGAACCGAAGGCTACAACATGTATGATTTAGATAAGGTGAACAGATCACAGGTCTGGCTTTCTATAATGTCTAAGCTGTTGGGTTATCGATATCATAGAATAGAAAGGAGGAGATCTTGCCCTAGCTCAAGTGAAGTGACCTTTATTTCAATTTCTTGCTGGTTCACGAAGGCAACTTTTGGATTTATTTAGTGACTGACTTCGATGTTAGTTACAGGGAGAAAGAAAGGAAAGACGAAGCTTTAGCTGTAGAATAGGGAGTTTTTATTTCCTTATATCATATCAAGCTTCTTAAGTGCTTACTAAAAGGGTATTCTTAATTCTTGATTCAGGTAGGTAAGAAGTTGCTATGGCACTTTGTTCATTACTAGTACCTTCCCTTATAATAATAACTTGTTTAGCCCTTATAATAACTTAGTTTATGTTTAGCCTTATAATAACTTATCACTCGAAGATGTACTTAAACAAGGTTTCATACCTAATAAAGCAGCTCATATAAAAGAAGTCTCAGCATTAATTTAAGTAGCCTCACATGCATGCTACCAGTCCGATCAAGCAACCCAACTTTAAGTAGACCAAATCCTGTAGAGAGAGTTAGTTATAGAGAGTTATCAGCTCGAGAATTCATAATTCATTTGTTATTTAATAATAATTCATATGCGTGTTCCTGTTTTATATACCTTTCAACCAGTCAATCATGCTATCCTTACCTTTCAACTAACCCCTTCGATTCGAACTGCTGCTGAATTCATGGGCAGGCAAGAGACAACTTAACCTGGCGAACTGAGGTTATATCGTCTTGTTTCGTAACCGTACATGACTTTTTTAGTCCCGTACTAGCCTCCCCGTCCCATGCTTTTTCAAGCCAGTCATCAAAGAACCTGCCAGCACACTCGACAGCAAGCCTTACCGCCGCGGTAATTGGTATAAAAGACAGAGGATCCCCGCGGCCTGACCTTAACAGGTTATCTATCCTATCCTCGGGTCTCGACACATTAATCCTAGCAAAAACCGGCTTTCATAGCCTTGGCTTCGAAGCTCCCTTGGCCTCTCTGTCTTGTACTTAACCTATGCCCTCCATGTCCCCCAGGCTCTTCAGTAGATTAGATCGTGTAACTCGTCTTTCAATTAAAATGAGAATCTCTCCGTCCCAGTCCGACAGAATAAAAAAGATAGAGATGGTAGACAGGATAGGGCACTTTCTCTTCTACTGTAGCTAAGAGGGGATTATTTCGAACTAGGGGATATGCCCGCTTTCTATCTTACACTATAAGAAATTCCTAGCTTACTTGCTTCTGATCTCTCTTCTCTGCTCTTACGATGCCTATTCTTTTTTGTGTAATTCCATAGATAAAACCTTCAAACCTTCCATGAAAGATGGCTAGCTCTAATTCCGTCTATTTGGAAATGGGCAATCCAGCTTAATCCCTTACTCGTGCTGTAATCGGGCTTGGCACCTTCCCTTATTCTCCTTCGTTCAGCGAACGGATAAGCAGTTAGAATGGAGTTAGAATCGTTATAGTTACTTTGGTAAAAGAGGATCCCCTGGCTGCTATCTGTTATAAGTTCTCCTCCCTTGAAGCATGGGCTAACTGAAACGTTCCCCGGTGTTCTTCCCTTTCGACTGCTAACTCTTCGAAATACAGTAAAGCGATGCCTTACCGCTAGAAGAATATGAACGTTATCCCAATAGTAATGAAAGCATCTCGAAAGAGCGTTACGCACCTCTTAACAATGAAAACTCCCTATTATTTTCCCTAAACTGATCGAAGGCTTTTAACAAGATTTATTGCTAGGATTCTTCCTTGTAGTTACCGCACAACGTCCTATCTTCATTCCCTTGGAACTATGTATTATGTATTGCAGTTGGCAAAGGAAGTCAATAGCATACTAGAGTAGAGGGAAGGAACTTCTTTAGCTAAACCACTAATTATCCAAAATAGGTGCCTTTCTCTTTTTTTCTTTTGTTACAGAATTCGCATGAAAGATAAGAGAAAAAGGAATCAGTCTTAGAAGTTCATAGACGGTTAAATGCAGTCCTCGGAGAATAACTAGAATAGAAAGAACTAGGAAGAAATAACACAGGGAAAGAGAACTCCTAAGAGTAAGAGCAGCCCTTCGTGTAGGAAGGTGTAGGAGCGAAGCCACTCTTGCCCCTTCTTCCACATCCGTGAAGTTACCTTTCAAAGAGCGGATACGGCGAATAGACTAGCAACGGTTATTCCTAAAAAGCAAGAGCACTTACTTTCTTTTATTTTTATACCGCTTACTGTAAGAAGAAGAGCTTCTATTGCATCAAGCACGGGGTACGAAGGCGTTATTCCTTCTCAGATAGGGCCTAGGGACTCTTTTCTCGGCGTAAGGACTGGTACTATAATCTGAATAGCTTGTAAGGATAAGGAGCGCATTCACGAGCACTAGCTTTCCAGGCTTTGGGGTAAGCTATCCCACTAATGCAATTCGATGCTTCCTGCGTCGAAGGAAAGTAAAGTATGGTCAATCAGTCAAAGACTCCCTCCCTTCTCGAGACACTCTTTCTTAGCCTTCGATGCCATCTCTTATTTCCCCTTAGATTTCATATATTAGTTATAAGACTCCCCCTCGCATGCGATTACTCCTCTTCTCTGCTGGCCCTGAAAAAGGTATGAAATCCTCTTCTAAGAGAAAGGATTTTACTCACCCATGTTCCCCCTGAAGTGGGGCCCCACCTCATCAAAGACTTCCTCCTCCATAATAAATGGATCCTAAGCATCTGAGTCAGCAAGCGCGAGCCTAGATCCTACTCTTTTCTTTTATCCCAGTATCGATCCCTGCATACACAATAGATCATCATCCTTCTCTAAACCATGCATGTGACCTACGAGATAGGTCTTTTTGATCTGTTTGTAGCGGCTCGACCCGATCTCTTTCGCCTCCGGTTCGACTAACTCCAAGGGTAAGCAATGTGACTTGCCTACATTGCTTCTAGCTGGGCGGGTGGGTTGCGTGCGCGAAACTTCACACCGGTTGAAACCAGCGGTAATTGGACACTTGTTGTCTGGAACCTCGAACATATAGACATTAGAGCTACAGCTCTCGGAAAGCCGTGGTGCGAAAGCAGTGCAGAAAGCCATGGGAGGGAGCAGGCGAAAGGGAATTTCTCGTTTTGCTTCTCCCGGTCGTCGAGCCTGATCGACTCGACTCTTTTCCCAGCCCTTCGGCCTCTAACTTCGTTTCGTTCTTCTTCTTTCTTGTTGCTGGAATGAAGACACCCGATCGGCTCGACTTTCCCAAATGCCCACCACCGGCCCTTCTCCTTTCCGGGTCTGGATTTATCGCGTCGTTTCAGTCGTCGTGGTCGACGGGGAAGAAAGAAATGAATGAATGTTCTTTTGGGAAAATGTATAAGAATACACCTACCGAGACGAAAGCCAAAGGTTAGTCTCGCAGGTGGACGTATCGAACCAAAATAAGATCTCAGATTGACATCTTGATAAACAAATTTTCCATAATAATAATCACTGAACCAACTTGAATCTGAACTACGATTCAGATCGAGTCTTACCGAAATCGGATTTCCTTTTCGTGCCATATGCGCCTTATTGTAACTTTCTTTTTCCCCTTTTAGATTCCCGGTAAAATATTCGTTCTCGAAAGTCTTCGTTTCGCAAACTCTCAAAATTGTTGACCAAGCAAGGTCGCTGAGAACACTAACGGAACACATTCTTATAATTCCCACTGAAGCTAGTACCTTATCCTTGACCACCATTAGCACAGCTTCGAAGAACCTCTTTTTTTGACTGTCCACAACTACAGAAGCAGCTGTTCATTAATTTTTTGTTTGGCTACAACGGGTACGCTCTCTAGAAGATTTGCTCGGGGCTGTTCACTTTAACTTGGTCGCCTGGTTATCTTTGAAACCTCTTTGCTTGCGGAGGCAGGAGTGCGTCTGAGAGAGCGCTTCGCGAAAGAATCGTGTGGCGCGGTGAAAGGTTTCCCGTTGGGGTTTCCGGCCCCCTGGTCTTCACCTAATTGTGGAAGAGGGGAGGTGCATTGAGTATAAACTCTCTCTCGCGCCTTTCTTCAGCTTGTTCCTGTTCGTCTATTCGGGACGGGGCAGGCAGCCCACATACAAACATGAAGAGAAGAAGAGAGGAGAGGGGGTTCCCTGAGATTAAGGTGTCAAGGCGGTCGAAGAAGGCCACAAGTGGAAGCAACCGAAGCTTTGGTCATTCAGTTGACTCCGCCAGTCCGTGCTTGCTGTCATGCTGGCAAAAGCAGGGCTTTCGGCCTTACCTACAATTGGATTTGAACCAATGACTCTCGCCGTATGAAAGCGATACTCTAACCGCTGAGTCAAGTAGGTCAAGCTGAGTCAAGTCAGATAAAATAGACCCCTATAAGAAAGAGAAAGCGTTATCACTATACGAAATCTCGGCCTATTCACTCAGCTAGGGAATAATACTAACCAAATTTCCCTATTCACTGAACCCAAGACTAAGGGCAAAGAGAACTTCCTTTGCTCCCTTCCTTCAACTTATAGGATGGAACCCGGACTCCTAACTAAACCCTCTTCCGATTGATTGTCTCGATTTCACTGCCTTGGTTGGCCACCATGCCTACTTCTCTCCAATGCCTCCTTCTTAAACCCCTTCGTACTGCAATCCAATCAATCGATCGATCAATCAAGAGGCTAATCTCTTTTGTTTGGGCCGGTAGCTAAAAGTCCTCGCCTTCTCTTGAACAAGGGAAGGGCAGCATAGCATTAGCTTCAATTGAACAAGCTCAACCTTGAAAAAGAAAGGTGGTAGGCCGAAGAACCGTTGAACGCTTCAACTTGGCCACTGAAGAAGGCGAAGGCTGGGCAAGAGACTAGGCCAACTTACTGCTTACTGCCATGGTTTAAGCTTTAGGCTCCATAGACGGTACTTTTTTTTTTAGGTATGAGGGAGGGGAGGACACCACTCAGCACCTAAGGTGGGGTTCAATGCCGGCCAAAAAATAAAATAAAGAGATGTATGGCTGAGGGGAGGAGAGAAAGAACGCATGCATGGGGATTCTGTCGGAGGTTCGATAATCTATGATAGGACATCATAGGCTAAGGAAGAATGAAAGGAAGTCCATTACTGAGAGAAGTGGCGATCTAGTCTTGCTTGCTGGGAGAGAGAAAGCTTCCGGACCACCTTTCCAGCCAGATTGCGAGCGATCACTCAGCAATGAACACTAACTGAAAGCGGCCGGGAAAGAGTAGCCATCCCTTACGGGAATCGAACCCGTGTCTTCGACATGAAAAGACGATGTCCTAACCACTGGACGAAAGGGACCAAAAAGCCATTCTTCATATACCTGAGCTCCGAGAATAGAAGTGGTTCGTTTTGTTTCTATACGCAATTCAAGATTTCGTTTGTGTTCTGGCGATTTCTGATGTGAATTCGGCGGGTCGTCCCCCCTTCCTACGGGTTCCCCCACCAGAGCCCGCTTACGGCACGCATGACGCATGGTTACAACCTTTGCCTTAGCGTACAGCGACTTATATAGAAAGCATGAACCACCTCGAACTCACTCGATGGTTCATGGTTCTACGTAATTAGTAGGATCGAGTTTCTACTCCAATCTAAGGTTTTTAGGGTTGTGAACTCAAGAGTACCGGTACGAGTTCTTTGAGTAAGGAACTGGTAGCTTTTACTTATGTCAATGAGTGAGAACTGTAGTAGTAGATTGAGTTAAAGAGTTTGATCTTCCCCCCAACCAAAAGGGATATAGAGGGGTAAGGGTCCTTTCTTTAGTTGTTGCACTGAACTAAGTAAGTGTCCTCTTCTCAGAGAGGAGGAGTTGCCTAAACCTAAAGGATTAGTTCCTCGAGTCTAGTTAACTCGACAGCTTAACTTAACACGAATAACGCGCGAGCTTTCCTCGACTATAGCGCGAGTAGAGTCTAGCTCGACAAGAGGAACTGCTTAACTTGACAATAGCTCGACTAGGTCGCTTCGCTTCCAAAAAGAAAAATACCCCCTTTTTTCTTGTATTAAAAGTTTATTTTTATTTGTTACTTGTACTTGATTGAGTACAGGTAGTAGTAGTGGAGTTGAAGAGGTCGCTATCTCCCCAGTGAAGGCTCGCTTCGCAGACTTCACGAGCAAAGAATAGATATGACTTACAAAAAGGTGCCCATAAGTTTGTTGTCCTGTCTCTGCCTGTAGGTAGTAGGTCCCTGCTCTTTCCGATAAGCGGATAAGTTGAGGGGCTTGCTTCCCAAAATAAACTTCCCTTGCCTCCTCCTGGCCTTGACACTCTAGTTGTTGTAGCTCTTGTTTACTCCTTGTTTTCCTTCTTTCTCTTGTTAGGAGTTTAGAGTATGTCTAGAACGAGTGGAACGAAGTGCTTCTCTTAAAAAGCCCGAGTCCACGACCTAAAGTAAAGAGGAGCCGAAGGGAGATGGCTAATAGATTGACTTGCTTTTTACCTTTCGTATTCGGCGGAAGTAAAACTTGATATCGGTGAGCTCCGTTTGCTTCGAAAAGATGTTGTTGGGCAGTAAGCATTTGCAAGAATAGCATCCCTATGTGGGGGAAGATCACGAAAGACAAAGATTATAAAGAGGGCCTCATGACGACTAATCCATGAGAGCCCGTATTTATGCTTTCATTCACTCGTTCCTCATGGTCAGGAGAGGGAAGATCTTAAGGCTTTCTAGTTTATGAATCCACTTAATAATTTTATTGTGCCCATTGATTGTATGCCGAGGGAGAAAGCGATAGAGAGAGGGGTGGTAACCTGACCTGGGACATCGATCTGGAGTTGTGGTCTCCTTCCCATCCTTGCGTATGCCTGGACCTAGAACGGAGGATCTGAACGAGAGAGTAGTGTGAAGGCCTGTAGTTGATACAGAAGCGAGAGCTGGATCAAGGCCTTTGATAGAGTGTCCTCCTATCACTGAAAATCCTTTCCTGGTCAATGAAAGAGACGAGCAAGACTTCAAGTTCCGTTATTACCGGGTGCAAGGCTGAGAAAGAAATAAATTGAAACCCGAATCAAGATCAATGCGTGAAAGAGCAAAGGATTCTACATCACAGGGTCAGGCCCCAGGAGATGATACTCTCCGTTCTTTAATCAGATAAGGATGCTTGCTTTCCATGAATTGCTCCAGCTCTGGTGCACACCTGTTCTCTCTAGAAAGAGAATGTTCACTGGAAAGCACAGACCAGCTAAAAAAAGAGTGAGCTAATCAAGGTCGGGGCGGTAATATCGGTTCTAAAATAAAGAGAGATCAATCACTTTGGCAAGAAGAGTGAGCGAACAAGTCTGCTTTCTTCTCCATTGATGTCGAATTCAAGTTTATTGACCTCTGACTAAAAGGAGACAGCTAAGAGCTAGGGGCGGCGAAAGCTTATTCCGGTAACGCTATTTCCCGGCCTGGGACAGTTGGTTGATTGGATAAGAGGGGAGATCCGCGAAGGGAGTATAAAAAAATAAAGTAATAGGAAAAAAATGCTATTCAAAAGAATCAGACTAGCTTTCCGTACTGACAAAGAGTCTTTTAGTACTACTATGTATTAATATCTAACCAAAAAAGAAGGAAGAGAACGAAAAGAGAAGAGAAGTCCACTTTCGGGACGGAGCCCTACAAAAATTGAAGCATCAGGAACAAGCAAAGATGCCACCGGTTAATAGTTGGAGATTGTGCTTCATATTCTTTATGTATTATCCATTCATTCGGACTTCGAACAAGCCTTAGGTTGAATCCCGACATGGGCGAGTAGGGATTCCAGGACACTTTCAAGCTGCTTCTTCGGGCCGATTACTCATTCGCTTTGTTACAAAAGAAGTTGCAAGGTGCGAGATGCGCAGCCTTTGATCCAATTCAGCTTCAAGGGCCTTACCATCCCGGTTAAGGAATGACAGGTCTACGTTCTGGTCTACCCGCACGTGACAGAATTGTGCATTGTCCGTATGTCATCCCGCTTCCAAAGCCCGATCTTTCTCTGTCTGGGTTCGTCTAGCTTTGCATTGCTTGCCTGGCTTAGACTGGGTTAATTTCCCCCCTTTGAAAGCCCCATACCTTACTAGAGCCACCCAACAAGACCACAACTAAATTAAGTCCGCCTTCTGTCCTCCACTACCAAAAGACGTGGAGACCTGTTTCTCTCGTCAGCTCCTTACCTAAGTAAGGTTACCTTCACGTCACTTCCTTGAACTCGCTTAACGAAATCCCGAGCTCCAATCAGCTCAGCTCCAACACTCTAAAATAGTAGCTACACAACAACAAGACAGTGGGGCCTACAGACCCCCACGACTATTAATAAAGCACTGCTCTTTCCTCACATCTACCTAACCAATTCCGATTGAGCGCGTGAAAATGCAAGATGGAGGCCTTTCAGAATGAAAGGAAGATAATCCCTGGGGAAAGAGATCGGCAATTCGCTCAGGCGGTTAGTTAGTTGTTGAGTAGGCAGTTCTTCTCTTTGCCTTTCAGCCGGCTAGTCTGCTTATCCCTCTGTGAGCGGAGATGGTGATACAGGAAGTGTTGTGGCTTTGGTGGAAGGCTGGGAAGATCCTTGTTTGGGTTTGGTAGACTCTTAGTTTGGGACGATCTTTGCGGTTTAGGAATTAACTATGGAATTCGGTCACTCGGGTAAGAACTTAAGGCATTGAAAGACGTGAACCAAATCATTTAAGCGTCCACGTATTGGCTTCGATTCTGGCAGAAGCGGGATGGCACTCTATTACGTAGATAGACAGAATAGGGCCTAGCTGGCTGGCTTGACCCAGAGAAGAATGTTGAGTTGAGGAAGGAAAAGAAGCCTTCCCAATTAAAAGTCCTGTCGATGTAGTCTTTTCTTCTCTGTCCTGCTCCCCGGAAAAGGGCGAAGCGGAAATGGAATAAAAAAAAAGAAAGCTGGTAGATTCAGGCTACCCTAGTAGCGTAGATTCCGTCCCTCCCTGTTCACAGATGTAGTTGCGTGTAGTTCACTTTTTTCTTCGAGATTGGCTTGGTGTTAAGTGTACCGCTTGTGTAGCCTATGCGAAGCGAACAAGCAAGGGATTGAGCTGCGCGTTCGCGCATTCGTTTTCTTGCTGGGTACAAGATCGAAAAGAATGCCCGTATGTCGAGATACAGGGTTTTTCGAGAAAAGGTCCCATCCTTCAATATCATGATTGGGTCGACCAGGCCAGATCATGAGTGAATAGAAAATCGAAAACGTACATTGCTGTTCCAGCTGAAATACTTGGAATAATTCTACCACTTCTACTAGGAGTAGCCTTTTTAGTGCTAGCTGAACGTAAAGTAATGGCTTTTGTGCAACGTCGAAAGGGTCCTGATGTAGTGGGATCGTTCGGATTGTTACAACCTCTAGCAGATGGTTTGAAATTGATTCTAAAAGAACCTATTTCACCAAGTAGTGCTAATTTCTCCCTTTTTAGAATGGCTCCAGTGGCTACATTTATGTTAAGTCTGGTCGCTCGGGCCGTTGTACCTTTTGATTATGGTATGGTATTGTCAGATTCGAACATAGGGCTACTTTATTTGTTTGCCATATCTTCGTTAGGTGTTTATGGAATTATTACAGCAGGTTGGTCTAGTAATTAGGGGGCGGCCGTTCGGTCGCCTATGATACTAGGACCAATAGGTCAAAAATGGGTTTGTGCCGCAGGTGTTGAACGATCTACTCTACACAGGTGTGGGCTTACAGGGCTAGGGCTCATAAAGCCTTTCTTTCATTCAAAAATAGGGCCCTGGTCGGTCACTTTTCCGGGCCGGGATCGATAGATAAGTGGAAGTCATAAAAAAGATATATTTATCTTCGCACCTAAGATCAAGAGGAAGGGTAGCTTGTCAGGCTGGCCTATATTAAATATATTATTCATTATTATAGAATTATAAAAATATTTTTATAAAGATTCACTGTCTTTTAACCGGCTGTTCTTCTTTGTCAACGCAACTAAGGACCTATGGGTTAGCCTACTAATGTATTGTATAGTAGGGTATAGTAGGCGAGCGAGTTAGCGAAGACGCTTAGGCTAATAGATAAGAGAGCGTCAGTGTGTAGCCTTCATTCTACTACGCTACGCAAAGGTTACGAAGTCACTTAGCTCGACGTTAGGAGAGTCAAGGGGGAAGGCCATACCTACATAGAAGAACCGCAGTTCGCTGACTTTCTAAGGTCTAACCTTTCGCTCCCCTACTGAAAAGGGGCACAAAGCCGCTTTGCACCGCTGATAGACTACTTAAGATTCAATTCAAAAGGCCCTACTCAGTTTCGCAAGCCTTTGTGATTGCCTTACCCATAACCTTCCCTGACTCTATCTACTGGGACTGACTTCTTGGCTTACTGCAACGCTTACTGTATCTTTAACTGAAACTTATTTGAAAGGTCCCTAGAAGGGATTGGAATAAAGGCCGGGCAGGTTTGTTTAACAGTCTTTTTATTCTCAATCGGCGAGGCCTCGCTAAAGCTCCGCTTCTTGAACTTTAAACTCCCTGACATTAGAGAGTGCCCAGTTCTCTCCGCTTCTCCTTTCAGTCTAGATTAGCCTGTTGATGTTGAGGTTATCTTATCACCTGTAAGGATCTTCTTACTTGATAGAGTTGCTAAGACCTCGTCAACGAGACAGGAAAAGGTAACAGAGTCTTCGGAGATTCGGAACCTGCATACGCTTGCAGCAGTAACACCGCGCACTGCTTAAGATAAAGTGCAGTAAACAAAGTTCCAGATTTCCTATGTTGTCTAATCGCCTCTTTGCCGCTAAGTCCCTCTTTGGTACTGTTTTTTGCTAATTCCCAGATATCCACCAGATGAGACTGTTTCCCAAGAGCCCACAAAGAAGCGCCCGGCCAGACAAATAGCTTTGTCGCAGGAAGATTCCCCAACTGAGGTACAATAGGTCTCAGGATCATCCGATGTATGAGAATCTCTGGGAAAGCTCTCGTCGACTCAACCGATCAAGACCACCTCTGAGAGGAGCCTCTTCTAGTTCTTGCATGACGATCCCTTCCCCCTTTCCTCACATCAAGGGATAGAAAGGAAGAATATTATAGCCAAATAACCTGCCCCCTGTGTCCAACCAATATAATTTTATGAGAGATGAGACAAATGCTGCCGGATTGCTCGTCATATGATGGGTAGCCCCACAGCAACATGGGTGGTATAGTCTTTTCCTTCCTTATTGTGTGGAAGATTCGAGTTTGGAATCGCCGCCGAGGTTTCATGGTGTAAGAATGGACTTAATTCACCTGATAGAGTTGTGCTTTTCTTTTTGAAACTAGGGTCAGTGGTGAGAAGGCCGATAAAGTGGTTAAAACCGTCATCGCATCGGTTGGAACCTCAAGGTGGTATTTTGGTCCTGTGGAAGAGCAAAGATATATAAGTGGATGTCCTTCAGGATGACTCTCAGTTCGTTCATATGAAGGTAGTTCCGGAGAAGAAGAGCGAGTGCTTATTGATTGCTCTCTATGCGAAACCTACGGAGAGTCTGAAAGCCTGGCTCTGGAAGCAAGTTCTTCAGATGTGGGAAGTTTAAAGATTGAAAGCAAAATCATTGATCTTGGGTACCTAGGCTCTCAGTTTACATGGCGAGGGCTAAAGTCTCCAGGGTTCAGTCGTGTGTATTAGAGCTTAGATAGAGCTCTGTTTAAGATGGAATGTAATTTTTACCTGAAGCTGCTGTCCGGAATCTGCCTCCAGTCAAATAAATCCGATCACCACCCTCTTCTTTTTGACCTGCAAAGTGACCTCAGACGGCATTCCAGAGACCTTTGTTCTTTGAAGCGGCTTGGTTGACTCATACTCATAAAGAAATAGTTTGGTTAGTTTGTGAAGCAAAATGAGAACTGAGGGGCGCGTCTGGTGGTATCGTATATAAAGGAGGCGGCTTTTTTTGGGGAGTGATCTTCTATCAATTGAATAAGAAAGACTTTCTACGCGACTCTCGCCTCTATCTAAGTAAGAGGAGGTTGAAGCTTATAGTAAGTAGCCTACCTAAGCTTTAAGAGCCTCCAATCATGCTACTTCAGCTATATGCTTAACACATGCAAGTCGACCCGTCGTTTAGTTAGGAACGAAGATAGTAGACCGGTAGAGAGAGGGCTTTAGCGATGCTCGACTGTTAAGGAGAGGTAGGTAAAGCAGCCTTAACTTAACTAGTCGCAATTGTTGAAATTACGTAGGTGATGTGAACCACTTTCGTTGTAGCGCTTCCATCTCATGGTAGCGAAAGACGATTCCTACTCCAAAACCGCTGAGTGATGGGCAACGATCTCTAATTACCTATGGAGATTCCGCGCGGTCAGAAATTCATACAGACACAAAGGGGTTCGACAGGAAAGTCGTTTCGATCCAATCCATTCTTGGGGTCAAAAAAAGACAAAGGATATGTCAGTGACCTAGCACGACAAAGCACTCTCCGAGGGCATGGAATGTCTAATTTTTCGGTCAGAATATCGACAGTAATGTCTCTGTTAGATTCTCCGGTCGAAATACGGGAAAACTCCATTCAATTCTCGATGGAAACGGAGTTTTGCGAATTCTCCCCGGAACTGGAAGATCATTTCGAGATCTTCGAACATATTAGAGGGTTCAATGTGACTATTGTAACTTCGGCCAACACACAATATGAGTCTATAAAATGAAAGATTCAACTGATTTGAATGATAGTCATCAGATCAAATGATGCCACATGTTTTCTACTTACAATATATTAAAAGATACTACTATTAAAAATTCAAATTTGTCCTTATCACTTTTAATGGTGTTTAAAGTTTTACGCCCTTAAATATAATTTTATCTCTAAACTAATAAAAAACACAAAAAAAAAGAAAGAAAGATACGCCTAAAATAAATCTTTCCATAATAATAGCATTAAAAATCACATCACTAAAAAAAAACATAAAAGAAATATTCCCATAAAAATAACAACGGAAAACACCTTTAAAAACAAGATCATAAGCCAATCTATTTTAACTTCAAAAATAAGAACAAAAAAAAATAATTAAAATAAATTTACGCATAAAAATAGAAACGAAAATCACGATAAAAGATACGCGCCAGAAAAGAAATAGTAACTCAATCTAACAAATAAAAACTTATATATAAAAAATAAAAATAGAAGAACCTAATAAAATAATATACTTATTTATGAGCTTAAAAATAAAAGAACATAAAAAAAAAAAAAAACAAAAACACAATTAGCCCGTTTGGATTGACTTATTTATGATCATACGCGAAATAACTTATGCAAATATAGAAATTTTTATGTATTATTATAAGTTTTTTAATGTTGTTTATGAAAACAGCTTATAAAGATATAATTTTTGTCAGTGAAAACTTATAAATTAAAATGCGTAAAAAAACCTAATGAAATAACATAAAAGTTTATTTATAAATTAATAATCATAAAGTATTTTCATAAGCTTAAAAATAAGCCAAATTCAAACGGGCCCAATATATTAAAGGTATTACTACTAAAAATCTTAATTTGTCCTCATCAATTCATAAAAATATTTCAAATCTTCTATTTCGTAAAAAATTAAATTATATTTTTCAATTTATTATTTTTCTATAAAATAGTTAAATTGTACTCTATATTTATTATAAAAAAAATCTATTCTATTTTTGTTTTATCTTATATAAAAAATACAAGAGAAGCGTATTATTGATGAATATATATTATAATAATTAATAGATAAATATATATTGTAATAACACACGGGACAATTGTTTTAATAAAAAAATTAATCATACACAGGACAATTGTATTAATAAAAAAAAGAAATTTAATAATATATTATAATAATACACAGAACAATTGTACACGACATCCCTTATATTTTAACATCGCACGGATCTCTAAACTAATTAATCAATAAAAAGAAAAGGAGTAAAAGGAGTAAAAGGAAAAGGAGCAAAGTTGCTCTCATATTCTTCTATTTTTAAATTTAAAAACAAAATTAATACTAATTTGTATTAAAATAAATATCACATAATTGAAGGAATAATATTTTTTTCTTTACAATCCAAGTTGCATCCAGTACCATGCATCACCAGCCATGCTCACTCACCACGCGAGTGCGCGTGAATGTCACCTTTTCCGCCAACCTCAAATCGAAACTCCCGTGCTTGACAGCTATTATTCCCTTCCTTTGTTAAATGGATCAATTAATTAATCGTTTTATTTTAACTCATTAATTAATTCATTAAAAATTATAAAATTTAAAACAGAGCTCTTTTAATTTGATCCATGAAAATAGTATCGCGCGTGTGGAAATAATCCCACGAAAATGCGTCACAATCATCGGTGGCAAAAACAGTAATATATTAACACGAGCCAGCCAATCCCAACCTTTCAAATTCTCCAAAATAATAAAATTAATTAATTTAAATTAAAAATAGGTTTTTAGTTTACAAAAATAAATTAAAATTAATTAATTAAAAATAGTTAACCCACCACCGTCCACTAAAACCAAAAAACCGCTATTTCTTGATTTCTTCCTCTCATTCATTCACATCCACCCTTTCTATCATTTCTCATATTTTCTCTCACTAGTTTCTCTCACTTTCTCTCCGATTCCGATTCTCCAATGGCAACCGCACCAACACCACGTGAAGAGTTCGTCTACATGGCGAAACTCGCCGAACAAGCCGAACGTTACGAAGAGATGGTAGAGTTCATGGAAAAAGTAACCGTCGCCGTCGAAAGCGAAGAACTCACCGTCGAAGAGAGGAATCTCCTCTCCGTCGCTTACAAAAACGTGATCGGAGCAAGACGTGCTTCATGGAGGATCATCTCTTCCATCGAACAGAAGGAAGAAAGCAGAGGCAACGATGAACACGTTTCTGTGATCCGTGATTACAGATCTAAGATCGAAACTGAACTTTCCAATATCTGTAACGGTATTCTGAAACTTCTTGATTCTCGCTTGATTCCTTCTGCTGCTTCTGGTGACTCTAAGGTTTTCTACCTTAAGATGAAAGGTGATTATCATAGGTATCTTGCTGAGTTTAAGAGCGGCGCTGAGCGTAAAGATGCCGCTGAAAGCACTCTCACTGCTTATAAATCTGCTCAGGTCTCTCTTTATCTTTTCGATCTGTTCCAATCTTTATGGATCTACATCTATTTTTGAAGTATAATATTAATTAATATTTTAAATTTTTAATAATTTATTTGAGTTATCTCTTCATGATTATTTGTTTTACAATTTGCGTATGATAATATCAGATCTGTGTGATTGAGGTGGAGTTTGTCTGATTTGAGTTTGAGCATGTATCATGGAAATGATTTAGAATTTTAATCTTTAATTCCTTTTTAACAGATTTTTTTTTTTTTTTGGTAATATGATTTGTTTAATTTAAACGAAATGATTAATTAAAGAGGTATTCAAATTGAATTGGTTGCACGATTTTTTCAATTAGGTTAAAATAATGGAATCTCTATGTTAAGAGTGATTTTCGTAATAAGTTGAGAAACTAGTATAGTTTATTTATGCATGTTTCGTTAACTGGTTTAGATTTAGATTATATGCTTCTGAAATGCAGATATTGTGTTTTTTTTTTCTTTCTTGAAACAGATATTATAGTGTTGTTGTACTTGTTTGTTTGAAGAGATTTTAGTTTTTGTCTTGTGCAATGCAATCTACCTTTGGTTTATTGGAATTGAAGATATCCTTTTTTTTGTTTTTGTATGTGTTATATTGGGATTCTGATGTTTTAATTTGACTCTGCCTATAGGATATTGCAAACTCTGAACTGCCACCAACTCACCCCATCAGGCTTGGTCTCGCTCTGAACTTCTCGGTGTTCTATTATGAGATTCTTAACTCTCCTGACCGTGCTTGCGGCCTTGCAAAACAGGTTAGTGTTCGACAGACTAAATAATGTGAGAACATATTTGGTGTGTTGTTTTTTTTCAATAAATTACCCTTTTAATTAAAATTTTGGTGTATGCTATGTGAAACAATTTTAAGATAATGTCTAGATGCAGTGAAAGTATTCAGATTCTTATATATGTGAATTGGATCAATGTTCATTTCAATCACTATCGTAATTTCATTCATGTTGATTTTGATGCAAACTTTTGCGGTGTTAACTACATAGGAATCTTTTGCTATTTGTTCTTCTATAACTTTGGCGTGTGTCGTGTTCTATAATGAAAGGTGTTTACTAACAAACAATCCTGTTCATTTCTTCTATATATTCATTAGGCTTTTGATGAGGCTATTGCTGAATTGGATACATTGGGAGAGGAGTCATACAAGGATAGCACTTTGATCATGCAACTTCTCCGTGATAACCTCACCCTTTGGACCTCTGACATGCAGGTATGGTTTGAGTTTATCAGCGTCGCCTACTATTTTTATTTTGTCATCTCAATGTCTTCAATTTATTGATTGATTTTTGGTTTTTATTTTGTTTGGGTTTCAGGATGATGGTGCAGATGAAATCAAAGAAGCTGCACCTAAAGGGGCCGATGAGCAGTAAACATACCTTACTGCTAGTTAGTTATTAAACTTCTCCTCTATCATGTTTTAAAGGGAGAAGGTGCTGATTGATAATGTTGATGCTACAGAGATTTTAGGCATTCATGGTCTATTTTATGATATATATGGATGCACTGGGCTTTTTTAGTTTGTCCTTTCATTTGTGTACGTGTTTCTGAATTGCATGTTTTCTTAATGTTACTGAAATTTCTATCATATGCAATTGGTCTAATAACCACTCAATCTTATAGCAAACTTCACTTCGCTGAATTTTTCATCGAGATGAAGATGCGATCTTCAATTGTGTTTATCTGAAGCTCAAAATCTATATTGAGCCGCATTTTAATTTTTTTGTGAAGAATGCACTCTTAACTCTATTTAGAAGGGTATTGCTTTGTTGAGCCCTATTTGAAATGCTGTTTTGTTTGATTTTGCAAGTATGATTTGTAATTTTCCAAACCTTGTTGGTTGTTGCGTTTCGAGTAATTAAAGAAATTGGAGTTACAGTCCTTTCTTGAAGAATTGGAGTATATGATATTATTGAAGCACAACCATAACCACAACCCTATATTATTTTCAATATAATATGCACCGTTTAATGGGATGTCTAAAGTAAACTGCCCAAGATTTATTCCTCTACCAAGTTTAGTCTCAACCAGTATAAATACGTAATCAATTGCTAGTTTAATTGATAAACAAAATACAAACTCTTCATCTCGACATGATTGTTGTTTAAGGTTTTCTTATATATTAAGAAAATGTAATAATGTTTTACTAAAGAAGGTTTTCTTATATATATATATAGTAATAATTAGGAGTATGATTGGAAGGTATAGCATTGAAAAATAAGAATGATATTTATTTTTAAGCAAAATTTTATTCATAAAGTAAACAATTATTTTGGGATAGATGGTGTAAACAAAATAAAAGGACGAGACAACCTATCCTTTAGAGCAACTCCAATGCTTATTGCTTAGTGCCAACATGGATCTATTAGTTCTCTTCTTCAACTTTTTCTGCATTGGAGTAGATCCAGGTGGAGGTTTTGTTGTCAGTTGCTTACTGCTGTAACGAAAGGAACATCGTTGCTTATCATTAAAAAATAATAAATTTTACAGTCTAAATTGAAATTCACAGATGAGGAAGAAAAAAATAACCAATAAAAAATTTAAAAATTAATTAATTTCAATTGCAGAAAAATGAAGGGAAACAACAATATAAAAAAATGTCTCAACAAAAAATAGTAAATCTATAGAAATGGAGGAAGAGAATTGTAGATTTAGATTCGAAGATCCAGATTTGTTGTGAGTTATCAATTGAAAGAGAAATGAGAGTTTGAGAATGTTTTGTTTGTGATGAGATTTTGAGAAATTGATTTAGGAGAATGAGATGGTGAAGTGAAGGAGAAGAAGTGTGTGTTGGTCTGTTGTGGTGAGAGAAATTGGTATGGAGTTTGTGTTTTTGTTGTGAGTGGGTTACCCAGATGGTGAAGTGAAGGAGAAGTTTTTGACAATTATTGTACTCCCTCCGGTCTTGATTATAAGAAACAAAAAAAAAAGGCACATCCTTTAAGAAGAGTGGATAAAATATAGAAAAAATATAACATTTACATTTTTACTCTTAAAAAATAGTCAAATTTTGGAAATCGTAGTAATGATTATATGCTTGTAGTAGTATGAAAAATATTGAAAAAGTAAAATTAAGGGTAAAGTTGGAATATTCAAAATAAATATAATGATTGTGGTAGCTTTTGCTTATATTTAAGACTTTCTAAATTTTTTTTTTGTTTCTTATATATGAGACCGGAGGGAGTATGTAGGAGCAGTATACTTTTAATCAATATTAAATAAATGAAAATAAAAATATATAAATTGTTAGGGTCAAAGTATAGGTTGCTTGTTGTAATACCATTGGAGTTAAATCTATACTATTATTATTTGCCTTCCTCAAAGTAAAAAGTACATTTGCGTCCTCACGTTACTTCTCAATGAGCAAATTCATATGTGGCATTATTTTAATAATGTGGAGTCTATGTGGCGCCTACGTATCTTCTCTTTACGACCTAAAGGGATGCGGTTCAATTCTCACTAACAACAAAATATTAATTTTATGATTTTTTTTGTCTTTCTTATTTTGCCTTGCTTTTTATTTTTTTTTACCGATTATTGAATCTATTGTGAAACAAAAAATTAATATAGATATTAAGATTTGGATGAATTCTATAGGATAAGTACCAAAAAAAGAATCTATTGTTAAACAAAAAAATTGAATTGCCTTGATTTGTTTTTTTTTTTTTTTTTTACCAATTATTCAATGTATTGCCCAAAACAATAATAACGAACCTTACAAAATAAAAAACAAACAAAAATTAATTAAACGATGATATATATTATAGTAAATTACATTACCCTATCCTGAGAGGTGCTTAAATTACATTACTTTCACCTCTTATGTTAAAATATATATATTTTCCTCCCCTCTTATACAAAATATATTAGAGAAAATTATTACTCTCTTCTCCCTCGAAAGAAATTTGAATTTCATCCCTCTTCCTCTAATATTAAAACATACATTTTCCTCTTTTAATCAAACTTCATTTTAATTTTTACACGAGTTTTATTAATTCTTTAAGCAATTAGAAATAAATTTCTTTCGTTAGTTCATATATCTTTGAATATTTTAATGGAACATTTCATAAAAATAATTAAGATGTGAGACCTAAAGTTATGTTCATGTTGCTTAGTATATTACACGGGTTTGATTTAGTTCTTTATACTATAAGAAATTACTCTCTCCTATTAGATCAAATATCTCTTGAAATTTTAACCGAATATTTTACGCATATAATTAAGACGCGAGACATAAGATTATAGTCTCAATTGTCTTTACTTTTTACGTACGTTTGATTTAATTCTTCACACCGTATTAGATTACCCATTCTGTTAGATTAAATCCTTTTTGATATTTTAATTTGAAATTTTGTAAAAAAAATTAAGATGTAAGGCCTAAGGTTATAGTTTCAATTGTTTTTCTTTTTTACACGGGCTTGATTTTGTTTTCACACCGCAAGAAATTACTCTCTTCTATTTGATCAAATTCATCTTAAAATTTTAATTGAACTTTTTACAAGATATTTTAATTGAACTATTTGATAAAGAAATGCCTAAGAATATTGTCTAAAATGTTTTACTTTTTACGGCTATTTTTATTTCTTTACGCCTTAAGAGATTATCATCTTTCGTTAGAACAAATTTCTCTGGATATTCTAATTGAAATTTTACCAAAATAATTAATAATTGAGACCTTAGGTTATGATATTAATTGCTTTACTTTTTACTCGGACTTCATTTAGTTCTTTAAGTCGTGAGAGCGATTACCCTATTTCATTGGATCATATCTCTTTGAATAATTTACTTGAACATTTTATATATATAAATAAGTTATAAGGCCTAAGGTTATGGTCGAATTGTTATATGAAATTCATTTTGATATCTTAATAAAAAAATTTACACAAATAATTAAAATGTGGGACCTAGAGTTATGGTCTCAATTGTTTTACTTTTTACACATGTTTGATTTAGTTCTTCATAATGTAAGAGATTATTATCTTCCGTTAGAACAAATTTCTCTAGATATTTTAATTGAAATTTGTACAAAAATAATTAATAATTGAGACCTTAGGTTATGATATCAATTGCTTTACTTTTTACTCGGACTTCATTTAGTTCTTCAAGTCGTAAGAGCGATTACCCTCTTCCATTGGATCATATCTCTTTGAATAATTTACTTGAACATTTTATATAAATAAATAAGTTATGAGACCTAAAGTTATGGTCCAGTTGTTTTACTTATTACACGAGATTGATTAGTTCTTCACACCGTAATAAAATACTCTTTTATGTTAGAGCAAATCTCTCTTGAAATTTTAATTGAACTTTTCACAAGTATTATAAAAAAGTGAGACCTAAGATTATAGTGCCAATTGATTTACTTTTTACACAAGCTTGAATAAGTTTTTCACACCTATAAGAGATTATCCTCTTATGTTATATGAAATTCATTTTGACATCTTAATAAAAAAAATTACACAAATAATTAAAATGTGAGATCTAGGGTTATGATCTCAATTGTTTTACTTTTTACACATGTTTGGTTTAGTTCTTCACAATATAAGAGATTATCATCTTCCGTTAGAACAAATTTCTCATGATATTTTAATTGAAGTTTGTACAAAAATAATTAATAATTGAGACCTTAGGTTATGATATCAATTGCTTTACTTTTTACTCGGACTTCATTTAGTTCTTCAAGTCGTAAGAGCGATTACCCTCTTCCATTGGATCATATCTCTTTGAATAATTTACTTGAACATTTTATATAAATAAATAAGTTACGAGGCCTAAGGTTATGGTCCAGTTGTTTTACTTATTACATGAGATTGATTAGTTCTTCACACCGTAATAAAATACTCTTTTCTGTTAGAGCAAATCTCTCTTGAAATTTTAATTGAACTTTTTACAAGTATTATAAAAAAGTGAGGCCTAAGATTATAGTGCCAATTGATTTACTTTTTACACAAGCTTGAATAAGTTCTTCACACCTATAAGAGATTATCCTCTTATGTTATATGAAATTCATTTTGACATCTTAATAAAAAAATTTACACAAATAATTAAAATGTGAGATCTAGGGTTATGATCTCAATTGTTTTACTTTTTACACATGTTTGGTTTAGTTCTTCACAATGTAAGAGATTATCATCTTCCGTTAGAACAAATTTCTCTGGATATTTTAATTGAAGTTTTTACAAAAATAATTAATAATTGAGACATTAGGTTATGATATCAATTGCTTTACTTTTTACTCAGACTTCATTTAGTTCTTCAAGTCGTAAGAGCGATTATCCTCTTCCATTGGATCATATCTATTTGAATAATTTACTTCAACATTTTATATAAATAAATAAGTTATGAGGCCTAAGGTTATGGTCCAGTTGTTTTACTGATTACACGAGATTGATTAGTTCTTCACACCGTAATAAATTATCCTTTTATGTAGAGCAAATCTCTCTTGAAATTTTAATTGAACTTTTTACAAGTATTATAAAAAAAAGCGAGACCTTATATTATAGTGTCAATTGATTTACTTTTTACACGAGTTTGAATAAGTTCTTCACACCTGTAAGAGATTATTCTCTTATGTTATATGGAATTCATTTTGATATCTTAATAAAAAAATTTACAAAAATAATTAAAATGTGAGACTTAGGGTTATGATCTCAATTGTTTTACGTCTTACACATGTTTGATTTAGTTCTTCACACCTTAAAAAATTACTCTCCCTTCTATTACATCAAATCCTTCTTGAAATTTCACTTGAACTTTTAAAAAATAAAAAGTTAAGACGCAAGACCTAAGAATACCGTCTCAATTGCTTTACTTTTTATACGGTCTTTATTTATTTCTTCACACCTTAAGAGATTACAATTTTCCGTTAGAATAAATTTTTCTTGATATTTTAATTGAAGTTTTAAAAAAATAATTAAGATGCGGGACCTAAGGTTATGATCTAAATTACTTTACTTTTAACACGGACATTATTTAGTTTTTCACGCTGTAAGAGATTACACTCTTCCGTTAGTTCATATCTCTCTTGAAAATTTAATTTAACATTTTACAAGAACAACTGAGATGTAAAAGATTACGAGCTTTACTTTTTACATAGGCTTAATTTAGTTCTTCACACTGTAAGAAATTACTTTCTTCTGTTAGCTAAATGTAATCCCTCTTAAAATTTTAATTGAACTCTTTACAAAAACAATTAAGATGACCTAAGATTATGGTCTCAATTGCTTTATTTTTATACACGGGCCTGATTTTAGTTCTTTCTATCGTAAGAGATTAACCCTCATTTGTTAGATCAAACTTCTTTTAATATTTTAATTGAACATTTTATAAAAATAACTGAGATTCGAGGTCTAAGGATATCGTCTCAATTTCTTAATTTTTTATGTGAGTTTAATTTAGTTCTTCACACTTTAAAAGATTACGCCACTTCCATTTGACGGGATATCTCTTTGAATATTTTAATTGAACTTTTTTACAAAAAATAATAAAGACGCGAGGTTTAAGATTTTGATTTCAATTATGTTTTACTTTTTACACCGGCTTGATTTAGTTCTTTCCGTTAGATCAAATACATTTAGAAATTTTTTTACATAATAGTCAAGATACAAGGCTTAAGGTTAGATGCTCTTATATGAGTTCTCCATCACATAAAAGATTATCTCTTCCATTAGAATAAAACCCTCTTGATAGATTAATTGAATTTTCTACCAAAACAAGAATAAAAGAAATATATGTGCATATTAAAATCTAAAATCATTAATTCTAACAAAAAATTTCCAAAATCAATATATTTTTATGAATGAAACTAACTCACATATAACATGAGCAATTTTTCACTTCTAAAATATTAATTAGTTTCAGAATAGAATTATATATATATATATATATATATATATATATATATATATATATATATTAAAATCTATAATAAAAAAAATGAATTTCTAGCCCGTGCTTGGCACGGGTGTCCATACTAATTAACTAAAATTGCTTAGAGATTGCTTAAATGCAATGTGGCAATTTGAGCCCACAAAAAACAACCTCAGCAATCATTTAAGTTCCCTTCATTATAGATGCTCTTACTGGTGGGATAGTAGTAGGATGTGTCAAAAACCTCACAATGCAATGTCGCTGACAAGTCCTAAAATATTCATTAGGATAGAAAATAACAGAGGTTGGCCAATAAAAAAAAAAAAAGAATCCTAAATTTTCTAAGTTATACGATGAGGTCCTAAATGTCCACTACAATCATGTTGCAAAGCAAATTCTAGGAATGTCAACTGACGGAGGAGGATCATAGAATATGAACACCATAGGGAAAATAGGCTTTTGATGCCAAATCTAGATGGCTTCTGACATTTTCAATTTACTCCTCTCACAAATTGGAAAATCACAGTTTATATTAAAAAATCTGGATGGCCTTTATTAAAAAATAAATTTAGTAAAATTAATATATTTTTATTAAAAAAATGCATTTTTTAAAAATTAATATTTTATTTAAAATGTAAATTAACATCAATAATGTAAAAATAGTTAAATTTTAATCAATAATAACAAAATATACCTTCAACTTAATATCATTAAGAAATAATAGTATAATTAAAAAATTAATAGTGTTTTTAAGAAAAATTACAACTTAATTTTAGAATTTAATTTCTTATATTCAAACAAATAACAAAATGTAGTTTTTTAAAATAAAGTAGTGAAGTTATTTATAATTTATAGAGTGATTTTATTTTTTTGAAAAAAACTCATTATGTCATAAAGTGAAACAATTTTAAAATAGTTTGTGTAATGATCAATATAAACGCATATTAACGTGTATTATTATATTTCTCTAGATTTTTATTATAAATTGAATAGATGTCTTAATGATAGAATAACACATATATTCAAGTTTTGATACAACAAACAAGAGACCAAATTATGCAATGGCAGACATGTAGCTGGCCCGTAATGACGATACAGAGGTGAGACCAAGGGATTGCGACATCAACAGCAGGTGGCAACCACCATTAGTTGGTGTGCTAAAGTGTAATGTAGACGCTGTAATTTTTAGCGAACTGAATCAATACGATGTAGGCATGTGTATTCTAAATGATAGAGGTCAATTCATCAAAGCAAAGACGATGTAGTTTGAAGGATCTCCTCCGGCGCATGAAGCAGAAGCGGTGGGTTTAAAAGAAGCTATAATTTGGTTAGGTGAAATGGAAGTATCAAGAATGTCGACTGAACTAGATTGCAAGCTAGTGGTTGACGGCGTTATTGATAGCTCTAGTAACCGAACTGAATTAGGCACCATCTTGAAATTGTGTTGGTCACTCTTATCTTTTTATCCAAACTTTTAAAGTGTAATGTAGACGCTGTAATTTTTAGCGAACTAAATCAATACGATGTAGGCATGTGTATTCTAAATGATAGAGGTCAATTCATCAAAGCAAAGACGATGTAGTTTGAAGGATCTCCTCCGGCGCATGAAGCAGAAGCGGTGGGTTTAAAAGAATCTATAATTTGGTTAGGTGAAATGGAAGTATCAAGAATGTCGACTGAACTAGATTGCAAGCTAGTGGTTGACGGCGTTATTGATAGCTCTAGTAACCGAACTGAATTAGGCACCATCTTGAAATTGTGTTGGTCACTCTTATCTTTTTATCCAAACTTTGAGATAAGTTTTATACGGAGACGAGAAAATTGTGTCGCCCATCATCTAGTAAGGGCGTCAAATTTGTATGCTAGTCACCAAAGCAAAGACGATGTGCTAAAGTGTAATGTAGACGCTGCAATTTTTAGCGAACTGAATCAATACGATGTAGGCATGTGTATTCGAAATGATAGAGGTCAACTCATCAAAGCAAAGACGATGTAGTATGAAGGATCTCCACCGGCGCATGAAGCAGAAGCGGTGGGTTTAAAAGAAGCTATAATTTGGTTAGGCGAAATGGAAGTATCAAGAATGTCGATTGAACTAGATTGCAAGCTAGTGGTTGACGGCATTATTCATAGCTCTAGTAACCGAACTGAATTAGGCACTATTTTGAAATTGTGTTGGTCACTCTTATCTTTTTATCCAAACTTTGAGATAAGTTTTATACGAAGACGAGAAAATTGTGTCACCCATCATCTAGTAAGGGCGTCAAATTTGTATGCTAGTCACCAAATTTTTTAGTCTATTCCATCTTATATTTATACTACTATTATGAATGAAATGACATAAGTTATTTACTGTATAAAAAAAAAAACACAATTATATGTTGATGTAGTGAGTTTAATTAATTTTTAAAGATTAGTGCCACTAAAGCCAATAACCAAAGCTATGTTGCTATGATGCTGAAAATATTGAAAAATAAATAAATAAACACCGCCATGTCATGTGTGTGTCAAACTCACGAACCATGATGGACAATACTACTCAACAAGCATACACTGGACCATTTAATACTTCATGTTATATCATCTCAAGACAAATACTTAATCAATATTTGAATGAAGATCTGAAAAGAAGAAGAAAAAAATTAAGGCCCCTCAAAAAATGAGGCATTGGGTCGTAGGACTGCTTACCCTACCTCAGAATCGAGCCTGTTGTGAATATAGTTTACATTCTAAGTTGTGAACTAATTCATATTATAAAAATCAAATGTTTTGTCCCCTTCATTATTTTGTTTGTCCCCTTCATTTTATTATAAGGCAATAATACTATGAATTGAATTTTATTAATATCGCGAGAATTACATGTACATATATAGTGCAACCAATGCACCAAATAAGAAAGTGAGTTATACAAATAAATACAAATATAAATTCACATTATTATAAATATAAATCACATGTACATATATAGTTGTTTGAACGTGAGGTTTATTGCTTTGCTCATGTAATTTTTTAGGCTGAAAAGGGAGAGTTTCCAATTTTTATAAATAATTATTTTATTAGAAAATAATTAATCCAACTGTGTTTAGGCCTTAATTGATTTAATTAGCGGAATAGAAGTTGTTGTTTTAGTGAGAGAAACTATAGGTTAGAATTTGTTTAATTTAGTAATTAAGAAATGAGATAAAATAGTTTTGTGAAGAAAACAGAAAATTAAAAGAAATTGGACAATGAGGTGCAAATAATAAGCGAAATAATAAGAATATGATGTTGGGCTAGTGGGAAAGGGAAATGGTCAGCTTATTTATTAGAGATGGAGTATATTTAGAAATTATCTCTAAAAATGGATTTTTATGAAAAATAAGAGTTGGTGTCAAACTGTCAACGATGAGTTGGATTTTCTTTGTGTGTTTTAGTACATAACTTTGTTTATATTTGTTGCTTTTTGTTTTGGTGTTGTATATGACTTCAAAGCTCTCTATTTTCACTTTTATGCTTACAATTAAATATTTAAACAACTATTATGTTAACTTGCTGAATGTTAATTTAGAATATTCTTCAATATAAGTTAGCATAATAGAAAACAAATATTGATTACAAAGAGTAGAGTGAAGTACACAATAATACAAATCATTACATAAGCCTCCAATTCATCTAAAGACACCCTTAACTCCTACTAAACCCTAAACACATCACTAATGCTCAAACATTGCAGAGATAGCTAAATTTTGTTTCTCAGTGTTAGCTAACCCTTCGGGTGTTTGATCTATTCCTAAATTTCTAAGTTTTTTCTTGATGATTTCTACTAAATCCTTTATTTTTTCATTAGGATTTTTAGAAACAAAATGTAAAAAAGAATTGGTAAAATATGAACCATTAACTAGCCGTTGCTTCTTCTGTGTCTTGTGAAGCGAACAACATTACAATATTTTCGTCAAAGATGGGCATGAAATTGGCTCCAAAACATGCGTCAATTATAAAAAGAAACTTACAATCTTGAGGCAATGCTTTTACTTTTTCTACCATCTGATTAACTACAAATTAAAAATAAAATAAAATAATGACATTAAACATATTATGCATTAAGAAAAAAAAAAAAACTAAAATTACCTTCAACCACTTATAATCTACTGCTGAAAATAATCCTGGAGCTTCCTCTGAGTCTGGTCTTCAACCATGTCCGGATACAAAAACTAAGGAAATATCTCTTGCTTTTGTACGTTCAACAAACTTTTCTATTTTGACCTGTAACGTATAGTTTGTTAACTTAGTATTCTTTTTGGGCTACTTTTTCTTATATCTAAAAATATTTCTATGTTTTCTTCTGGAAAATCAAATTTTTTAATAAAAAATTCTTTCACTTTTTGATAATCCCGGTGTGTATAAATCATGGTGGGTTGATCGTATTTCAACCCAACCAAGAGTGCTCTTTTTTTAACACAAGCAGAAGAAGAACAACATTCATCGGTCTTAGTTCTCTTTGAACTCAAATTTTAAAGTGAAGGGAAAGGAAAAATGGGAAATTAGTATAGAATAAGGGAAGAAATGGGTCAAACACAAGAAATAAGGGGAAAGAGGTTTTACATAGTATGCTTAGATGAGGTGTTGGTGGCGTTTTGTAGATTCTTTGTGTGTTTTAGTACCTAACTTTGTTTATATTTGCTGCTTTTTGTTTTTGGTGTTGTATATGACCCTAAAGCTTTCTATTTTCACTCTTATGTTTACAATTAAACATTTAAACAACTATTATGTTAACTTGCTGAATATTAATTTAGAATATTCTTCAATATAACTTAGCATAATAGAAAACAAAGATTGGTTACAAAGAGTAGGGTGCAATACACTGTAATACAAATCTTTACGTAAGCCTCCAATTCATCTAAAGACACCCTTAACTCCCACTAAACCCTAAACACATCACTAATGCTCAAACATTGCAGGGATAGCTAAATTTTGTTTCTCGGTGTTATCTAACCCTTCGGGTGCCTGATCTATTCCTAAATTTCTAAGCTCACTACAAGAAAATTGTCGTATACCAATAGACGTTTTTAATGACGGTGGATTAATCAGTCTTCTTCTGCTTGTGTTAGAAAAAGAACACTCTTGGTTGAGTTGAAATACGATCAACCCACATGATTTATACACACTGGGATTGTCAAAAAGTGAAAAAAAAATTTAATTAAAAAATTTGATTTTTCATAAAAAAATAAAATTTTAGTGAGAAAAAGATGCCAGGAATATTGACAAACAAACATAAAAAAGAAAATATTGTACTCAAATATTCTACAACCATAAACATATATATTACTTTGTTGTCATCATTCATTTTTATCAGGAAGGCCAAACATTGAATACCAATCCAGAATATTTTTCGTTTCCCAACAATTTTTTGTTAAAGTAAATTTTATAAATTGTGAATTAAAAAGACAACATTGATATAAAAGAACGAATAAAATGTTAATCAGTTGAGTATAGTGATGTTTATCGTATAAATATTTTCACCAGTTCTTCGTACATTCATTTATCAATCAACTCTTGACTTTTGAAAAATTACAAATTAATTTACACTTAATGTCATTGACTAATTATTATAACTCTCATAAATAAATTCCCTTCTCCTCTCACTTGCCTGCCCTAATTTTTATTTTTTCCTTTTGAGATTTCTTCTTCCTCCATCGGTAAGGGGGTGGTTTTAGGTCATTTTTGGCTTAAAATCACCCATTTGCATTTTATTTTTATTTCTTGTTTTTAATTTAAATAAGTGAATTTCACATAGTTTTTCTTTTAATTGATTTCTTTTGTATTTGTGAGTTCGCCGTCAAGTGCGGCGTTGTGTCGGTCGTCGTCTTGTTACGGCGTTGTTTGATTTTCCGTCTTATTGCGGTGTTCGTTTAGTTCACACTCAAAGATCAACTTTAGTCAATTGCAGATTCAATGAATAATTTAGACATCAACGTTGCAGATCCGGAAGCATGAACATTTTGGTGACTTTAATTTTATCATATTATGTGTAGACATTTTGCAGTGTTATGCTATTAACTTGGATGATGTGAGTTTGTTCACCGATTCATCATGTTTTGTTTTTAGCGATTTTGAATTTGTATTTGCACATGTTGTACTCTTTTGATTATTGGAATGAATGAATATCAATATTTTTAGTAAAAAAAAATGTCATTAACTAATTAATATAGATGATTGAAAAAAATTTAAATTACAATTTTTATTTTGAGGGAAACTAAAAGTACACAACTTGATTTAAATAAAAATTAAATTTATAATAAAAGCCAATAATTCATAAAAAAAGTAAATATGCAAAAAATTTATAATAGACTTAAATCTATTTTTGCTCCATGCAATTATGCCTTAATTTAAAAAAAGTCCTTATAAAAAAAATGATTTTAATTCATACAATATCTCAAAACTTTTAAAATAGCTTCGAGCGAATTTAGGGCCCGTTTGGCCTAGCTTATTTTTGAGCTTATACAAACAACTTATGCAATTTTTATGTATTATTAAAAGTTTTTCAAGGTAGTTTATGATAAAATAATTTATAAAAATTTAATTTTCACTAGTTTAAACTTATAAAATAACATAAAACTTAATTTATACTGCATAAACCGTCACCATAAAACAACAATTGTTTTCCCTTGTAATGAAAAATTAATAAATAAAATAAAATAATTAAGAATAAACCAAACGAGTTGAACAACGCACGCAAACCACCAAACATACATCACTTTTCTGTGTTCTGACCTATACAACATCCTGTGTTGTAGCCGCCCAACCAACCTTTCTTGCATCAATGGCGGAATCTCCCAACAACTCTCAAACTCTAGCTGAGGTAACAATCCCCAATCTCTTAGCAATTCTCAATTTTCAATTTTGCTTCCATGGATCTTCATTTTAATTCGAATCCCTATCATTTTTTCATTGAATATATCTATATAGATTTAGTTAATTTTTCAATTCATAATGATTTATGCTCGATCTTTATCAGCTTCCGCTGTTTTTATAGTTCCTTCTAATTTTTGCCATGGAAAATTAGGCTTAACTTTGTCAATGTAAATTTGAAGTATTCAATTCCTAGAGAAGATTCTAAACCCAGATCTATATCATGGACGCAAAAAAAAAAAGTATCTTTTATCCAATTAATGTTATCTTTGTAGCACCAACACTTCCGGTTGTAGGTATGAAGCACGGACGCTGACACATCAACACCGAAAATAATTTGAAAAAATGGCATAATTCAATGTAATTATAAGTGTCGGTGTCGTGTCGGTGTCCGACTAATCCGAGAAGTGTCCGTGCTTCATATATCATCAGTGTCTATGTGTTAGTGTTTCATAGAATTATATTCTACCGTGCTTCAATTTACCATATGTATGAGTTAGATAATGAAAATGACAAAAGGATTGAAATATTGATACTAATTTGCAAGCTTTAATTACGTATAATTCGCTAGTGTATAGCTATGTAGATAAGTTGCCGTCATTATTCATTTTGGAGGTTATACTATTTTTATGAAGAATTGTTATCATGTGTGTTGGTAGTTTCTGCGTCTTTTGTTAGGTAGTCTAGTGATGGAATTTTCTCTCAATTTCCTCAGCTCGATGGCGGTTTTCTAATGTTATATAGAATTTGAGGTGAAGGTAGTGACAGAAATGTTTTTGACTTGCAGCAATACTATGTGAACGACAAACAAGTGAAAACAGATGTAGTTGAAAAACCAGTTGTAGTCGAGGAAGTTGAAAAGCCAAAGGAGGAGGCTACTTCCGTGGAAGCTGTTGCTGAGAAAACTGTAGAAGAAACAATTCCCGCTGCCCCTGTGGTTGCTCAAGAAAGCAGTGAAGTTACCCCTCCTGCTGCTGAAGAAACCACTCTAGAGCCAAGTAGTGAAACTGTTGTTGAAGAAAATTCTGGTGATCAAGAGGAAGCTGAAGAGAAACCTGAAATTAAGGTGACATTTATTTAACATTTTAACTATATTATCAGTCATCTCCCTAGAATTTTTGCTTGACTTCATCATAAGCAGGCTGGATGCTCCTTTCAATATCTTGATATTTATGCCATTATTTTCAGCTTGAAACTGCTCCAGTAGATTTCCGTTTTCCAACTACTAATCAAACAAGGCATTGCTTTACCCGGTACATTGAATATCATCGGTGAGTCATGCACTGTTGGCTTTTATTTTTATGGAGATTCTTCACATACTGGAAAGTTGCAATGTTTTTTATTTAAACCTTTGAAATTCATGTGCAGATGTGTGGCTGCAAAGGGAGACGATGCACCAGAATGCGATAAGTTTGCTAAGTATTATCGTGCTCTTTGCCCTGGTGAATGGGTATGTATTTTTCGATGATGAATATTCTTTTTTATCTGCTAGGCACTGGGATCTGCTTGCCCAATAAAATTTACTTACAGACATATCATTTTGCTAATTTCAAATTTCTATCCTTTGATTATCCCTCTGGACTCTCACATGGAAATGGAATTGCATCATTTAATTTGTTGGCAATAATATAATTTTTATGAGAAAATTGCATGTTGTTTGCTACAACTTGGCTTTACTTTTGTTTTTGTTCCACTTCACATGATATCTGACTTTCTGCTAAATCAGAAAATTATTTTCTGTGAAAAAATGGCAATAAAATTAAAATCATAGTTATTAAATGTGTTAGGCTTCTTTATGGAGAGGAAATTCTTCTTTTAGGGTATACTTCTAGACGGAGTTCTTAGGCTGTGGTAAATTTTCTTCTATATGGATGGATGCTTTTGAAATTTGATCCCTCTTAAATTTTAACTTTTTTCATGCCTTCATCCTTCAACTCTTGTGGCTTAACCACTTGGATTTAGGTTTTTCTTTTGAGATGTTTGATGCAGACCAAAGGCCTAAAATTACTAAAATGTGAGGAGGCATAAAAAGTGTGTCTCGCTCGCACATGTAGATGTGATGGAACTGATCAGATCTAGGAGAGAGGATGGCACTGTTAAATTCCTAGTTGGCAATAGTACTGGGGAGGTTAGTGTGTGTGGGTGTATGTAATGAGAAGGCTTAGGTTAGAAGTAGTTGGGACTGTTGGATGAGACCGGGCACTCTCAAGTTGCCTAAGCATTTTGTTCTTTTAGATCCTGGCAGTTGAATCACTTTGATACAGTATTAATACAATATTTCAAATGCTCTGTTTTACTCTTCATAGTTCATATGCTATTAGAGCTCTCGATCCCAAGAGCTTGGATTGTTATTATGTGCTACATTGGCCTCCGAAGTTGAGAGTTTGGAGTGCAGCCTTTCGGAATTGTTATTATGTGCTACACTTGAAGTGACAGTGTGACACTTATGGATGGATTGTTTCAATGGAGAGATATTTGAAGCTGAATTTTGTGCAAGTTGAGAAGTCTGTTACAAATGAAAGATCTGAAATATGTCTTGCATGAAATCAAGGTCGCTCAAGATGAACTTTGACATGGTTCATGGTCTGAGCAAAGGGAGGAAGGTCAATTTCTATTCTATGACATAAAGGTTTAATATTCACTTGAGGTGACACTTATGGATGGATTGTTTCAATCGAGAGATATGTGAAGCTGAATTTTGTGCAAGTTGAGAAGCTTCACTCTGGGTGGTTATTGCATCGGTGGATCATTCGTTGAATTGGTATCAATGGTGGGAGGAACAGTCCTCAAGATCTAGTTGGGAGGACTTCAATAGAGTATTGATTCACCCTTTCAACTTGGATTCATCGAGAACCCTGTTGGACGGGTGTTTAACATAAAAAACAAGCTCCTTGGTGGAGTGTAAAGGGATATTTGGAATGGCCCTGGCTCTATTTCATGTTGAAGGGCATTTTGCACAATGGTATTGTTACAATTAAGAATATGTAGATTTCCTAGATTGATTGATAGTGTTCCTAGGATAGTGCTTATTTATTGTAACATCACTATAAATACAAGAAGTGTGCTCTCCTTGTATACGCAGAATTTACAGAAATTTATGCGTATAATTGAACAAATCCATGTGGGACTGGAGTTGAATGACACAGAATCTTTATCCGAGTTCATAGTTTTGGCGTTGCTGCATGAAGGGGAAAAAAAACCTCCGCTCCACAAAGACGTGGAGTCGTGGACTGGTTGTAAAAAAATATGGAAAGAAAGGGGAATCACCATGGAAACACACTCGCGGAGTCTTGCCAAAGTAGCGGGTCACTCTTGGCTAGAGCTAGGGGCAGAGATTCAGTGAAAACCAATCTGTGGGGTTAGGAGATTGGCACAGACTATGAATTGCATGAGAAGTTCAGAGATAAGTGGGGCTTACCAATTAGTGCTGGTATAAGGTTTACCACATTCAGGTGAGTAATAGGATTTGCGAGTTGCGTCCATATGAGGAGGTGGGGAAAATGTTGGAATTAAGGACGAGACCCGTTGGAAATCCTTTTAAAGTAAGGAGGGACTAACTTATTACCGATCCTTTAAGACATGGAAACATATTGGAGAAAGGAGAATGTTGGTGCCAGTGAATTATGTAACAACTAGTAATTTCATCTCCATGAAATTATTGGAAGAGATGAAAATGAAAGTAGAAGATGCCCCTTAATAATTTGCAGAGGTCTAGACATAAAATGAATATACAAGGAGTGGGATTTGAGCCGAATTTCTTTCTCCTGGAGTTAGGAGGGACTGCAGCAGTTTTAGGATTGGATTGGTTATGAAGTTTGGGAAACAGGTAAACCGGCTTCAGAAATTTGATCATTAAGTTGGGAGATGAAGAGGTAAGAAGGTGGTGAGTGGAACAATAGTTTGGCAGGTTTATGTTAGGAAAGGAAATGGGTAGTTTATGTTGACAAGGCCCAACTAGACCCAGGAAGTTGGTTAGAAAAGAGTAGGGTAGTTTATATATAGAGGGGAGGAAGGCAGATTAGGAGTTAGGCAGCAATTGAGTTTTGTGGTAAATAGTTGTAAGCATTCAACCCTTCAATAATAACATTTGGTATCTGTTCTACTCTTCTTTCTTGTACTATCAATGTTGAGTATTCCTTCTGATAAATCATACTTCAGTTACTTCATAAAAGCATGTCACCTTGCCTTTGAGTATTCGCACACTTGAATAATGACTTGTAAAGCATTTTAGTTAGTTTTAAGTTTCACATTTAGAAATTGACCAAAATATGTAGGTTTTAGGGCTCAACATTATATTTGTGATATTTAGTACAGTAAATATTCCATTAATAGCCATCAGGCATCGGATGAGATATAAACATACAATTTCGATTTCGATTTTTGTTTTTATATTTATTTTTTCCAGTCAATAATGGCTCAATTAGTTCATTTCACGATTTTTGGTTATTTTTTCTGTACCTACCAATTTGAACATTGCTTTCTTGTCCTAACTAACACTCACTTTTCATTGATTTGTCGATGCATCAGGTTGACAGATGGAATGAGCAACGCGAGAATGGAACATTCCCAGGCCCGCTGTAGGTCAGATATGTCGAGATAGATGCGCAGTTCACTTGCAGTATTACATTTAAAATTGCAAGAGTCAAACTTCCAAACACTTTGGGGGCATGTTCAATGTTACACATTGGGTTAATAAGAAATTTTGCTTTTCTATTTAAACCAGCTTGAGTTGTAAAATTGCAGGAAATGCTTCTGGTGAAATGTCCAGAGAAATGTCTTCTTATTTAATGTATTCTTAACATAGGGATTGCTATGGAGTTTTTTTATACCCCAAAATAATAAAAGTACCTCAAGTTATAAAATGAAAATCGGTTTGAAGGAAAGATCTAAAAATAGGGATGGTAGACCTAAGACCCTGTAGAGACAAATGAATGAATATTAATTTGTAGGGTTGAACTCATCCTTTGTGGCCATGTAAAAAAATAATGAAGTGTAAAAATTAAATAACAAAAGGGTAAATTTGGAATAATTGGTGATTTGTAAGGGTAGGATCAATTTTCCATAAAATAATCACGATAGAACAGTTTCTCAATCCTAGGTTTCATCAAACAAAATTGAGCCACCCATTGCAGATCAAATACCACTTGTTTGAATGCATAATTGAGTTTCTTAATACAGATAAATATGTTATTAAAGATACTGATGAATAAACACCCTTTGAAACATACCCTTATTAATCATACAATTACCGGGGTGAAAAAGCAATAAATTTGAAACTTTTTTCAAACTAAGCTTCCATGAATAAACATAAACAACATTAGCATAATTTGAAGAATTCTAACCCATAAATACAATTTGATTACCCCAAATCTTAAACAAACTAATATTATGTGAAACATTAGCAGTAGTGATAGAGACAAGGCTTCTGGTGTAAATTCGATGCTGAGAAAGAGGCGAGATCGCGAGGGACGGATGAGAATGATGAAGAGACCGTCGCTGCGTTGGGAGAAATGGAGAAGCTAAATTCAACAGGGAAAGAAAGGCCAGTGGTGAGAGAAGAGTGGTGGGCGAGTTTCACGTGGATGCAAGGGAGAAGCTTTCCGGTAAACCAAGTCAGAACAATTTGAAACAATATTTCGTTAAATAATTATGAACGAGACAAATTGTAACAACGTTTTTGATAATATATGTACACTGGAAAAAAAACACGAAACAATTTCCAGTTTGATTTCTGTATACTTATTCTCTCATTTTTAGTGTATCGGAATTTTTTTTAAAATTTATAAAGAAAACTGAAAATTTTGATGGTTTTAATTCATATACAAGAACAAAATAGGTTGTTCACACAAAATATAGGGGTAGAGGTATAATTGTAGATTTGTAGGGGTACCGGGGATATTTTTCTCATTTTATAGCACCTCTTCAATTATGGATGGTTAACCCAACAAGCTCAATTTCAACTTTAAGTGTTGATGAAGAATAAACTTAACCCGATCGATAAGTCGTGAAGACGCCACAACTGGCTATGTAGGCTCCGGTTGATAAGTCAAGGATTAGCGCCATGACGAGCTGATAAGCTAAAGATACAGTTCAGAGAATCAAAGAAAATAACTCTCATATTGATAAGTCGTGAAGATGCCACCACAGACTATGGAGGCTTTGGTTGAAAAAATAAAAGACAGAAAAAGATTAAGTGATAAAAGAGGTAGCATGTTTATGACGTCGAGTTAACTGAGTGGTTGAGTTCAAGCGGCTCATGAACTTCAGTTAAGGTGAAATTGAACTGGAATACCCGAGCTCGATCTTTGGCTAGAACAATGTATTATGTTTTACTTATCTTGCGGTCGAACATGCCCTTTTTTTATAAGTACCGGATGGTTAAAACAAAAGACAAATAATATGACATTGATCTTTATACCTATGTAATATAATGAAGCTATGCATCAAAGATTCAAAACAGTAGCAAATGAGTGAAACTTCTGGTCTATTCTTCAATATTGGTTTTGCTTCAACTTAAAAAGAGGATATGGTTCTATCTCACTGCATGAGCATAATAAGTAATTGCATACAAACTCAACATTTTTCCGTTAAAAAGAGAAAAGACAAGTCAAAACTTGAAATTGAAGGTCCGTGAGTCTGTCTTTGTGGGAAGAAAATAAAGATGATATGGTACTCTATTTTTACAATTTGAGTTTGGTAATATCGATCTTCGCACGAGGATATGTATATGCCTCATAGTTAATTTTTTGGCCAAAGGTACTCAATTTCGTAAAAGTTGTTATCAGATCAACCTGAAAAAGATAAGAAAACAGAAAATAACAAAGTGAGTTTTTGTTAACCAAACAAAAGTATCAAGTGACTTTTTTGCTTTCTTTGGTTAGAGAGATATATAGATATACAAACTTACCTCATAATCTGTCCGCGAGACAGTTTCACGGCTCCGTTGGTATTTTTGTACCCATGGAGCAACGTCCGGATCAGATGCCAATAAAGTCTCTGTTGCATCCTGATCAGGACCTATGAATGCAGACAAAACAGCCAGCTAGCCAAATAGAGAAATAAAAGAATTAGTAAGATCCAATGTTGTCAATCGTGAATGCGGAAAATAGTTGTCTGTACAACTATGAAGCATTTTAAAATGGAATAGCCGAATAGCTTTTTTGTTCCGAGTAGAACTTTGTAGCATATATATAAATATCACAATTTCTACTCTATAAAGGTGGCATCACTAATCATGTCTGTCTTTAGATAGCGATTACAGAGCCATAGCATAGTAGAATTTGAACAAATCACTATTGTATCATGAAACACTATTTAGTAGTATTGTCAGATAGCTGCAATTGTGGTGCTATAGTGTTGACAAACCACTATTTTATGTGATCCGCGATTGACAACAATGAGCAAAAAATAGTGATAAAATATGGGAAGTACCTGGCGAGGACCCAAACCTACTGCAGAAAATTTGTCTTTCATTTCCTGAACAGTTGCTTTCTCCCAAATTGGAATTCTCCCCTCTGGATCTGGCTCTTGAGTATCAGCCCTACCGAATTGCCTATCGAACAAACCCCACTGATCCACATAAAATTGGAGACGATATATTACATGGCCATGTTTTTTAAAGGAAAGCATAATAGATCAAACTAACATTGATCTAGAATTCATAAATCAACATACGAGGAAGACTTCTATAGCCAGAAGAAGATCGAGTTATTCTTCTTCCGGACTTAAATATGCAAAAATGTTTGAGTATTTAGTATAACTTTAGGCCAAATACATATACCTTGTTGCTTGTATTTAAGTCAAAAGTGAGTATATATTAATATGGAAAATGCTAACATGCGCCCTTAGTGCACATGATAAACAACTTAATATAGAAATATTCTTCTAAAAAATTGTGCGTTCAACTTTTCGAAAGTCAAATTATTGTATTTTTTAATGCAAAATTCAACTTTTGGTTCCTTAACATGTGCCCCTGGGGAACACATTAGCACAAGACCCAATCAATATTGGTATGTTCACATGGTTATGCTCAAATAAAAACTATCAAAGAATTCATCATGTGTTAGCTCATGCTTCAAAGTACTCAAATAACAAAGAACCTAAAAGCTACACATGACGATAGTCACCATAACCATAAACATATTATTAAGCCAACTTTTTTTTTTTGGATAAATCATTAAGCCAACTTTGGGTAGGAACACACGCTCAAAATAAAACCTGGCCATTTGATCCATATGCAGTGTACAGCAAATTCCCTTTCTCCACATTTCCACCGCATTTGCGAATTGCAGAAGCTAAAAATGTAGCCTTTGTTGCACTTTGTGCTACAAAAATGAAGTTAATAAAGTCATCGGAATTAGAATATGTATTGGCAACAAGTATTAAGCTTAAAAGAAGGGATAAAATGTATAACCTGCATACTGGATGAGATCTGCATAGGAAATGGGTCCACCTTTGGAATATGAATCTATCTCTTTTTTTGCTTCCTCTATGAAGTTCAAGGCTTCAGAAAGCCCCTTGTTTTCAGGTCTACTTATTTCTGAGCTTCAAACAGAATTATTAAGAAGTCAGCAAATATAATGCATACAAGCAAAGGAAGACGAAAATTTTCCCTTTATGAAGAACTTGCAAGCAAAACCAGAAATTTACAAATACAGAATCCAAATTTTACTTTTTTCTATCACTTATAAAGAATTAAAGAATCCATCTATGGTTATATATGTGCTAACATCATTGGATTTATAATATTAGGCTTTACCACCTATATATCACTGTCTTGTGAATGTTAATTTCAAAGAAAAAGATACCTGAACCGTATAGAGCCATTTGGTCCACCTGTTTTTGTTTCCTACAAACTTAAGAAGATTCCAATCAATATTTATCGTAAATGATGGAATACATACAGATGTCTGTTCATAAATTGCATATGCACGGTGTGCGCGTGTCTCACCTTATCATAAGTCAAAGCATCGTTTAGAGCCAGTGTTAGTATGGATGGAACAAGATCAGGTTTTTCCTGAAGAGATATAAAATGTCAAATCAGATTATATCGATGTTGGAAATGTATAATCTTATTATTAATCTACAAGCATAATACTCTTATTGTTATTAGGTAAATTCAAGTCAGCATAATATACCTTAATGGCTGTATAAAGTGTTCCTTTAATTTGAGCTGTAAGAACAGAACGTTAGAACTCTGCTGAAAAGAAAGATCAGTTGAGTTTGACATAGAATTGTAAATCCAAATGATCTTACATTGAAATTCAGAACGCTGTCTGCGTTCTATCAGGTCAGCAGCATTAGCTGTTTCAACAAGCGATCCAGAACTTGTTATCGATTCCTACAAACAGATACAACTGATCAAAACTCATCAACAAATCAATCTTATAAATTAAATATACATCTAATAATAATGAAACATTAAATGTTAGCTTAGTTTTGGTTGATCAAGATCAAACTATTATGGCGCAATGTGTTAGATAAAACTTTCCTACCTGAAGTAATTTGTTATGATATAAACATAAATTTCGATGTTCTTCAATATAACCTAACTTGGTTTTTGCTAAGGTCTGTTGGAGCAAGATTATGAAAAATCTTCTCTTGGTTATAAAAGATGAGCTGCAGATAGTATATAAACTCTCATTCTACTCAATCAACTAAGTTCCGTTTTAAGGATAAAACTGTGAGTACTAAACAATTAATGCCTCAAAAAAACGGTGCAGCCGCTTAGCCTTAGTTGAGGGCTACCAAAAAGTCTCGCACCGTTTGGGTTTCAGTGTTAAGGGTGGGTACTTTATAAATACCCATTCTCCTAAACTCACGGAGTCGCCTACAAACTGTGATGCCTCACATAAGACTCAAAGCAGAGAATACCTCAGAAAAGCGATATAGCAAACTTCAGGTCGAAAAATTGCATATTGAAGTATTTTATTTTGGTTTATCAAAATCAAGCATTCTCTTCGCATTGATAAGCTACTTCTCAGATCAATCTATGTTCAATCCTCTATCAGTGAAGTGATTTGATCCATTCAACATACCAAAATAACATCCTAAGTTAATAAGTACTATGTTATCAAGTGTCTCGTTCTCTGCACAAGCTGTCTTTTATCAACACAAATTGCACTAATTTTACTTATAGAAATAAAAAAGAAATAGGAAACAAGTTAAACTAATTTACAAGAATATTTTGTTACCAACCAATCCATAAAATGGCTCTTACCAAAGCAACGGTAACCCCAATGCATTTAAGAACGTCTCTTCGTCTCCAATTGAACTGTTTTTCTTCATCACTAACATCAGTTTTGATTTTAGTACAACAAATGGTCACCTAATAACAACACATTGGAACAAAAACTATTGATAACTAAGCAACAATTGCAACCAATATGATTGTGTGGATATTTGGAATCATAGTGAGTTTGATGAAATCACAGTGACAGTGTGATTTTGTAGAAAAACTCCAAACTATAGTTTTTGCTCAAATCACAGTAGTAGTAGTACACTGTGATTTTGCCAAACAAATCGTGAATCCAAACATACACTTAGTATATCATTTATCTCATAAAAAATAATGCAAAATTGAAAACCATTTTATAATCATTGGACAGTGCATATAGGAATAGTAGCATTAGTGAAAAAATGAAAGATTTAAATATCATTTTCGTCCCTGTATGTTCGCTAATTAGCTGCCAATTAGCTACAAATGCAGTCGTTTTTTAACGGGAGGGACTAAAACCAACACAGTTTGCACATTCAGGGATGTATTTGCAACAAAAAAACATACATGGACTAAAATAAAAAATTCACGAACATATAGGGACCAAAATAATATTTAAACCGAAATCAAACAATGAAATGTTAGGACATTGTAATGTGAAAGAGATAACTAAGTAAAGTTAAGACTTACAGAACGAGGTTGGTATCTGGTTGTGTCTGTTTTTGAATTATGAGAACCAAGTGGAAGGAAAGAAGGAAGAGTTGAGGTTGAGAGGAAAGAGACACCCATTGTTGCTGCAACTTCAACTACAACCAAATTGTGATTGTTTGGTGTCTTTGTCTTTGGAAGTAGGGAGTGGAAAAAGGGTCATGCAATAATGTAAGATGTTTTGATTTGTGGTTTGTTTCTGTTCTGGTGACTTATGATAACATACATTATCCACTTTCATGTTTTGCTATTGGATTATCTTATTTCTGCCTCAATCCTTAGATTCTCTTATTTCTACCAACAAAAATGTGTTGAAATCTTCAACTATTTTACAATCGGTCCTACTAATACTAATACACAATTTAAATACTCTCTTTCAAATATATATATTTGTTGACATTTGAGGAAAAAAAAAAAATTATACGGGTCCATAAAAAATTAGCTAGAATTATGTGATTTTTGAATCAACCCAATATATAATTAGTTTTTGATAAAGAAAAATTTGTTGTGTGGAAATGGTACTTGAATTTAAGGTAGAAAAGACTTTAGAACTCTTACGACATTTACAAAAGTAATTATTATTTTAGCCGGAATAAGAAGTATATATAATATTTTTAATTCTTACCACTTTTATCCTGGTACACATTAGAGAATTCAATAGGAGAATCTACGTTATCGTAAGTGATCAGAAACAACGAATTTTTTTAAATTAGGGAATTCAATAGGAGAATGTATGTATAAGTGACCAGAAATAATGACTTTTTTTTTTAGGTCCCTATACATTGAAACCGAGACTGTTTTGTAGACACGATCACTTTGTTTTTTAGGCCCCTATACATTGAAATCAGGACTGTTTTGTAGACACAATCACTTTTTTTTTTCTTTCCCAAACAGTCTAGTGACTAAAATTCGACTCTAAGTGAATATAATATTAGAAAATATTAATAACCTTATTTAGATCCGGTCAAATTTTTCACTTGTCAAATTTCCACGCCATCCAACACAAGTTATAGTTTATTTTAAGGGAAAAGCTTTTTAGTAAGAAAATTTAAGGAGAAGAATTGCAAGAATAAATCTTCACTCTTGATTATATCCATCACCACCCATGATTTCCACAAAAGAATGAGATTAAATGACATCATCCTTTGAAATTTTGCCATGTGTTGATTCTTACTTTTCTTATGTAAAAAATTCTTACTAAATAGAAATGCTCTTATTTTAAATCCCTTTCTTCACCACCATTCAACAAATTTGTCCCAAAAATATAGTTATAAAGTTTAATTTGTATTATGCTTTTGGATGCAATACTTAATAGTTAGTTGTAGCTGCTTTTATTTTGTCCCTAACTATAAGCAAAGAAGTGGAAACACAGAAACATTAAGATAAACTAACATAACCACTAAATAACATTTATTATAAAAAGAAACTTAAAATTCTGAGATCACTTAAATAAAATAAATGCTAGAGAATTTACATCAAATGGAACTACTTAGGATTTCTCATAAACAAATTCAATAACGTGTGGCTCAAACCCTTTTACCTCTATAAATAAATAAGTCAATTAACAGAATGAATGAATCCAGTTATCTCAGAGCTCCATCCTTCAAGAACTTCCCATCCCAAAACATAATCTTGTATATATCAAAACCCGAATATGGGTTTTCTTTCCTTCTCTTTATTTATTTTTTCTTCAAAAGCGATTTATACACTCTTCGACCACGCCTTCCAGCTGCACATAAACTTCAATGCCTTTGTACTAATAGATTTTCTAAGGAAAAATTCGTGTAGTATCTCATTTATTTGACGATGTGAGAGATGTTTCGCAGTGGTGGTTCTGTTCGGCATAAACAATCAGGTAAGGGATTAGCATAAAAGGTTTCTTCCGAGCGAAACCTGTCCATGCCCTTTGTTCCAGAAATTGGCCCTTTTCTTTTCCTGGGGGAGCCAAGTCTGCAACATAAAACAATTTTAAAATCACAAGCAGAAGTTCAATCTGGCTAATTGTCGTATGAGAATGAGTAAATTATAAACCAGACTATATGATCAAAGTAGTCCCAAAATTTTCATGACTTGTGCATAACAAATATTGCAATTCCTCAGAAAATAAAAGAGTTTATTATAATTACATACCGTCTTCTGTGGAGATCAATAATCCTAAATGACAGTTTTTTCCCCTCGGTCATTGTTCCCTGATCCAGTTTATCAAAGAGACGAACAAGGGCTTTCCTAATTAAATCAAGAGATGACAACAATCAGAACAGCTTTGTAAGGTATGAACTGGAAAAGGTTAAAAAAAATCAATTTTAAAAGATAAGTATCTGCTCCTTGAGTAAATGGAACGCATTTTACCTATCTGGAGATATTGATCTTCCACGTCCAAGAAAACGGCGATGACCTTCAACTGCCCTTGCCATGTTTCCAGAATAAGAGGGTATAAATACATCACTTTCAATAGATACAATATAGTCAAGAGCAGCCATTTGAGAAGCATGATTCAAAAAAGGCTCAAGCTCCTCGAGGGATGTCAACTTTTCCTGAAATTAATCACAGAAAAGTTAATGAACACGATACCAATGAGAGAATTGAACTCTATTTTATTTTACTTTTAAGCTAGTTGAAGATAAAAATATCCTGCCTTATTAACTGTCATTTAAGGTAATGCACGCATCTTAAGAAAATGATTAATTACACTAATCTCTGATGCAAATGATGTGTTAGGTTAGGACTAAAATATTCTTGTACTTCCATCTATGATCATCCAATCCAAAGCTATGTAGTCAGTAGTGGCTCCTAGATGCTACCCAAAATCCCGTTGTGTTGTGGTTTTGAGTAGCAGTTGCAGCACTACCAATTGTGGCCAAATGGCGGTTGTAGCAGCTGGTACAGTGAAACTCTTGTAAATTTTGAATGACAATGAAATAGCGCCTTCCTCTCTTCTCATCCGTCTCCTCCGAAACAGCTTCATCTCCCTTCCTTTTCTCGTGTGGCTATCTGGTAATCCATTCTGTGACTTTCTAGCGATTACCCACATTTGGAGATAGTGTTTCCATTAAAGGGACAACTTGTATATATTTTAAATACTAACCATGGAGGCTAAAACTTAGCTGCTTTATATTGGGTTTGAATAGTAATGAACTTTGATTCTTAGTTATGAATATGTCTTCAATCTTGTGTATTTTTTTTTCTTTCTTTCTATATTTTAGCTTAAATGGGTATGATAGATTTTTTTTCTTTGCTCAAGAAAAAATAAACCTCTTATAGAAATCTTGACAGTATCTAAATAATTTGATAGAAACATGAGCTTAACCAAACACAGAATCTCAGTAACCAAAACTCTGAATAGTTAAAATGTTTCAAAACAACATAATCTTTTGATACTACATCTTTTTCAATTGAACCAATTGAAAGTCTATCAGTGTGTATGTATATACATATAATGAATTTACACACTGAATCTTTCAAGTTGATATTGATGAGATACAGAAAATACTAATGCATTATAAAACTTTGTATATTCTAAAAACATATCGAATAAAAATGCCCCATCAAGCATCAACAACATAAAGCAACACAGTAATGCAATTCCTTAGTCCTTACCTTGGACATTAACAACGGATAACGTGATCGCAGTTCAGCCATATGGGACTCACCCCCATATATCTCTCCAGCAGCAATATATATCGGTGTATTTGATGGATATCCAAGAGCAGTAAGAAATATTCCAACTTCCTTTGGAGTTAAGGGGCAAAACCCTCTGGACCTCTGTTCTACAGGATCAATATCCTTTACTTTCCAATAGGAAGTGTTCTCTCTACAAGTTTCACAAACAATTACTTAAAAAAAAACATGTATAAGAAAAGACATGACATTCGATTTATCCTTCTGAAGATTCCACGGTTCTGTACCTGATAATCCGTAGCTCTTCAGCTTCATCTAGAGATAAATCGTGCGTGCACCCACTAAATGCAAGCATATCTTTCTCATAACGTAAATGCAAGGCAATATAAGGACCCAATGATCTCATTCTCTCCACCAACAACTACAAGGACCCAAAAAAAGTATTATAGAACGAAAAATACAGGGGTCATGGGTAAGTATTAGATAAAAATCAATCAATCGAGATATCCTCGTATACTTTTCCTATTTGTTCAATGTGAGGAGAGAAACGAAGAGCTTCATAACAAGCTCGGCAGCGAAGCTTCTGAATGTCTGGAGGTAGATTGTTGTTCGCCAACCGCGAATCAGACTTGGAAGCACGAATAACCTTAAGGAAATTATAAATGTTGATGACGATTCCATAATGTGTTAGAAAATAAGGCATATAAAAGAATCCTAGATAATATAAATCTGTTTTCAGTTTAGCAATAGATTTTCAACATACATACTTGATATTCTTCCCACAAGCTAGCAATCTCATTCTCATAGTAATCCATACCAGACCAGCTTATAAATTGCTTGACCATTCTGGTTTCATTAACCAGTTCATTGGGAAGGTTCTTAATGATTTTTACATCATTAGCTAGTGAATCGATAAAATGCTCTTCATCGAAAACATCAGAGAAATTGCTGAAAGAAAAATCACAAAACCAAAACTAAAAAAATCAACAATTTGTTTTGTCAATTAAGTAAATTACAACATAAAGACAAACTATAATAGAGAAATAATAGCCAAAAAAGGAATTAGATTTTGTTTACCTTGTATCTTGCCAAAATGATCTTTTATCAAGTTCTGGAATTACAAGAGTAGCATTTAGGATACGAGCTACAGCTACCATATCACATATCTACAATAAATGGAGCATATTTTTAGCTTCTAACAACAATGGAATATGACAAACTTAAACATGCAATGTCCTCCTCTCATTCACAATACAACTTCTGAAGAAAAAAGTTCAATATCGGATGAGTTGGCATAAATAGTATAACATGAATATGAGAGTAATATAGAGAAAAGAGAAAGATCAGACCCCAGAACGCATTTGGTTGAGCCCACCATTTGTATGAACTAAAAGATATCCTCGTGACTCAACAGGAGCTGATAAACATGTATTAATATGAGTAAGTACCAAACTAATTCATACTTGCAACTTGCAAGAAAAGCCGTAAGTTTCTTACCAGTATAATTAGGAGTAGGCTTTGTGCATGGAAGAAACCCACGATTTGATGGAGGCTTCCACAACTTCTCGTAATCCGAATCCCTTCTTGAACCATTCAACTGTCCAACCGAAAGAAATGAAAACACCAACAGTACATAACTTCTTAACATAATTTAAATATATCAACATGACATACACGATACACCAATAACTATGCATATGTGACACTATAAGCAAATCAAACAAGTTTAAGGTCACACAATAGATGAAATTCATAAACACTAGAAATAAGCAGGACTGGTTTCCCTGCCTAGTCAATGGGGATAGGAGAGGGAATAAACTATTGATTACAATACATATTTGCAGTTAAGCTGATGTTCCAACAATAATGATTTAATAAGTTCTTCCGTTGGTACAATGATACTTTTCATAGCAATATGGGCCTGTTTGGATCAACTTATTTGTGTTTATTTGCTGGCATAAACACTTGTGAGAGTGTATGAGAGTATTTATGGAAACAACTAATGACATATCCATATGCTCTATAGGATAGCTTAAGAAAACTGCTTTTAGGTGATATTAAAACAGTTTGATTTTACCAATCGTTAGTTAGTTCAGTGGTGATTGACACTGAACTTGGTAGGGAGGACCACGGTTCAATCCCCCGCAACTGCGATTGGGAGGGGGCTGGAACCACTTGATGCCAGAACTGACCCCCGAACCAGATTAAACTGATGGTGAAAGCCAAAAAAAAAAGTTTGATTTTTATGCATAACCAATTTTATGATAATTTCTTATGCTATAAGTGCTTAATTATGTTATGTCGTTTATTCAAACAATGATATTTAATAAGCTCTTTGGTTGGCAAACGATACTTTTCTTAGATGTAGGGCATTCTGTTTCTTTAGCATTTTAACAGATGATATAACCAAATCAGCTACCAGCCGGTATTAACATGAAGAATCAAACCTTGGAAGTATGAAGTAGTGTTTTGGATAAATGGGGTGGAGCTAGCTCTTGAGTCCAGCTTTGCAGATTCTGAGTCTGTCAACAAATGCAAAAACGAGGGAATCTTTAACTAACTAAAATATCAACCAATAATAACAAAACATGATTTCCCTAAATAAATAAAGAATTTAAATCATATGATCCAATCATAACTGCTTGATCATTAAAAGAATTAAAATTTCATTAAATCCAACTTAAAAGTCATTCAGGAAGGTTTGTGAATTGTTGATAGTATAAAAAGTTTTACACTCACATTGAATCAAAACTATCCTCATAAATTTAAATATACTTGTAAGAAAAGACAAGTATATACAAAACTGAGTAAAATCCCATGTTTGTTCAAGATTGATAGGCCATTAATAGCAATATCTTAAAGTCAACAAAATTGAAAAACCCCTAAAAATAAAACCAAGTTATGTGATCAAATTTAACAATTTTCTCAAGAAATGAACCAAACATCCTCATATAACAAACTTGAACCCTAAACAGTTTAATTTTTGTAAAATTAAAGGGAAAAAAATAGACAAACCGTGGGGAACTTGTCATTGAATTTATGATCTTTAGAAGAAGGAACAATGTGATGAACAGAGAATAGAGCCACAGAAGCAATTGAGAATATAGCTACAGTTAACAACTTCCTCAACAATACCAACGAAATCCACTTCCGTTTCTGCATTCCACACACAAACACACACTCTCTCTCTCTCTCTCTCTCTCAATCAAGCTTATGGGTCACTGATTCACCCTCAAAATTGAAGCTATTCTTAAAACTTGATTAAGAAAAAAAAATCAAATTTTGAAGTGTGTAGTTATATGCAGCGATGATGAGTTGTTGCGGTGGGAAGAACAAGAAGACTACAAAATCGGGTTGTTGTGTTTTTTGGGGATTCTGGAAATTTTGATGTTTGTCTGTCGCTTTACTGTGGTCGGGTTTAAGAATTGTCTGACCTAGTACTACCGATTGATTTTGATCTGTTCTAAGTTTAAAATTTGTACTACTTATTCTTTCTTCTTTTTTATTTTCCTTTTTACTAGTGTAACCGGATAATATTCAATAAAAAAATATAAATTATTAAAAAAAAATTTGGCATCCTTACTAGTACTAGTATAAGTTGTGCTAGAAAGAACCTCAAAAAGTATACGGTTAACACATATTATCAAATAAAAAGGAATACAAGAGACTTAACCGAGGTCTAAACAAGGCTTAATAGATTTTTAGGTTCTTGTATGTTCGCGAATTTTTTGTTTTAGTCCATGTATCTTGTTTTGTTACAAATAAGTCCCTGATTGGCGTGCACGCAATTCTCTAGAAGTATGATTAAACTGAACAATATGATCCCGCAACAACTCCGGATCAGTTGAAGATATACCAATCCAAGATCTAAGCAAGCCCCACAAAGGGGCGAAAACAGGACACAAGAGGAACAAGTGCCTAGCTGTTTCTAAACCACCGCATCCGGTCACGCAAACTTGAGAGCCGTGAGAAATAATGTTACGCAACGCCAAATTTTCTTTAGTCGGTAGCCTGTTACGGAGAAGCCTCCAAGCCAAATCAAAGACCTCCAAAGAAACATGTTTGTGCTATATTAAGTCTGAAGAAGCTTTCACACCATGAGAGTCCATAACAGTCAACATTTATACGCTATCCGCGAAGCAACCACCGCAAGAGTCATGCCTCCATAGCCACTGATCTGAAACATTATACTACAACGAGATATCATGGAGTAAATTCCTACACACCTCTAACATCTCATCATCCCAAGCCAACAGTTAACGTTGCCACTGCCACATCGTCCCTCCTATCCCCACCCTAACTCACTCATGACCATAACCTAACTCAACTTATTGTTAGACAAATCGAAATATATCTCACACTTAGAGGAACGCCCCCTAACCACGGATCCGTCCAAAAAAATATATCAACTCCATTATCAACCCTCCTCTCAATACTCTCCTCAAACCACGCCCGCTATCCGCACTCTCACCATCTCGAATTTTCGCAACCTCCCTCCACCACAGGGAAACACTCCGGCCCCCAACCGCCAACCACCTTGCCTCTTCGCCATAGTGAGCAACCAACACCCTATACCACAAACATTCTCTATCGACTAACAGCCTCCAACACCACTTTCCTATCAAAGCAGTATTGAACTCATTCATCTACCTAACCCCCAACCCTCCATACTCCTTTCCTAAATAGTCATTTTTTCAACTGATCCAAGAAATTTTCTTGTTATCCTCACACCCTCCCAAAGAAATGAATTCAATAAAGATTCAATAGAAGATATTATACTCGACAGAGCTTTGAAGAAGGAAAGAACATAGACAGATAGAGAAAACATGACAAATTTAAGCAAGATCAAGCGGCCACCAAAATAAAGAAATCTACTCTTCCATCTGGTCTGTCTAGGTCTAACGCGAGTCAACAATCGTATCCTAAAACAACAGACGTCGTGGGTCACCACCAATTGGAAGGCCTAATCCTCATAGAGCACCCAAAACTGAAGTCGCTTCAACCAACCAAGACTCAACAATATTTACCCCCACCAACATACTTTTGTGAAAGTTCACCTTCAACCCAAACACTGCCTAATTTGTCCTCAATCAATTTTAATAATATGGAGTATTTCGAATCTTTTGGCCTTAAATATAAATTTATCTGTAAAGATAAAAAAATACAAAACATAAAAATAGAAAAGAAAAAAATAGTTAGAAGAAATCTACGATAAATCTCAACCACCGCTTAAATTTGCATAAAAAAAAGAATGATTACTAAACACATAACAATATTAATATGGCCTGTAAAGAAAAATTGAGAGAAATATCTTGTAAAGAAAACTAAGAGAAACATAAAATTATTATGAATGAACTTAGTTTTTGAATAACCTAAGTCTTTTAACAGTAACATAAACTGAAATTCCTGGCACGCTGTATAAGATGTGTGATACGATATTCTAAGCACCTTAACAGATCTGACAAGTAATACGATAAAACAATAAAAAGCAAAACAAATAAAGGAGACAAAGTATTTGTTAACCCAGTTCGGAGCACAACACTACCTAATCTGGGGGATACCAATCCATGAAGGAATTTCACTATAATAGCCCTAGTTCTAAGTTACCAGCAAACGCCCTGTTCACAACTTACAACCTAGGCACTACCAATGAAGCTTCAACCTAGGAACTCCTAGATCAGAGGTCCCATCTCACTTCCCTACAACCTTACAGACAGCAAGGATTTCAACAACACAATATCAAAAGTTTTGGAGACACACTCCTAAAAACTAGACACTCGTACCTAAAGGCTTAGAGTGTTACAACCACCAAAAAGTCCTTACTCCGTACTTCAAAGCTTAGGAGAGGATCACACAGATTACAACTCAAAACACACAGTCCTAAGCTTGTATCAATGAGACACAAGAAAGGCTCACAAAATTACACACGCAAAACATAGACTTCTAGACTTAACACAATGACGGCGTGAACAACTACAACAACAACTCTAGAATTAGGTTTAGCTCCTCCTTTAAATACTCCAGGCAAAACATCCTTCATTCAGAAATAACATGGGCTTGATTTGTTTGACCCAAGCAATTACTCCATATTAATTAAAAAAAGATTCTCTACAAAAATATACTTCAAGGAGATTCTCTATAAAAACATTCTTGACATGGATCTGAAACATTAGATGATGATCCTCATAAGTAGCCTGATTAAATGCGCCAGATATGATTCATGAGAAAGAAACTCGATTTCCATAAATAGAACACGCACGCGAACACTTCCAGTAACATGATACGATGTTGATGCATCTTATCACACATCCTGCTACAAGGTTTATTTTACCAAAAATGCAGCCAACACCAAAGACTCAACATAAACAATCGTAAATAATTGAGTAAAAAACCATGTTCTATAAAATTCACCTTAGCCAACAAAATTATTTTTGGTTGGATGTACCTCCACTATCAAAATTAAAAAAACAAATAAACATAAGCACAAAATCATAAATATGATAGAAAAGTGGGAGAAATGAGTTTTTGAATGTCTAAGAAGTTTGTTATTTGTTTATGTTAATTGATTTCGGACCTACTTATACTCTTGATTGTTATTTACGTTAATTGATTATGTGTTTATCTTTATATAATGGAACATAATAAAATTTTGTGCTTATTTCTAAAAATATAAATAGTAATAGATAGGTTCTAATTAAATGTCACATAAGCAATATACGTAATAAATAAAAGGCAAAATACATCTATAGGTCCTTTAAGTTTTACGTTTGTATCAGATAGGTCCTTTAAGTTTTTTAAGTATCAGATAAGTCCTTTAAGTTTTTCAAGTATCAAATAGGTCCTTTAAGTTTTACGTTTGTATCAGATAGGTCCTTTAAGTTTTAAGTTTGTATCAAATAGGTCCTATTTCTTAAGGACATTTAAGGACCTATTTGATACAATCTTAAAACTTAAAGGACCTATCTGATACTTAAAAAACTTAAAGGACCTATCTGATACAAACGTAAAACTTAAAGGACCTATCTAATATTTAAAAAACTTAAAGGATATATTTGATACAAATGTAAAACTTAAAGGATCTATAGATGATACAAATGTAAAACTTAAAGGATCTATAAATATAATATTAGAGTTTATCCAAAAAATATATAGGGACTTTAGAATAACATTTAATTTCGTGATTATAAGTATTTATCCTTTAGTCAAAAAAAAAAGTATTTATGCTAACCCTTATTTTTTTTTCACATGTCAAACATATAGCCAATAAAATTAGGGTTAAATGTCCCGTGAGCCTCTGTTGGTAGGATATTTTCACGTAAAGCGTAAGGAACTGAGGTTCAAACCTTGATACGCCCACTTATTTACCTTTAAAAGGTGAAATTTCAGCCAGTAGACTATCTGACAAAAACAAATTAGAGTTAAATGTCTTTATTTATTTTTTTTTTGTCTTATATAAAATTGTAATTCCCTGAAAGTGAATTTTAAATTCAACCCGGATAACGACGTCCATAAAAATTATCTTATATAATAAATAAATTTTTTTTTTATGAAAAGTTATATATTATATTATTTTTTCCACCTAAAAGAGTAAAAAAATCTTTATATCATTTTCATATTTAACGCAACAAAATAGATAAAGGATCGTGTTTTGCATCATTCATGCGTTGAACCACACCACTATCACTATCACTATCACTATCACAACCAAAAACGATGGGAGGAGAAGAAAATCCTTCCACCGTCGCAACCACCACACCACCAAAAACAACCACTACCACCACTCCCAAAAAATCCATAAAAAAACTAACCCTAATCCCTTTAATATTCCTCATCTATTTCGAAGTAGCCGGCGGCCCATATGGTGAAGAACCAGCCGTTCAAGCTGCCGGCCCTCTTTTCGCCCTCCTCGGCTTCCTTATATTCCCTTTCATTTGGAGCATCCCAGAAGCCCTCATAACCGCCGAATTAACCACCGTTTTTCCCGGAAACGGTGGTTTTGTTATATGGGCCGAAAACGCTTTCGGCCCATTCTCAGGTTCATTAATGGGCACATGGAAATTCCTTAGTGGTGTAATTAACATAGCAGCTTACCCTGTTCTTTGCATCGATTACATAAAAAAACTGTTCCCAGTTTTTGAATCTGGTTGGCCTCGTAACCTTGCAATTCTAGCTTCAACACTTTTACTATCTTTTCTGAATTATACTGGTTTAACTATTGTTGGTTATGTTGCTGTTGTTCTTGCAATTGTTTCATTATCACCATTTATTTTGATGTCACTTATTGCTATACCTAAGATACATCCACATAAATGGATTAGTTTAGGTCAAAAGGGTGTTAAAAAAGATTGGAATCTTTTTTTCAATACCCTTTTTTGGAACTTGAATTTTTGGGATAATGTTAGTACTTTAGCTGGTGAAGTTGAAGAACCAAAGAAAACTTTCCCTTTGGCTCTTTTAATTGCTGTTATTTTCACATGTGTTTCATACTTGATTCCACTTTTTGCTGTTACTGGTGTTGTTAATGTGGATCAGAGTCAATGGGAAACTGGATTTCATGCACAAGCTGCTAAGATTATTGCTGGAAATTGGTTAAAAATTTGGATCGAAATCGGTGCGGTTTTATCAGGAATTGGGCTTTTCGAAGCCCAATTAAGTACTAGTGCTTATCAAGTTTTGGGTATGGCTGAAATTGGAATTCTGCCAAAATTCTGTGGAGTTAGGTCTAAATGGTTTAATACACCTTGGTTCGGAATTTTAGTTTCGACTTCGATAACAATTGCTGTTTCTTATATGAATTTCACTGATATTATTTCATCAGCTAATTTTTTGTATAGTATGGGGATGTTATTGGAATTTGCTTCTTTTCTTTGGTTGAGATGGAAGAAGCCAATGTTAGTTAGACCTTATAAGGTTCCAATGAAAATGCCTCTGTTGATAGTGATGTGTTTGGTACCATCTGGTTTTCTAATATTCATAATGGTTATTGCTACTAAAACTGTATTTTTGGTTAGTGGTTTGATGACTATAGGTGGGATTGGTTTTTTCTTTTTATTAAAATTGTGTAGGATCAAGAATTGGGTGAAGTTTGAGGTTAAAGAGGTAGAAGGTGATAATGATGAGTTGGAAGTTGATCATGTTTTATGATATAATCAGAGTTTTATATGTAATGTCACTTTTAGTTTTTACAATATTGAACATAAATAAATTGGAGATTTTCATCAGAGATTGTGTAGGTTGTACAAAATTTAGTTACTTGGCTGCTACAAGTGTTCAGTTTGTTTTTTTTTTTTCTTTCTATTTTTTTTTTTAATATAATAATTACACTTTAATGGAAGTTAAACGAACAATAAATTGTGCCGTTAACCCTTTTTGGATGGCAAAACTAATTCATTTAAAATGTTTGTTTACTTTGTTTTTGTTCTGATGTCATGGTCATGGTACAATTTTGGGCAATTTTCTTGTTTTCTAAAAGTCTATTTTGTCATTATTTACTCTGGTTTTATTCTAATGTTAGGATCAAGTCATTTTCAGCACTTCTCTTGATTTCAAAATCTATCATTATTATTTGTAGAAAAAATGTGTTTGAACCAATTGGAAGTTGCGAGTCGCCCATTGTTTTTTTTAGTAAAAGCAAATAACACAATGAGTACTTTTTTTTATTTGAAAAATGCTCTTTAGATATTATTTAGTACTCAAATCCTCCGTTTTGACAAAGATGTCCTTAAGACAGATTTTTTGGAACGTAAATTCCGTAGTTTTGAAACTTATATTCCAAAACTAACTAATATGTAGGAAGGAACGGTTGCTGATCAAAATGCCTAGAGATGTTGAATTTGGAACTTACGAACCGAATTTATTTATTTTTTTTTATAACTTCGGAACTTAGGTTCCAAAACATATTTTTTGAAATTTTTTTATAACTTTCGGATTTTAGGAGCTACCCAGCAAAACAAAAGCAAAACCATAGTCTAAAGTACCTACACAGCCAAACACAAAAAAACCTCAATGACAGCAACAACCCCTAGAAAGCTAACTAAAGAAACTGCTATTATTTTGTTTATCAATTAAAAGAATTCTTCTTTTGTTTCATCCTCATAGTCATCAAGATTTATATCCATTGCACTGTCCTCTACATAATTTTCATCATAACTATCATTTTAACTATGTGAGAATAAGGATTTTTTTGTTGTGAAATGTTAAATTTGTGTGGTTTTCTGAAATGTTTCAAATTTTAATTAGGTTCACAAGTATTTATTTTATTAGTTATTTTGGTCCTAAAATACAGAGGTGTTAGAAATGTATTTGCAATTTAGATAATTTTAAGGACCAAAATAACACCGAGTTAACTTCAAGAGACTACAACGGTAATTTCTCCATTCTATATTTATCCTCATCAAGTTCACAGTATTCGCTAACCTTAACAAGTTCAACTGTTTCTCACAAAACGACATAATTATTTAAATCCTCCTAGCCATTATCCTACTGCGGTAATTCTTGCTACGAAGAATGCCCACATTGTGGCAATTCCACCCAGAAGGTAATGGGTTACTCCTACAGCACGTCCCTGTACAATGCTCAAGGCTCTAGGCTGAGTAGCAGGAGCAACTTTTAATTTATTATGAGCCCAAACGATGGATTCAATAAGTTCTTGCCAATAACCATGCCCACTGAATGGAAACATTAAACTAAAAGCCCATACAAAATGGGCACCTAGGAAAAAAGACCATATGCAGATAATGAGGAACCATAAGATTGAATTATCTGGGATGTCTTTGCCCATAAGAAATCGCAGAGCCACTCATTAACGGTAATCGAACTCTGCGCAAAGTTTCCTCCTGTGATATGAGTTACTACTCCTTGATCATTTATACTACCCCACACATCTTACTGCTTTTTCCAACAAAAATGGAATATTACTACATAAATGGAATTGTACTTGTACATCCAAAATAATCCTAAGAAGACATGATCCAAAGCAGATACTTGGCATGTCCCCCCTCATGTATTCTAAATTGAGTAGGGTTTTGTCAAAATAATAAAATTGAGTAGGGGTGTATTGATTTGGACCGGTTTTCTATGAATTCAGTGTCCGAATTAACAAACTATTGAATAGTTTGTTTTGGTTCGATTTTTGGTGTTTTTTAAAAATGAAACCGAATCAAACTAATCGGTTTGGTTCGGATACCTTAATTGATTTGCAAAGCTTTTTTTTTTCTTTCGATGTCTTCTCTACTATTATTTATTTTTCAATATATTCCCTGCTATTATTATTTTTAATCAGACATAACACTTGATGTAATCAATTATCACCATACATAAAAAGAAAAAATAATGACATGATTTTTAGATATTGTTTCAATTCAAACAAAATTATTACTCAACGACGGACTGGTGCACTTGTAATACCGTTGTCACTCCCAACACTCATCAAAGACAAAGGATCTTGTAACCAATAGGGTCCCGTCATCAAAATAGCTAGCCAGAACAACCAGGGGGCATTGCCCAAACAAAGATGGAAAACCTCTCAACTACAAAGAAATCATTCCTACCAAGGGCTTGGGGGGGGGGGGGGGGGGGGGGGTTGGGAGGGCAACAGTCTACCATCCTAGGTAAAATGGATTTCTCGCTACCAACCCACACATGGAAGGGGAAGAAGTTGTACATAAACACTTCAAAGAAACCCATTCTACCGATGTTAGAGGTCATAAAGCTTGAAACCGTCTGAACCTCGACGAAAAGACGCCTAAACTCCCAAAAGTTCGCGAAGGTAAAAGGAAACAAAAATACTCAGCCAACACTACATGTTGCCAATATTATATACCTGCAGAAATCACTCCACACGCCAAAGCCGTCAACGGTATTCCAAACACAAAGGCATGAATATCACCGTCAAAGCTGGAGTTCTAAAACTTTACAACACGACGATAAAACCGCCCTTGAAGCAACACCTCCACAAAAGAGGCAAACAAGCAACCACGGGTGCACACCACCCTCAAAAGCAATGCCTTTCGCAAATATGAATAGGTAGTCAAAGGCGCATAACCCACAACGGAATTCATCAAAGAGGAGCCTGACTGCAACCTTTCAAAACGGTCTATCCCGCAAGACCTTGTCAAAGGGCAAGATAAGTACCTCTCTCCGAAAACCTTTCCTTTATCAATTTCTTATATTTGGTAGAGTGTCTTTTAATTCATGGCACCTTTCAGGATTGTGAACGCCGACGCAGAATCAAAGTGAAGATTATTTCCAAACAGTTGTGTACCACGTGTTCATTTCGTACTCCAAATTTGTCCAAAATATTCCATTCACATTAATTCTCATTCAAAACGACAAAGATTTTATACTTTTACAATTCACTAATGTCGGTAGGAGCTACTCAACAAGAAACAAACAAGGGCGACGACAGGATAAAGCTAAAATCTTCACTGCCCTTGCAGCAAAGACTTCGGGGGCAATTTTTTGGATCGGATAAAAGCCCAACAAATACGAGCATGGGTAGAGACGAAAAGTCTCAAAGATCCTAAACGTTCCTCCTAAGTAAAAGGACAACCCAAAGCAAATGCCAATACATGTGTCAAGCGTGGATGATCCTCTACACATGTAGGACCCCACCATATCCTAAAACCTAACATTCTCCTATATATAAGCACTCATACATTAGTCCATAGGTATGAATTTCTCGCGCCTCCAATACTAAACTTCTTATTCCTCACTTAAATACTAACTTGAGTGTCGGAGTGCTAACATTTTTGTAGGTATCTTTCCCCCCAAAGAACCAGAAATCGACCATTCATCCTCAACAATCACCAGGGATGGACCTACATTAAGGCATACTGTGGCCTTGGCCACAATGGATTTTTCATTTTTAATAGATATATGCATACATATTTTTGTTAACTATTATAGTGTATATATATAGACATATTACCGTTAGTTTTAATCACAAGATTTCATGTATCTTAGTGCTAAGTGGGTGCTTCCTATGAACAAAGTTGCTGTTTTTACTTTTATTTGAATTTTTTCAAAAGAATTGCTATGTTGCCACCACAAACAATAATGATAAATCAAGAATAATAGTTGTGGTCAAATTTTATTTTTTTATAAGGAATGGGTCATTAATACATACATGATATTAGAGAAAACAAATTGTATACGTGATGTTTTAGCTAGTATAAAATTTACCATTAAAATTGAAAATTTATATCTTATAGATAAAATACATGTAAACTTTTACTGAAATTTAAAATATCATGATTATTATTGTGATTAACCAAGATTAAGGATTTATATATTTATATTGAACACCGTTAACTTTAATGGAGCTCAATAACATATGAATTTATTTTAGATTTTCTTAAGATTTTACATGATTATCTATGAATTTAAACGTTATTGAACGATAAAACATTATTCGAATGTTAATGGTCTATGAATTTTCAAATTGAATTTATCGTTTTTAATGGAAAAAGATCTCCAATCAATGTTTTGGTAACCAGAGGACTAATTTTTCAATAAAAAATAGTCCTGTAACTTTTATAGAAAGAGATGTTATAGAAATAATTAGCAATGATGATATTTTGGTTCATTTTCAAGAAATGAATGATAGACAATTTTCATTGTAAATATATTGTATTAAACAATATTATTTCTTATTTTCAATATAATTTAATTTATAATTTTTTTAATATTTCGCCATACCATTATTAAATGTCTAGATCCATCCCTGACAATCACCAATATCCAACTTGTCAACATGAGCTAAAACTATCATTTCTGAACCACCAGTTCATATGATAATATGTATTATGATAGTTTATGATATCTTACATGATGATGAATGATGCTGATAACTTATATGATCACTTATGTATGTTGATGAATTAAGTTGAAGATTGGAATATGTTATCCTAGTTGATGATATGTTAATGTATAGTTGATGTTAAACCATATAATTGGTATGTATCTTATGTTTGGTACTTGATTATATTTGGTACTTGATCACTCATGCATTCATTTGTTGTGTCAAATATAGTTGATGCTTATGGTTATTCTTGTAATAACAAATATAGTTAATGGTTATCCTTGTGATGACAAATATAGTTGATGATATTGGCTTATGTCTAGTAAATCATCCTACATGATGTAAAACTGTTGTTGACTCATCTTTAGGGTGAGATAGATGGTACCACATGCATATAAATGTGTATAGATGACATCATATTTATGTGACATTAGAATGCATTAGAAAGATGTAATTCTTGCTTAATTGTTAATTGTTACTTGACACTTGATACTTGAAGAGTAATCGGCATTGATGGTTTGATTGCTACATGTTCTTAAGGAATGAATAAATGTGCAAGTACTTGAATGATTTATGACTTGTTTCAATTATAGTATAAATATGAATTAAGTGATGAATGTTAATATAACATGTTTATATTATGATTTATGCTTTAATATCCTAAGTATATAGAATGCCTTATGTAACACCCTAACCCACTTATACTATTTACTCAACTTAAAATAAATACAATAGAAGCAATTAAGGCATTACAAGATTGAAAATCATACGAAGCATACAAGCATCTTCATTTAATACCACAACGGAAACATTTAATAATTCATATGAATATAATATAGATTCATGAAGCTCAGATCCAAGTATGCATAATCATAAAACATATTACAACTCCATAAGGTTCTTCATACAAGAAGACCCACTCATAACATCAACAAGTCTTAAGATAATAAAATAAGAAATAGCAAGGTCTTAATACATAAATTCAAACAAACGAGTCTATAACACTAAATCCCAACAGTGTTACAATACCAGAGCAAATCCTAAACTCTAGGGAACCTATGATCTCTACACCATCTTCTTACCAAGCTAGACTAACTCGGTCACCAAAGCGATCTCCTAAGTCTCAAGTAGACTCCTCAAGCGAAGAATCTGGACCCAAACCATACACAAACACAAAGTAGAGAGTTAGTCGTAATTCAAGTTCATAATCATAAGTATAAGGTACACTTATATTATGGAGTTACAATAATAATATAACTAAACAAATTAATTGTCTAGTAACATGCATTTCATGCTCATTAAATAATACTAAACTCATTTTCATTGCCATTTAGTTAAACATGTATTCACATTTACATTTAATCAATCAACACATTCTTAGTGAGTACAATTACCAATTACCACATCATTCACATAATCCTAAATGCAACTAATGTCATCAAACTCATGTCGTGTCACCCTAGACATCACTACATGCATGCGGTACCATTCACCTCTTATTATGATAAACATATATCTCATTCACCTCATTTTCAGTTTCAAGTCATGAAGGACTCACCACAAATAGACTTATGATGCATGTATGTACATATACCTCAATTATAACCACCACAATTCGCTTTATGAAATATAGTATTACACAACCTATATTCATATCATTTCACCTCATCATATCACCACTAGGTCATACATACAACACACACACACCATATGCATAAATAAGTTCATCTCATACTCTAAATAAACTAATCATCAAGATCAATCATGCAATCTCAAACATATAATCACCAACCTTAAGATTCAATCAATCTAATCCTATAATATGTTATAGAATCATAATTATAAACATGTTATAAGCATACATTCCCTCAATTAATCTTACAATTAAAATTAATTCAGGTCTCCTCGCTCAGCGAGCTCCAGCGACCAACTAGCGAGGAGTCTACAGACTGTTGCTCGCTACCGGCGGGCTAGAAGCGAGGAGCAGTCGCTAGCTCTCGCCCGGCGAGCATGAGCGTTTCTGGGCAACATAAAGAACAGATGAATGCTCGCTACAGCGACCATAGTGGTAGCTCAGCGAACGTGTCCAGAAATGCACTCTGCGCTCGAGTTCAAGCTCAAAATCATTAAAAATACTATTTTTTGTCATATAAATTCCTAAAGCTATCGACTTTAAGCATATATAACACATACAAGCCTAGAAGTACAACTTAAACATCATATAACATCATTTCAAACTAAAAGATATGATTTTTCATATTTTTCTAAAAACTCATTCTTTTCAAATAAAAACAACAACAACCTCATGTAACATGTTATTTAATCATACAAATTCGTGCAAGAATCATACATAAACATGTCACCATACAACAACATCAAGATTGAACTTTAAACACCTTCCCAATAATCCCAACCCCAACCAAAATGAGATGAGAGAGTTTGGGTGTGAAGAATAAGCATCTCCCCTCTCTTGATCATCTCTATGAATTAACAACTACTCTCTTACCTTAAAGAATTGATGAATTCCTAGCTTTCCTTGAACTTTCCTTCTCTTCCCCTCTACCTCCTTCTCCAAGTCTCTCTTTACCTCTTTCCTCAAATGTTATGAGAGTTCTAACATAACATTAACCCTCATTCTCTCATACCATTCTATTCAAACCTAGTTAGTGAAAGACACAAATGCCCTCATCCACTCACTTACACTCTGTTTGGTTTGAGAGAAATAAGAGAGAGTTAAAGAATAGAGAATTAGAAGAGAGATGAGCATTTTCTCTTGTTTGGACAGCAGAGAAATAGGGAAGAGAGAAGAATCTATGGTGGGTCCCACTCACTTTTTATTTCTTCTCTACCCAGCGAAGAAACAAAGAAGAAAACACTGTTCATACTTTGATATTCCTTTCTTACCCTTGTTTTGCGCGGTAAAGTTTCCCTCTACTTTTTCTCCTATTTATTTCCAGGTACCATTATTTTCTTCTTCCACTCTTCACTCATCCTCTAGATGAAGGCTCTGCACCATCTTCCACATCAAGACCACATCTGAAATTACACTGTTAGGTCAAGAAAACTAAAATCACAGGTATGAGTTAAATCATTTTAATGTGGTTTTCTTTTGAGATAAATTTGTAAAATTGGGTCTGAATGCTTTCTCCATGTCTTGTTTGATTTTGAATATCAAATTTTATGATTCAAATAACATGCAAGTGATGAATTTAATTTAGTTAACCCACTTTACAATTTGATTTTTTTATTTTTTTATCTTATTTGGAACAAAGCATCTCATCGCCCTATGTATAGGAACAACATCTGGATTCTAGGAACAACAAGAACACCTTATTTGATCTAGTGGGTCAATTTCAAGTTTTGATTTTATTAAAAAAAAGTGATTTGCAAAAAAAAAAAATTGTTTTTCTTTTTGTTGTTATTTCTTGTTATTTAAAATCTGATAAAGGTTATTGTCTTCATTTATTTTAGATATGAAGGTTACACATAATTGACAAGTTTTGTTTTTTCTATTTGTGTGTGAATTGATGTTTGTCATAATTTATTTTATCTTTGTTTCTATTTTTTGAAGAGCAAGTTTGTCATTTCATTTCTATTTGTTATATACATGTATAATGCCTTTGAACATTTATGTAATTGCTCATTTGTGCTACATGTGGGAAGCCTCTGAGAGTGTCATATGATCATAGAGGCAATATCAAATATAGATAGTGCTAGAGAAGTAAACATTGATGACCAAATTGAAATAATGGATGAAGTGGACTTAGATGAAGATGAAATGGTAGATGTTGGAATGCCTATTCAAATGCAAGTTTTAAATCATGCTAAAAAAGAGATTGAAAGGAGGCAACATATTGGCTCTGTTGTTGTATTATGTCAAGTTGTCCATGCATTGCATTTGAATCAAATCTTATCAACATGTTTGCATAGTCGAGTCACTTATTCTCCACAAAGTGAACGTAGATGTTGCGAGTTAATGAGTTATCTAGTGCATAGAGAGAAGTGTCGGGACATCATACGCACGGGGCCTGTAGCCTTCATGCAACTCTGTCAAAAATTAAGAGGTACTAATATAGTAAAGGATACTATAAGGTCTACAGTGGAAGAGCAAATCGCAAAATTCTTGCATATTATAGGACATAATGTTAAAATGCGTACTGTGTCTTTCTTCTTTAATCGTTCTGGAGAGACCGTCAGTCGTCACTTTCACAATGTGTTGCATGCTATACTTGCATTAGGGGAAGAATTTTTGGTCTAACCATCAGGTGCCAATGTCCCACCACAAATACTAAACAATAGCAGGTTCTATCCCTTTTTTAAGGTACCATTATATTTTATCTAGTCATAGTTATAGTAAACCTTTATGTTCATCCCGTATACAACTAACTAAATAATCTATGAACTAAGGATTGCATTGGAGCAATAGATGGAACACACATTCGAGTAAAGGTCCCGAGGGCTGAAGCCCCTCGTTTTTGTGGAAGAAAAGAACATCCCACTCAAAATATATTAGCTGCATGTGATTTCGACATGAAATTCACATATGTGTTAGCCGGGTGGGAAGGGACAGCATCTGACTCTAGAATACTTAAAGATGCTTTAACAAAACAAGATCCTTTAATAATTCCTGAAGGTTAGTGAAAGATTAACATGATATTTTTCTAAAAAAAATGTGCATTAAACTTATTTTCACTAGATATTGAGTTATATAATATTTATTAAATTTTTGTAGGAAAGTTTTATCTCGGGGATGCGGGATTTATGCTAAAACAGGGATTACTAACACCATATAGAGGTGTCCGTTATCACTTGAAGGAGTATTCCTCTCGTGGGCCACAAAATGCTAGAGAACTATTCAACCTTCGACATTCTTCACTTCGGAATGTCATTGAGAGAACCTTTGGTGTCTTAAAAAAGAGATTTCCAATTATAGCCAGTGGTACTGAACCACATTATCCATTTGAAGTAACAATAGACATAGTACTTGCTTGCTGTATAATACATAACTTTTTAATGGGTGTGGACATTGATGAAGATTTAATTGCTGAAGTTGATCGTGAATTGCTTCAAAATGACATAGATAGATCCCAAACACAACAGCGTGATGAGGACTACATACTAGGATCACTTTTAAGGGACACTATTACAGCTGAAATGTGGAACCTCTATGGAGCTTAATACAGTTGTGTAGTGTTTCTGAGTTAATGTAGTTTAGTGGTTAAATGTTAGCATAGACTATATAGTTATGTGTTTTATATTAATTTTAGTTAGTTATGTGTTTTGTATTAATTCTAGTTTAAATGTTTTATATGCTGTCATGTACTTATTTCATTTGACAAATGTTATGGATTATTATTTCTTGCTTACTGCTGTTGGTTCATAATGAAAATGTGATGTGCATTGTGGTATCTTGTTTCTTTTGAAACCCAATTTATTTATAGGTTGAAACATGACAAACCATAAAGATCAAAGTGTAGAACCTAGACAAGCTAATAAGGAAGTTTTAAGGTGGAGTGATGATATGGATCAAATATTATTGAATGCTTTGTTGGAAGAGGCCAATAAAGGGAATAGACATGATGGTTCATGGACAACTGAAGCATACTCTAATGTAGTAAATGTTTTACGGTCTCAAGTTGCTCCAACCATGACAAAGCAACATATCAAAAATAGAATGAAAACCATGAAAGATCATTTTGCTGAATCATATGATTTATTTGGTAGTTTAAGCGGATTTTCATGGAATTCAACAACTAGGAGGTTTGAGGCTGAGGAGGAAGTCTGGAAAGACCTTATAAGAGTGAGTATTTTTCTTGTTTCATTTGTTAATTTCGTTGACCTTTATTGTATTTGCCACAAAGTATTTTATGTTGACTTGCTAACTCATAGTGTGATCAATGATAGGAAAAACCACATGCTGCTAAGTGGAAAACAATGCAAATTAAGCATTATGATGTTTTGAGGGAGCTTTTTGGGTTAGATCGAGCTGTGGGTAAAAAATCTGCTACTAACAAAATGAGACGCATTCAATTGGAAAAGGAACGGGAAAAGGAAAGAGAAAAGGAAAAGGACAATGTTGATTTGAATCACCCGATTGGTGATACTTATATGGGTGACCAACATAATGGTACACATACTGGTCCATTAGATGAAGAGCATGAAGAACCCCCCATTGCTGACTCATATAGTCCAGCATATGGGCAATCACATCAATCTATTACATCTGGTTCTCGCGGAACAAAGCGTAAGGCTCCGATGAATGATTTTGTGGAGGCTCAATTGGATAAAATGACGAGTGGCATTGGACTCGTGGCTGATGCATTAAATAAGGGTAATTGCATCTCTGATCAATTGAATGATGTGGCTAAGCAACAAGTAGTAATTTCTGAACGACAAGTTGCAGCTATTGAGAAGCGCAATGAAATATTGTAAAAATGGGGTGTTCGCGGTGCGGTTTGGTTCGATTATGAGCGAAAAAGTCATCCTAACCGCGAGATAAAAAAGCATGCGGTTTGGTTTGGTTCAGTTAGATTTTAAAAAGTCATCCAAACCAAACCAAACCAAACCACGGTTAGGATCGGTTCGGTGGCGGCGGTTTACGGCATAAAAAATTTCTATCATGGTCACTTGACACACACATGAACTTGTTACAAAATAACATTACAGTATCAATAAAAGTTGTTTATTCAAAATAACATTAAGCACCTTACAATTTTAAATATCCAAAAAAGAGCTTGAAGTTCCAAAACAACATCACATTATCGATAAAAGTTGTTGATATAAAATAATATTACAATACTAAAGTAATATTACAATACAAAAAATAAAAACGACTTGAAGTTTCATTAATTTGGTAGACTGACTTGATAATTAGACTATGTATATTGGATTATAATAGAAACTTAAAGGAGTTTTCGAGGTATTGGAATATAATATAAACTTAATTCGGTTCTAGCGGTTAACCGCGGCTTTTGCGGTTTTAGCAGTTCGCGGTTTTGCGGTTTGCGGATCAATAAAAAAGTCATCCAAATACATCCAAACCAAATGTGGTTTTTGCGGTTTTCGGTTTGGATTGGTTCGGTTTGCGATTTTACTTTTGGATTGGTTCGGATACGATCACCCCTATGTAAATAGTAGACCTCGAGTGTATTCAGCTGCAGAAGTATGGAGTATGTTGTCTGAGTTGGATCTGTTGCAACAATTTCGTTTTAAATGCTATGAAGTTCTTTGCAATGATAACAAAAAGAAGGAGCTGATATTTGGTGTGCCCCCTGAAATCCGTCTACAAGTTCTCTTTCAAATGATGGAAGTTCCTTTTTACCATTGATGATATTTGGTGTCATTTTCTGTCATATATATATATGGTTCTTTTTTGTATATGTTATGAGGACACATTTGGTGACTGTAGTTAGTATTTTGAAAAGAAATTGGTAGCAGACAAGAAATAGGAAATATGTAATTTCCACTTTAGGCAAATGGCAATAGATGCAATTTAGATGGTGGTGATTTTGTGAATTTGTTTTAGGCCAATTATGACATTTGATGGCAGTAGATACAAGTTACTTTTGTTCATCATATGCCAACTATGACATTGTATATGACTATATGTCTATGAAGTTTATGCCAACTATAAATTATATATATATATATATATATATATATATATATATATATATATATATATATATATATATATATGAAGTTTATGACAGGTAGCTTGTTTTATATATAGTATTATTTTCTCAAATGGTTCGATCAATCTGGAGGCGGTTGTAGATGCTGTCAAACTATTGTCGTGGAGATGGGGTCTAAGTAGGCATAAAATCCCTATTTGTTTGTATTATGAGTGGTGTTGGGACCTCGGGTTATGCTTACGGCGATGAAGCTATGATGGGTATGTTTTGGTGTTGGTTTTGAATTGGTTCAGGTCTGCCTTACAGTTTCTTTGCCTGCGTTTTCCTGCTTCTGGTTTTGTCTGTCTGCTGTTGCAGATGGTTAGGACGTGGTTAGGCTCCATGTTTTTCTTAGGTGCTGTTTTTTGGTGGTTGTTTGGAGGTTTATCCTCTTTGTATATATTTTGTACTACTTGTACATATTATTAATAAAGCTTTTGCCCTTTTTTTTTTTAAAAAAAAAAAGCTATATATACTATGCTTATATTAGAAATCTGCCAGTTGAAACTGATAATATTGGTGTTGAATTAGTTTTTGACTAATAAAATAAAAATCTTCCAATGAACCTAGATGCTTTAGATATCACTATTATTAGAAGGGTAATTTTGTCATTGTATAAATTTAACTATTTCTCTCTTCTCACTTTCTACTTAACCAAACAAGAGAGAGAGAGAGAGAGAAAGTTTATACTTCTCTCTCTTCTATTTCTCTCATCTTTCTCTTATACCAAACAACCTCTCAAATCTACTACTCCCACCGTTCCAAAATATAAGTCGTTTTGACCATATTACACAAATTAAGAAATGTAATCATTATTGTATAGAAAAGAGAAATTATGAGTAAGTTTACAAAATTGTCCTTCATTAATTGTATGGGAAAGATAAACGAAAGAATTGAAAGAAGAGAGAGAAATAAAAAGTTAAGGGTATAATAGGAAAAATAGCATTAAATGCTTCATTGGAATTGTAAAGCGACATATATTTTGGAACAAATTTTTTCTTCAAAGCGACATATATTTTGGAACAGAGGGAGTATATTTCTTTCATCTTTCTCTCTTCTCACTCTCTCTCTCACCTTATTCTCTCTTTTTATTTTCTTCTCATTGCCAAACAAAGTGTTAAGTCCAAATTCACTAAGCTCCAAACATTACCTTAAAACTACTCCACTCACAAATATCCCCTACTTTTTTCTCTTATAGCCAAATACTATAATTAATTACTAAATTTCACTAAATTACTCTAAAAAAAGACTAATTAACATCTAATCAAACAAAATAAGTCTAATTAAATAAAAATAAATAAATACGGGCGTTACACCTTATGGTTATTTCTATTATTAGTATGTTTTAACTAAGTCTCCTTATTTGTTATGTGCTAAACTGTTGGGGGTTTAGATTCTCAAGTTATGTGTTTGGATGCTCGAGTTGTCTCGGTGAAGCTCCGCTCTGATCATGACAGGGAAGGGTCCTTAGAGTCTCTATTCTAGTATTGTAATAGTTAATTAAAAGAAGTTTTATATTTAAAAAATATTTTTGTATAAGTAACATTTACCATTTTATCATAGCAATAATATTTTGAAATGCATAATACCTTGAACCGACATATATATATATATATATATTATCTTTGCATTCAAGTAATGCAATTTTATTATCCGCTGCGTATTTATAAGCTAGAATAGTAAAGGAAATGGTTTAGGGTGTTACACTACGAGCTGTCCAATAATAGATCTAGGTCTTTAAAATTAAGTCTAATAGAGGGTGTGTTTGTTTTGGATTCTTTTTTCTCAGTGTTGTAATAGTTAATTAAAAGAAGTTTTATATTTAAAAAATATTTTTGTATAAGTAACATTTACCATTTTATGGATTTGGATTAGGTGCAGTCGACGGTATGATGCAGTCGTTTTATAGTTGTTTGATCTTGATCGGACTGTTTAAATAAATACAGTCAATAAATGCAGATTTTAAATCACAGTTGTCCGATCTTGATCAGACAGTTATAAATAGACTGACTGCACTACTGCATAGGAAAAAAATGAATGCACAGAATCTGAATCCCCATTTTATCATATCAATAATATTTTGAAGTACGAAATATCTTGAACCAACATTTATATATATTATCTTTGCATTCAAGTAATGGAATTTTATTATCGATCTGCTGCTATGAAAATAATTTTTAAAAGCTAGAATAGTAAAGGAAAGAGGTTTATGGTGTTATTACATCATGAGCTGTCCAATAATAGATCCAGGTCTTTAAAATTGAGTCTAATATAGGGTGCGTTTGTTTTAAATTTTTTTGCGAAAAAATCTATTTTTTTCTTATAAAAAATCATTTTAAAGTTTTGATAGTGTTTGTTATAGATTTTTTTTTAAAAAAAAATTAATTTTTCAAGAAAATCATTTTTAACCTCAAAATGAAAAGTTATTTCTAATAGCTTTTTAAGAATTTTTTTTTAAAATTAAGAAACTTAAGTGTAGGAATTTTCTATTTTAAAAAAAATGAATTTTTATGATTGTAAATAAATACAAAATAGCTTTAGATTTTTTTTCAAAATCTTTATATAAAAATCTCTTGAATTTTTTTAAATCTTAAACAAACACACCCATAATGTACTCGACCATAAAAGTTGGTTTATAGATATATGAAGGCTGCCCTCATTTTTAACCACCCTCCAATCCAATATTACTTACTAGGTGGAATCTCTAACTATCAAGTATAAAAAATGGTATGGTAAATCCTTGTTCATTATATAGGTCCCTTTGTTATCATATTTGATAAAAAGATAAATGACATCTAAAGTCGTTAAGACTTCTTTTATTTAAGAGGTGAAGTTTTAATTCTGGAAGCCTTAGTTTTAGATATTCTTCCCATTAGTGGTGGAAGCTGTTTAATCGAATTTATGAGTTGATTGAACTATAAGCATATATTGTGGCATATATGACAACAAGTTCCGGGCCATTTGTAGAACATTAATGACACAGATGTCAACATCGTACCCTAAGACTAAGGGTAACCATCTATTATGGTCTTATGGATGACTCATTTGTCGATTTTGTTCAAAAAATGTGGCTCCCACGTCCATCAATCAAGTTAAGTTGAAGAGTTGTCTAATACTCCTATATAATATTAATCTTTAGTTATGCTAAGTAATATGTGTTTACTTTCTATGTGTGCATGTACCATATTTGGGATATGAATCATATGATGATACTTGTTATCTTTGAAAACTTTTTCATTAATGACTATGTATTTGAGGGGCTAATACTTATCTAAAGAATTGTCGACATAAGTGACTTGACTAGTGTATTATGCGTGATTTATGGACAAGAGCCAATTAATATGAATACTGTATATCTTTATTTCTTCAATGGAGGTGTATATGTGCAGACATGATTATTCGTGCATGTTATACACCATTCAACTTAAAACAAAGTATAGATGACCTTCAAGACCAACATAGTTGGATTCAACGGAAGAAGTTAGACTCTTACAATGTGATGAATCAAAATTCGAGTTCTATTTAAAGGGACAATTTTATATTTCTTTTATACTTAAAAACGACTATTTCAGAAAATTTTCCTACTATCTTAAAAAGTGAAACATGATTTCATGTCGTTGAAATTCATATAGTTTTCATAAATTTTAGATTAGAACCGTCTATATAAAGCATGTAGCTGAAATTGTTTATATCAATTTTATTGTTATATTAATTTGAACTGTTAATCTATAATTAACGGCTATGATTCAAAACTGCATGAAAACTATGTGTGTTTAGAGAAGTCAATCTCAATCCCTCGACAAGCTCTTCATTTCTACATGTTAGTATTAAGATTTGCCAATGTAACATAATTAAATAAGTCTTGCACTATATACAAAGTTTGCTTTTCACCATTTGATCCAATATTAAGACTTATGACGTGTCACTTGATCAAATATTAAGACTTATTAATCCAATTGTGATTATAAAGTTGTGCATGATGTTAGACTTGTTTCACATGGACACCAACACTTGGCCTAGTACTCTAGTAGTAAACATATAGATGTCAAGCACTATTACAGACATATACACAGATAGGTTAAAACTAAATACCTAAGTAACATCTCTTTAATTTAATTTGATTTTTTTAATCTATTCACTCCTTCGTAATTTGAGGATATTTACTCACCAATTAATGAGAATAATCCACATAAATAGATTTACATGTAGATAAATACCTCAAAATTATGATGGGTAAAGTCCTCAACTTAATTTAAAGTGTTACTACTACTAATAAAAGCATGAATTGAAAAGAATGAGAATCCAAGCTAAGTTTGAAAAAGGGGACGATCAATCCTGAAAATAGAACTTAGAAAGAGTACTAATTAAGTAATTTGGAATAAGATAATTGCACAGTAAAGGATCTTAATCCAGTGGTAACACAAAAACATGATACTTTAGTGGTTGACCTCGTGCTTAGATCATCTATAAAATGTGGCTTAAGAGACAAAAGTTGTGAAAACCTAAAAACCCTTTTTAGTTTCACCGACCTTTTTATAAAAAAATTATCCTCCCACCAATGCACCAACACCACCCACTGCCACTGCCAACTACTTGTTGGCATCCTTGTTTGTTATTTTGTACGTTAGTTTCTGCATTCTACCTCATTACCATTATTTAATCAACCATGATATCAATTAATTAATGCATGATTATATAAGACATTAATTTATTCATGAATCAATGCCGTACACGTGGCCCACATACTCAAATGATCTGATTGATGGCCCCACCTCAAATGGGTCTTTACCAACTGGCCCAAAGAATCTTTTTAAAACTTCAGCTCATTATAATTATTATTAGTGTTATAAGTGTGCCTTAGAAAATAGTTTGATGCATGTGAAAACCTGAATGGATTGGTGTTATGTTGATACCTTAGTCATTCATGACCATGCAATTTGACTTGAATTTAATGAAAAAGTGATGGACTTGGTTTCTTGTCTCTAGATAGTAGGTAAGATAAGACCATTCAAAATAGTTATTCAAAAGTATCCAACGATTATAATTCAACCATTTGTGACAGTGTAAGAGAATCATATTTACACAGTCAGCGGTCATTTATATCGATGATAGTTGAATTAAAATACAAAATTCAAATTTAGGATTTTCAATTTCAAAAATTCAAAAACTATGTTAAAATCTAAATTGTTCGATTTTGATCTAACGGCGGCATGCTAACATGACTACATAGTCCAAATTCCATAATTGTTTAAGGTCATTATCTATTTGTTTCTCCAATTTTTCTTTTTCTTTCACTTGGGGACAAGGATGGCTACTTGTAAAGAAGAAAACAAAGGCAAATAGAAAAAAGATATGGTTAAAAGGACAAAGACAACTATTGTATAGTTGTAATGGTCATCCATGAGACTGTTCCCACCATCAGCAAATATGGATAAGCTGAGCAATGAGAACCAAACCAAGTGTTCCTTTATTATTATTTTTATTTTTTGTATTTTTTTCTTCTACAAGTGTCTTATCCTTTCTCTAAAGCAAAATATGATTCATGATACATTTTTTAGGGTGATAGAGATTTAAAAGAGATAGGAAAATAACCAATTGCAAAAGGACAAGTGGCAAAGAGAGACCATTGGGTTCAGTCCACTAAATGGATAGATAGATAGACAACAAAGAAAACCAAAGCTTTGATTCAAATCACTTAGTTGTACAGTCAGATCCCACTTTGGTGTTGGTTTACTTTTTACCATTCTTCATCATGCCAGATTGAATACCAACAAGAGAAAGGAGATAGATTTTTCTCATAATAATAAGAGAGATAGAGACACCATACATCAAATTATTGGTCCCCTCACATCAACTTATTCAAATATAAATATCTTCAAAACATATGCAATTATTCAAACTTTACCTAGAGTTAACTAAATTAAGCATACGAATTAAGAGGGCATTCTAAGGCAAGTGATCATGTCTCCTACCTAAATGCAGTTCATTCAAATGATAATAAAAGACTATAGTAACTATTAATATGCCAAAGCACAAATTGAAACTCACAATACTCTGATCACGCACGAAATAAAAAGTCATCTATCAATCGTTAATTGGTTCAATGATGATTTGTGCTGGACTTCGTAGGTTGGATCATGATTCAATCCCACACAGCTGCAAACTAGATTAGGCAGTTTATTAGACCGAATACTGATGGTGAAAAAAATAAAATGAAATAAAATAAAAAGATCACTGTATTTACAGTCAAAGAATCTCGGATATTGTGCATACAGATCCATAGACTCCTATTTTAGATTGTGTTTGAACTTTGAAGTTAATTTGGTGAAGTTACAAGCCATTTTTAGTTTAATCTTTCATTCAACGCATGAGATCTAATGACTGAGTTTCTTCTAACTGTAGAAGAATTCGAATCCAACAAGACTCTTTTTTTGACTGAAAAAAGAGATTCCTCTAGGCATGTGAAATGGAATACACAAAGGAAAAAGGGAGGGGGGTCCTGCAAAGTGTACTTGAATAACACTTTCCACACATATAATTAATAAATCTAACTGGCGATCATTCCACATTCAGAAAACGAAGGACAATAAACACTACATGGTCCATGCATATTCTAGCATTTATTACCCAGCTCACAATTTCTTAACAACAACAATAAATTCTACACAACATATCTGAAAAAGAAAACAAATAAATAAAAACATTGAGATTAAAGGGACAGATAAGTTTTGTATCAGTCTGTGGATTGGATTGGATTGGATTCTTTCCACCTACAGCTTAAAACTAACTATCAATCATTTGAATCCAAATAAAGATACTAATTTTTCATTACAAAGTGAATAGCTGTTGCTTCTCAACTAGTATGGTATGATGGAAAAGTTAGGGAACATCACCTCTTCACACCTTCTGTTTTGATCCTCCCTCTGAATCTTCTTCTCTCAATGTATCTTCTTTCTGAGATCAAGCAAATGAACTAAAAATTACTAACCAATGCTCATCGTAGCTTCAATCTCTTCTTCCCTTTGTCCAGCACATTTCTACTACGATAAATTGAATATAACTGAAAAACAATAACCGTCGAACTTCATCTTCTGCATCATTCTCCCCCTCTCCACTTCCTCTGCAATAATAATAATAAATAAAAAAGAAAAACAATAACCGTAGAACATCATCTTTGGCATCAATCCTCCCCCCTCTCTAATTTCCCGTGTCTGGCGTCATCACTGAACAGCCACTGATGGTGAAGAGTTTAAATCTTCTTTAAATGAAAAATTTATTGCAGGATGGTAACATTTTCCGGAGTATCATCACGCGGCCCATCAAGAGACCGATACATGTACAATATTTCAACATCATCGACTGCATCCTCGTCGTTGTTGATAACTTCTAAAACCATGTGAGGTAATGCTTGTGCAACTTCTTGACAAGCATGTCGTGTCAATTTACAAGACGACATCCAAAGGAATCTCATGTTGTAGTAATGATGTAAACCCGATCGTAAAGCTCCATCCCCAAATGGACTGTCCCGGATTTCAAGCTTCTGCAAATTAGGGCAACCTTCAAGCACATACTTAAGGCCCGTGTCAGTGTCTCCGGCAAAGGCAACTGATAGTGTCCTGACTAATTTCCCATACTTTCCGATGTATTCGAAAGCTCGATCAGTCAGCAAACCAGATACAGCAAGTCGAGTGAGCTTCTTGCAGTTCATAACAATAGCACCAAAACCCTCATCCATGGGTTCTTGTGTCACAGCATCGGGGCGATACACCCCAATTATACAAAGACGAAACACCACAAGATCTGGACAGTTCTTTGACATAGCAATCACAGCTGCATTTGTCATCGTCTGGCAGAAAAACAAAATCGATTCTAATTTTCTACATCCTTGAGAAATGGCTTCAAAACCAACCTCAGAAACAGGACCTTCAGTCTCCTCCCTCGCATCCACAGGAAAAACTCGAAGCTCACGCAAGTCCTTGCAAGTTGCAGCCACTGCCTGAAGGCCTTCATCACGTATTGAATCAAGTACCTGCACAACAAAAGCAACAACAGTAAGCTTCAAAAACTCTATTCTTTTCATTCACAATGCAGCCAAAACGACACATTACAACACAAACACAAACACCTACCCAAAATATTTGAAGCTTATGACAGTGACATATAACAGACTTCAACTGTTCGGCATTAACATCAGCATAACTAAAATTCAATGATGTGAGGTTCGCGCAAACTGGATAAATAGCAGGAAGGTAATCTGGCCAAATCTCCCTAAATCCAGACAAACAAACCAACGATCTGCAAGCAGCAAAAGCAGATGCATAATCAGGTTCCTGATCCACATTCTCATTAGCACTGAATGAACCCGTTCCAAGATGCGTAAGCTGAGGAGCACGAAGCATTAGCCGATGAAGCTGAACCATCGAAACAGATCGGTTCAATCTAAGCTTCTTCAAATTAGGTGATCTAGCAACCAAACCTTCCAATGCTTCAAAATTCACAGGACGCTCAACACAATCAAAAGCAAGAGATTCCAAATGAGTTTGTCCCTCATTCGGAAAACACGATACCCAATCCACCTCATCATCATCCTCGACCTCAATCACAGATTCCACCAGTTCCAGCACCTTCAGCAATCTACACCAAAAACAACAAAAAAAACACACTCATTTATTCCACACAAAAAAAAAAATCCTCACAAAACAAACTAACAAGTATAACTTTCTTAATTATCAATATATCAACCAAAAGAACTACCTCCATTTCAACAACATCAATAATGTTTTAGTATAAATTTAGAATGACAGTGAATCTGACGCTGTGAGAAATAATTTCGTCAGATTCACTGTGATTCTCACAACTTCACCGTCAATCCAAACATACACTCGCGGTTACAATCGAGACTATAACTGACTTAATTGAGTCTACATTTGACTTAATTTCTCCACAAAATTATAATCTCGAAATTAAATACTAAACTCTTTGTTTCTTATGGTGATTTCTGATTACCTGCACTTAGATGCAATAGCAGCAAGGCCAGGGGTACCAAATCCTTCACAGCAAACAAGTAAAAGTTCGCGAAAACCGGAGAAAGAATCGGCGATGAGGCCGAGATCCTCATCAGTAACAGACATACGTTTAAGGTGAAGCTTTTCAAGCCAAGGATAAGCTTGAGCAAGGGAGGTAACCCAGGGAGTGAAGTGGGCCCCCCAATCAACAGGCATCAGATCGAAATCCGCAAACCTCGGCTTACCCTTAACGGTTACAGATTTGATGCGGCTGAAACGGGCGGTAGCACGGCGAGGAGAGAGAGCATAGCAGTTACCAATGAAGAGGTCGGATCGAGTGAGGGCTTCCGCACGGTACCATGAACGACAGACCAATGAGGCGGCGTTACGGTCTTTGCGGGAGGAGAGAAAGTGAAGAACGTTTTCTAGAACGTTCTCGAGGACTTGGTCTGGAAAAGGAGATGGGTTTTCGGTTGGACCGGTGAATGGTTCGGATGAACCGGTTCGGTTTTTTGATGTGGATGATTCTGCGATCTCGCCTCTTGCTAGATCTGGTGTTGTTGTTGTTGGAGGATGATTTTCTCTCATTGTTTTTTTTTTGGATGTTTGTGTTTTTTTTGTTGTTTTTTTTGTGGGTACTGATCTGGGCGAGTGTAGCTTTTTGATTCAGATTAAGATTTCAATCTTTGGATTTATGGATTTTTAAGGGAATTTAGATTGATGGGGTTTGGGTGTATCGAGGGAAATGGGAGTGAGAGAGAGGAGAGGAAATGGAGTGAAGTTAGAGAGAGAAAGTGTGGAAGATGATATCAGATGGAAGATGGAGTTAGTGAGGGAAGTGAGAGAGTATAATATGAGTAGTGTGTGTGTGTGTGTAAGAGAGTGTGATAAATGGAAATTTGACTGCTCTTTTCTTTTTTGGTTAAAAAGGAATTTGACTCTCTTCAATGAGTAATTGAGGTAAACTTTCAAATAAATTAATCAATTATTGTTTTTTAGTAAATCATTAATTATTAGATTTGGATTTACATTAAATTGTCCAATATTGTTTTGGTAGTTTTTTTTTTAAGTTTGGTATTGTTGAACTAGAAATGGAAAAGTACTTCGCATCTTACTATGCACATGTATCATTCTTAAATATATATCGTATTTTTATATTTAAATATAAAAAAAATAAAAAAGGACATACAAAATTTAAAAGAAAAAAAAAACAGCGAGAGAATCTCTTGAGAATGAAAACAACAGTTAAAATAGATTGACATATATTTATTCGAAATGCAATAGAGTTTATACTTATTTTATATTTATAGAGTTCTTATATAGTCTCATGAATGAAGCCTATAGTTCTTTTCCTAATGTGTAGAATGGGAAGCGAATGAATACTCTCTATTTCGCTTTATCTTGTAATATCCTTAAACATACATTATGCAAAAATTATCTCAATCTCATCCTAGAATTTTAAACCAAATTTCTCAAGTAATATTATAAAATAAACACTTAAATAATATTAAAAAAAGAAAATAATCTCGCGCATTACACGGACTAACATACTAGTAATATACACTTAATAAATAGTTTAACCTTAGTATTTAGAAGTACTCAGTTAGCTTATGCAATAAGTCATTCAGCTTGAGCCTTTGGAGTGTTGGAATCTTTTACTAATGACATGTATTCTCCAACTTCTATAACGGATCACATGTTGTTGTCTTGTGATCTTAGTAATAGTTCCGTATTGTCTTTCTAGTAATAGTAGTCATCTCATTCAAATAGAGGTGGTCTATTTGATGATCCTTCTTATTAAATAAACTTTGCAGCTTTAGTCATTACTTTCTTCCTAGATCTTTTTCTCTAGCACTTGTTAAAATGTTCAACCTTAGAACGAGACTCTGATGCCAATTGAAGTAGCAAAGTTTACACAAGAAATTGGGAGTTTGAGTTGTGTACCGTTAAAAATTTTGCTTGTGAAACAAATTGTGTTAGTAAAATCTAATTAAGCAGATAATCAAGATCATTCTTTCTGAGAATAATCTTGGGGACAATGTTTGAGATAACAGTAATAAATTAAAAGATAAGGGAGTTAGAAAAATTAACACCAAAAGTTATTATGGTTCACCTCTAAACTTTGGGTTATATCCAGTACCCACCTCATGTGAATTTATCCATTATAATATTCTAATCTTACAAATCCAATATTACAATACTTCCTTGATATAGACCTAACATCAAGACTCAAGCACTTACACCTTGATCTATGTAACACCCCAAATCTTATATTTTATTATATTTGATTGATTGATTTTATTTAATTAATTGGTGTGTTTTGTATGCATTAATTAGTTGTTACCTTTATGTTTGTTAGTAATGAGCTTTTATGAGTATTGGGCTTAATTATAATGAATAAGAGTTTGTGATAGAATTAAGGTTAATGTAGTAATTTAGTATGAGTTAGTGGATTGTGTAGAGATAAGAATGACACTTTGATTATTATTTAAAAGGATAGAGTATCTTGGGGAGGAAGTAGTGGCAATTGAGTAAATAGTACGGTAATTAGTGGTAAGAGTAAAGTTGAATTTGTGAGTGGCATTTGTAGAGAAATTAAGGGTAATATAGGAAATTGACCCTAACCTAAGTGGAGAGTATATAAAAGAATGGTTTTTATGAGGAGTAGAGTAGTGATTTTTATTTGTCACAAATATGAGAGAAAGAGAGGTAGAGAGAAAGTGTAGAAGAATCAAGCTTGAAGATGTAGAAGGGAGTCAAAGTGTAGAGCTTAGAGATGTAAAGCTTCAATTTAAGGTAAGAGGTTTAGATAATATAATTGTGAGTGACCAAAGAGAGGAGAGTTTGTCTATGACTCCACACCCAAACTCTCTTCACTCATTTTGGGTTTTGGGAAGAAAAGGGTTTTGGGAAGGTGTTTATAATTGAAGCTTTGATAATGATTCATGTATAATATGCTTCTACTTATGATTGTTGTATGAAATCCATGATAAAGTTGATTACTTGAACTTTGATTTTGATTGATTATATGATAAATGAGTTTTATGAGTTAATACATGAAAATCTATGATTTATGACATGAAATGATGTTTGATGATGCTTTAAGTTGTACTTCTATGATTTTATTCTTTCATCAACATGTTGTTATAATATATGAACTTGTATGATTAAGCTTCGATGCAATAAATGAGTTGTTGTTGAAAATATGAGTTTTTATGATTCAAAGAGTTTTCAAAGCTTTTATACAAATTGTTTCTTGAGTTGTTTAAGAGTCAAAATAGGTGATTTTGAGTATGAACATGTTTAGATATGTTATATATGAGTTATATGGTCAAATAAGTGCTTATGACATGATAAAAGTGATTATTTTCGAGTAAAAACGCTTGCTAGCAACCTAGGACGCGTGCCACGCGTCTGGGCAGATTCTGGAGGTTGGCATTGCGTGCCACGTGCCCCTGACTTTTCAGTCGCGTACTCTTGCTTGTTTTGATGATTCTGGAGTCGTTTCTAATCCGGTTTCGATGCCGTTTGTTTCTATGGTTAGCTATCGAAGAGTACTTGAATTAGGAAGGCTATTTGGCAGTGTTTGAGACTTTTATTAATTATGTGCATGTCGATGAATATATGATGAATTGAAGTGTATGTTCATGTGCGAATAAGTGATAATAATTAGTAATGATTTGTATGCTTATAACATGCTTAGATTATGATCTTATGACATATTATAAGATTAGATTGGTTATGTCTTGAGGATATGTGAATAATATACTTAAGGTTGAATGATTGGTTTAGTAATTGTTGACTTGAAGTATGAGATGAGCCTTATGTATGTATATGATATATATGATGATTTATGAGGTGCAAGACTTAGTTAATGATACATGTTGATTAACTAATGATGTATGATGATTAGAGATTAGTTTACAATGTGTTGTGTTTGGATTATATATAAATTGAGAAGATGTTGTATTGAGTTGATGATGTATATGATTATGATGTGAACTCATAAATGATGATTAATTATGATGATTATGTGCGTTGAGTTAAGATTGTGATTTATTATGTATGATGACGAGTTTATGATGTTGATGTGTTATGATAATAAATTGAGGATGATGACTTATGATTAACCTAGATATTAAGTGTTGTTGTGCCTTGCTCGAATGTATACCTTAATGATGATATAATGATGAGATTTGATGCGAACTTGAGAGGGAATATTAGGAGGAGTGTCCTATTATTCATATGTAGATGTCTAGAGTTATCATCATTGTTTGGTATGTATGCATTCATGCATCCATGAGTCAACTCGATGCGATGGTCCACCATGACTTAAAACTGACTCGAGCGATGGTCCTCCAAGACTTAAAACTGACTTGATGCGAAGGATACTTGTGTATTCAAAACTCGATGCGGGTACCACATGCATATAGTTATGTCTAGGGTGACATGACATTATGTAATTGACATTAGTTGCATTAGGAATATGTGATTAAATGTGATACTTGGTAATTAGCATTGATTGGTAATTCCTTAATTTAAGTGATTAAATGTATTATGAGATATGTGATGAATGATTGATAATTGATGATTATATGTGTATACTTGATTATTGATTAGGAAATGTGATATTATTGTGATGTGTTATACTTTTATAATAATGAGATATGTATGACATGAGATTAATGTATGTTTATGTATTGAGTTATGTAGACATGAACATACTATGTCCTATGTGTTAAGTGTGTTCTTGCACTTAGTTTCTTTTATGGTTATATTATTTAACCCTCTGTTTTGTGTATGTGCTGAATCTTTGGGGGTTTAGGTTCTTAGGTTATGTTTGTGACCGAGTCGTTGGTAAAGCTCCACTCTGATCATGACACGGGATAGGGTTCTCTAAATGTATATAGAGTCTTTATCACTTATTTTTATTTATTTGAGGATGTATCGAGTTTTAGAAATATTTTGTATAACGGTATTTTACTAATTAAGTTGTTAGTAATTAAATTTGATTAAGCTTGTAATGCTCGAACCACCAATTTTATAAATCAAGTATTATTTTCCGTTGTGCAATTTGAATAATATTTTATAAAGGTAGCATTTTCTTAAATACGGATTTGGGTGTTACAATCTACCCTTAGTCAAACTTAAATAATCACTCAATCAATAGTTACGTATTGACTTAAACACCCTTTCAATGATAATAGATTTGGTTCTAAGCTTACAATAAATCTCAATACAAAATGAGAAGCTAGGAATGACAGTGCTATATTCTAAGTGATAAGATCTAAGATCCTTTTAATGAATAACAGAGAACAAGAGTAACTAAAAAGTGTCCGGAGCTTGAGAAAATGAATTGCTTTGATTTTCACTTGATTGCTTAAAAGAACTCGTGTATTTGAACTTGGTTCCTCCTGCTTTGGCTTGACGATATATTCTAGTTGTTGCGGTGTTGATTGATGATGTTTATTTTATTATTTTTGTGGTGGATAATTAAATATTGATAAATAAAAATAATGACATTGATAGCTAAAAAAATTAAAATTAAAAGAAAAAGAAGTAGAAAATAAAATAAAAAGTTGTTGGGAGCATAAGGGGGTGTAGATGGGAAAATAGTAGAGATGTGAATAATGGATAGAAATGATAATTTACTCGTACCCAGTGGATGCCCATAAAAAATACCAATGATGGGTAGGGTAAAAACCTGAATTTTGTATATGGGCATGGGTATGTGTAATTACCCACAAAATTGAGCGGATATGGGTGCGGGTACGAGTAGCTTAGTACCCACCCCACATACATGTATAGTATATATATATATATTTATTTTAATTATAATATTATATAATAATATATATAATTATTTTTAAAAAGTACAACATTATTATACTATTACACATTTTTAATAAAAAATATATTTATTTATAGCATAATGTAAATATGTCAATAGAGAAATGTACTTTAGCATGATTTTACTAATAATTTTGTTTATAATTTTCATGAATAAACATTAAAATCTTTGAATTTTTTTAAATTCTATTAAAATTATATGATATTTTATAATTGATCAATTTATTTTTAGTAAAAATACGGGTATGGGTACTTAGGTACCCATAGGACATGAGTACTGGGACAAAGATTGTCATCCACGCGAGTATGGGAATATTATGAGTATTTTTTTCAAACTGCGGATATGGAGATAGGGACTATACTATAGTACCCTACTCATACCATACTCATTGTCATTCCCAAAATTCCTAAAAATGGAGAAAAAATATAATTCTAATTTTCATTAAAACCATTTTAATTGTAATAATACCAGGCAAGGCAAGAGGGATGTTTGGATACGGAACAAAAAAAAAGTTTCAAAATAGAGAGAGCACGTTGGAGAAGAAGAAAAGGGAATGACGGGAAGTCTCAAGCCTCAACTTTAAGAAAATCACTGCAAAAACAAGTAAGGAATTTATGAGTTGCAAATTTAAAACGATAGAACCATAAAGATTTATTTATATGGCATGTTCTTAATATATATATATATTGTTGGTTAACACTTGTACAAATTTGATCGTCCGAGTAACGATATTTATTGATGTTTTATTCTTATTGCGTCTTTATCTATTTTAGGGTATGTATTGGATTGGGATTTCAGTGGATTTTAAAAGACTTTTTTATGTTAAAAATTTCATTGGTATTCAAACAAGACTTTTATAAAATCAAATCTTCTTGTGATGTTATTCGATTGAGATTTCACATAATTTATAAAATGTCACTTTTTATTCAAAAATCAACAAATTTTAGTGAATTCTTTTGTGTAGTATATTCTTTTGTGTAGTGGATTTTGTAAGACTTTTTTATTAAAAATACAGTTGAGAGACTCTTCTGACAATCTCACCAAAAACCTTGAGACTTTTTCAAACTCTCCAAGATTTTTTATTTTGCTTTCACAGTTCATCGTCACTGTACCTGAATTTTTCTTCTTATTTTCTTTCTTCACTTGCTTATCAATTATTCTTCTTTTCTTTCTTCACTTGCTTATCAAATATGGTGTTTGCAAGTTTTCTTTTTGAACAAATTCTACAACTTTTTTTAATATTGGATTCAACACTTTCACTATTCCTTATGTTATTCCGGCCGCTGGTTTAACAATCAAAGATTGCATTTTTTTTTATACATACAACAACAATATTATTCAAATGAATGGTATCGGTGATTCACTTGCTCCATCTGTTGTTTCAATATTATTAAGAACACAGAGCTTTTATTGGTGATAGAAACATAAAAAAGAAACATATACATAAAAAAAATACAGAGCTTTTCATGTATGATTTTTTTTTGTTGTTGTTTGAATTCCCAAAAAATATAATTTTTTTAATTATTGCTGTTATAATTTCTTTTATTCAAAATTTATTGAGTATTTTGAAATTTTCCTAATATATATTTAGTCTTTTGAAATTTTCCTAATATATAAAATATTATGAAATCTTGATTGTAAAAAAAAAAAAAAACTCTTAAAATCCATTCAAATCATGTGTCAAAAATCTTGATTGTAAATTTGTTTAAAAAACAATCTCTTAAAATCTCATAAAATCAATATAATCTCACAAAATCATTTAAAATCTTCAAAAAAAAAATTGTCAAAATAATTCCTTGAAGTCTCAATCCAATACACCCCCCGTATTTGTGGATTCATCTCACCCTCGTTCTGGTTTGACCGTGCAATGTGCAATCATAGATTTCAGGTGGGCGAATAATTCGTGCCGCTGGATCTTAGAGATTGTTCATTCGGCATTTAATAAAGAGTCGCTCTGATAGGACATTATCGTGGGATCATTTACTTTAAATTCAATTTATTTTAATTAGCATGTTAAGACAATGTTTCTTCTGAAGTTGTTATTCATTAGTTGAAACACTCAGTTATTTAATTCGTCAGATTTAAAATGAGAAATTATTGTTTAAAGTTACTATTTACATTGAAGTTATGAACCTTTATTTGAATTTTTTAGATGTTTCCGTTGCATATTCTTAAACAGTTGGTGTAAGTTCTTAGGTGAGAAAATGTGACACCTTTTTGGAATTGAATTTACTGACTTTTTGTAAATAAAATCAATTGGAATTAGAGGGTGTTACAAAAACTATCCGTTGCAATTGATCAAAAACAACTCTTTACTTTTCCTGCACTGGCCTCAGTTTCTCTGCACAATCTGGATTCATTCTTGTGCTGATTTTGCCATGAATAGATCTGATAATTTTGAATGTGAGTTGAGATAAGTTGTCATGAGCTGTATCAAACTTGCTTCCCACGTTAGAGTACATAATATAGTTGTTTGTGCGCTTAGAAAAGCACTCATGACAGTTGGAGGTGGTTTCTGCAAAACAGTGTGCTTCTTTACACAGGAACATTCTCAATTCATTTTAGAAAATATTACAGGATGGAGCGTGTGAACATTTCATCCTTATCCATAAGCCTTTTGTAGTTGTATATGAGTCAATTAATTTTCTTCATTAAATGAATTAAATCCTGTAGAGATTTGATTCTACATTCTTCTGTAAAGTGCTTATTTGTTTTCTAATATTTGTCTTAAATGAGAAGCACTTTTATCCAAACAGTGCAGGTTTCTATCTGTCTCAGATGAATGATCTTAGAACGATCTGGTTTCAATATTTTCTGTCAAAACTTAATAGAATGCTTCTTTGAATCTGTTTTTGCTTAATATCACTCAAAAACACTTGTTAGATAACAAAATGATCAAAATCAATTAAAATATAATTAAATATATTTGTAATCTTTAAAACATTAAAAGTGGATTTTGTCTCAACAATCTCTCTCTCTCTCTCTCTTTTTCATTCCCAATACTATATAGGAACCTTATAAATATAAAATAATTATAAATTCTATACTATTTTTCAAATAAATATTAACATACTTTGACCAAATTTTAATTCTCAAACTTTTTTTTTTTATCTCTGTACCACAAAGAAACAATCTTCACGCGTGAGTGTCAAATGAGAAAATCTATGTGTTGATCTCTACTCACATTGATAAATTGATATCTCTGAGAAGGTTTGAACAAAATTTTAATAAAAGTTTAAAATTGCAATTAAAAAAAATCCACATATTATAAAATATTAAAATTATATCAGTTTATTTTAGGTTTTACAAAGATTTCATCAGCTTGAGGTAATTCTGATGAAAGTGTGATAGATACAAAATATAGATATAACTCCCGCATTCTAATAAGTTTGCGGTTGTGATGTTTTTTTTTGCAACAGCAAAAGAAAGAAACTTTTATAAGCAGGCATAAGAGATGCCTAATAAGTACAACAAAAGTCACACCTCAACACAACTAAAAAACCAGTCTCATATAAGTCCCTAAAACAAGGAGAATAGGGATTGATTTAAACGGCTAAGCATCAGGCAAATTAGCAAAGCTAATTGCACTAAACAAGTCACTAAAAAGCATGCCTTCAAAAAGTCAAGAAACCACATGATACTCCTAGTCTGAAAGCAGTAAAACAGAAGCTAAAAAAGTCAAGAAACCACTTGATACTCCTATTCTGAAAACAGCAAAACAGAAGCTAAATTCCAAAGCAATTGATAATGGCCAGCTTCAAAAACTCATCCAAACCAAGGATTAGTATTCACTCGCGAACGCCACAAGATCCCGGTCCTTGCACAAGAGATACCGGCAGAAACGCAAACGAGGAAACTGCATATCTGCCTAAACTGAGCAAGAAATTTGGGATACAACTGAAAAATTCGCGAATAAAAACGACCTTGGATCAGACAGTCCGAACAGAAACACCGAGCTAGCCGAAATAGAAAATCCTTCAGCTTCTGCGAGAGAGACGAATTCCACTCATGCGACACGAACCTGCAATTACACCAGCCAGCAAACCAAAATCGAATTTCCACCGACAAAAACCAAAACCAATAGAAACTAGTCATGAATTAAACCTTTCATTCCCATACAAATTAACGGATTAGAGTTCCATTCGTAAAGATTACATAAGAAACTCTTGTCACGAGCCTTTAATATTTTCCAACTTGAAACGTTAATCTCTTCCACCACTTTCTCCCAATTAATATTATCATTATTAAAAATCATCGCATTTCTTGCCTTCCAAATTGCATCAACAGTTGATAGCCAAAGAATGCCTAACTTCTCCTTGACTTTAAATATACCAGGAATTAAGCCTTTGAACATTGAATAGTGATCGTATCCTCCCTTAACGAAACCTACCGGAATCCTCAACCATCTCAAAATCTCTTTCCATGCCATTGAAAAAATAGGACAGTTAAAAAATAAATGTTCTTCCGATTCTAAATTACCGCAACCACCTACGCAATAAATAGATGAATTTATATTAATCCCTCTCGTCCTCAGATTTTCCTTTGTAGGAAGTCTGTTTTGAAATAACCTCCAGGCTAACATCGATAGTCTCAACGGTATTTGCGGACTCCATACGTCCCTAGCCTAAGTTGGTTCTTCGTCAGCTCCTTCAATGATCGATTGATACATGTTTTTGACAGTATAACTCTCTCCCCCCCACTGCCATATGTCTACTTCATCCTCCTTTCTCTCTATTCCCATCACTAAGCTATTACAAACCTCCACTAACTCGTTCTCCCATTGAAACAAATTCCTTCTCCACCTCCAACTTATCTTCTTAACCCCCTCCTCTACTATAAACATGTTAGAAACCAAACTGTCTTTGTCAATAGTAATATCATAAAGTCTGTCAAATATAGGGCTGGAAATGAGTCGAGTTGAGTCGAACTCATCCGAGCTCGACTCGGCTCACTCGAAATTGGTTCAGCTCAAAACTCGGCTCAAGTTCGAAACGAACTCTTTTTTCAGCTCGAGTTCGGCTCGTTTAAGTTAATGAATGGTTCGGTTCATCTCGTTAAGTTCAACTCGTTAAGTCAAATCACATAATTTTAAAGTCAATTTTTTTGTCAAAATTTAATCTATAACCTTTTAAACTATTTTTTAAAAAGAAAAAGCAAATATTACATTAAAATAAAAGTCATCTCAAGTGAATAATAGATAAACATGTACAAAATTTAAACAATCATAAACTAATACAAATAACAAAGTTACAAAGAAAAAACAAACAAAATTCCATAATTATTCTCAAAATATTCTTCATTGATTTGTATATATAGAATTGGAAAGTCATTGGTGTAAACAATCGAGTTAGTTCATGAGCCAAACGAGTCAAACTATATATAGTTTATGTTCGGCTCATTTATTCAAGGAACTTAAATTTTAACTCAAGTTTAGCTCATTCGGTTCACGAATCAAGTTCACGAGTCAATTATCGAATCGAGCTTCGAACTATTTACGAGTTGGCTGGGGTCATTGCCAGCCCTAGTCAAATAGTTTATACAAACATTCACCACCTACCCACGGGTCTCTCCAAAACATAGTATTCCTACCATCCCCTGCTACCTTCACTAAGTTTTCCTCAAACCAGTCCCTTCCCCCTAGTTTAGATGAATATTTTATGATGTTCAAATCCCTCCACCATATCGAACTTTTGTTATTCAACTTATGCAAACTCTTCCCATATCTACTAACTAACACCTTATGCCATAACGCCTCTTCTTCATTTTTAATCTCCACCACCACTTCCCTAAAAGAGCTATGTTAAATAACTTTAAATCTCTAACTCCTAATCCTCCCTCTTCTTTTGTTTTACACACCCTTTCCCACTTAACCCAATGAGTCTTTTTGGCCTCTTCACTCCCCCCCCCCCCAAAAAGAAATTTTTTAAAAAGGGATTCGATAGAAGAAATAATACCTGGTGGAACTTTGAAGAAAGACATAAAGTAGATAGGCAAAGCAGACAAAACGGATTTCAGAAGGACAAGTCTTCCACCCATTGAGAGAGACCGACACTTCCATGAAGAGAGTTTTTTCCGCAATGAGTTAATCACCGGTTCCCAAGTTCGGCTTTTTCTAGGATCACACCATATAGGAAGACCAAGATACTTTGTAGATAAACTTCCGACCTTACAATTAAGAGTTTCTGCTGCATCATGGAGCCAAGAGGACTGTACATTTATTCCGATTAATTCACTTTTGCTGAAATTTACTTTCAAGCCCGAGGACAATTCAAATAGATGGAGGACAGCTTTCATGGCAAAAATATTAGACCAACACTTTTTACCAATAATGAGCGTATCATCCGCAAATTGTAAATGCGAAATAGGTAACTCTTCCTCCTCTCCCACCCTATATCCCAAGAAATTACCAACTTCAACCACTTTGCTCATGAGTACATTAAAACCTTCCGCCACCAAAAGAAACAAAAATGGAGAAAGCGGATCACCTTGGCGAAGACCCATTTCCATCTTGAATTCTTTAGACGGGCTGCCATTAATGAGGATTGATATCCAAAGGGTACTAATGCACTCTCTAATCCAATTTCTCCATTTTGTCGGAAAGTTCATCTTACCCATCACGAAATCTAAAAACTCCCATTCAACAGAGTCATATGCCTTTTCAAAATCCACCTTGAACAAGAGCATTTCTCTTTTCAGTCTTTTGGCTTCATCTATCATTTCATTAGCTATAAGTACCTGATGACAGGAATTCATAGCATATTTTCAGTGTAATTTTATTAGTTATTTGTAGCACTTTTGACCAATTACAAGCAAAATACTTGAAGAATGAAACTACTTGATCACGAAGACAAGCAATTCAAGAAAAAGTCCAAAAAAAGCCAAAGAAATGGAGAAAACGTGCCTATCGTACCACGATGGCCCTCATCGTGGTACGATGAGAGAAACTTGCTGCCCAAGACAGAATCAGATTTATTTTTAATGAAGATCTTAGCATCGTAGCACGATGGGATGTATCGTGCTACGATGGCTTTACTTGGTTACCAAGGTGATGAAACGCACGAGATCAGTTATATTTTTGGAAAGAATCTGGGCATTGACCATGATGGGCCCATCGTGCCACGATGCCCTGCGACAGCCCAATACGGAAACTATAAATAGAGCTTCCTTTTCCTCATTTTATTCATTCAGAAAAGGAGAGAACTACTACTCTCTTGAGGAAAAGGAAGGAAAGCTCTAAGGTTAGGTTTTCTTTTATGTTTTCTTTTATTTCTGTAATTTAAGAATGCATTTAAGTAGCTAAACCCTATAAGGGTTAGGTGAGGAGATGAACTCCTTAAGGAATGCTGGAATTATGTAATTTGATTTAAAGTTTTATATTATTGTTTATTCAGTTTAATTATTCTTTTGTCTATGTTTTAATTACGTAGTCTAATTAAAGTACACAATTAGGAAACGCTCTTAGGGATGGTGATATCTAACATTGCGCCTTAGGGCTAGGGTTATCACTAGCTGGCAATTAACCTTAATAAGGTTAGTGATATTTAATATTGTGCCTCAAGGTTAGGATTACCCAAGGGTCGGCAACTAACTCAAAGGTTAGTGATCTAGTATTGTGCCTCAAAACCGGCAACCAACCCCGATCAATAGACAATAGGTTAATTATACTAATGGTTAAAGGATTAATGAACTATAGCAACCGAACCTAATTGACTGCATATTTAGAATCTAAATAATTAGATAGGAATGTGACAACGTGTCCTGCACGAGGTTTCTAACTAGTGATTAAGGTCCTTTATACCTGTAACTAGGGTAATTACTGTACGCGGTTATTACTAATTAAATTAGTTCACCAATAACTACTAAAAAAGGATAAACAATGATATAGCTTAAGTTACCCATCAAGACTTAGGGAGGGATTCGATGCACTTAACCTACCTTTTCTCATCTGAAACATTTAACTTTATTTTCTTAAACATTAAAAATCAACTCTAAAACTAAAGCGGAGGCAATCTCAACCACTCCTTTAGCAACTCTAGTAACCGAGGCGCTGTCCTTGTGGATACGAACCCATCCTAAACACTCAGGGTGCGGATTATTACTAGACGACAGACTGGTACACTTGCCAGAACGTAACCAAGTTTTTGGCGCCGTTGTCGGGGACGGTGTAGACAAAGTTATTAGGAAAAACTTTAGGAGAAGTTACCTTTACACTATTCTTAAAATGATGTACCCTACAAGGTTCTGGCTAGGAAAGGCTTGGTATTTAAGCGATCCTTGTGATCCACTTCCCTTACTTGGGAACCATTGTAGTCCAAACAGCTGAAAGAATTCATCTTTCCTACATGGATGAAGAGATGAGAATGGGGGAGGTCTGTAGGGCAAGAAACCAAGAAGGAATTATTCAAGGTTTCGTCCTAGCAAATCCAATACAAATACACCCCAAAACCAGTATACGCCAGGAATTGAAGGAGAACGCCTTCACCGGAAGGCGAGATGAGGATCCTTTGGAACATCTCCAACAATTCTATGAGGTGTGTGAATCCCAACCTATCCCAGATGGAGTCACTGAAGACCAAATCAAGCTACACTTGTTCAAATTTTCACTAGGAAAGGCAGCAAAAGATTGGCTGATCTGCCTACCAAGTGGAACAATAGTGTTGAGTCTTGGTGTTGGCTGCATTTTTGGTAAAATAAACATTGTAGCAGGATGTGTGATAAGATGCCTCAACATCGTATCACGCCTATTGGAACTGTACGCGCACGTGTTTTATTTATGGAATGTTTGTTTCTCTTTCATGGATCTTGCATGGCGCCTTTTAATCAGGCTAATTATGAGGATCATCATTCAATAATTTAGATCCTTGTCAAGAATAGTTTTATGAAGAATCTCCTTGAAGTATATTTTTGGAAAGAATCTCTTTTAATCAATGTGGTTAATTGCTTGGGTCAAACAAATCAAGCCCGTGTTTAATTCTGGATCAAGGACTTTTGCCTAGAGTATTTAAAGAATGAGCTAAACCTAATTTAGTAGTTGTTCACGCCGTTATTGTGATTGTGTCTAGAATTCTAGGTTTTGCGTGTGTGTTATTTTGTGAGCCTTTCTTGTGTCTCATTGATGCAAGCTTAGGACTTTGTGTTTTGAGTTGTAATTCTCTTATATCGTGACTGTAGTGTTAAGGTGCTTAGAACATTGTATCGCACATCGTGCTTAGCGTGCCAAGAATTTCAATTGGCATCAGAGCAGGCACCCTGCCTGTCTCTAGGGTGAGATCCAGGACCTAAAATCTCTGGCATCATGGAAAAAGACGGAGGATACATGAATAGACCACCTTTGCTCAATGGATCCAACAACTATGATCATTGGAAGTCTAAAATGACTGCTTTCCTAAGATCTATTGATAGCAATGTCTGGAAGGCTGTTTTGACTGGATGGGATCATCCCACTGTTGCTAGCAAGGAGGGTACCTCAACGGGGGTGAAAAAACCAGAAATTGAATGGACTACAGATGAGGAAGCTGCAGCTCTCTACAACAACAAGGCTATCTATGCCCTGTTTAATGGAGTGGACACAAATGTCTTCAAACTTATCAAAAACTGTGTGTCAGCCAAAGAAGCATGGAAAATTTTGAAGACATGTTATGAGGGCACTACAAAAGTGAAACAATCAAAGATTCAACATCTCACATCCAGGTTTGAAGCACTGAGAATGAAGGATGACGAGAGCATTCAAGAATTTCATATGAGTCTCTTAGACATTGCTAACTCCTTTGAAGCTTTGGGAGAGAAGGTGCCTGATGAGAAACTGTCAAGAAAACTTCTCAGATCCCTTCCCAAAAGATTTGACATGAAGGTAACAACAATTGAGGAAGCGCATGACATCTCTACAATGAAGATGGATGAGTTGGTTGGTTCCCTCCAAACCTTTGAAACTGTCTTAGACGAACGTGGTGACAAAAAGAACAAGAGCATTGCTTTTGTTTCAAATGCTGATGAGGGTAATGCCCAAAATGAGGATGAAGAGGAGGAAAGCATAGCAGATGCTATTGCCATGATTGGTAAACAGTTTAATAAAGTGTTGAAAAGAGTTGATCGCAGGAATCGACAGAATGGGCAAAGCATCAGATTCGACATCAACAAACAGTCAAATGGTCTGAAGCAATTTAAGCCTGAAGAGAAGAACAGTCAAAGCAAGGGTGTTCAATGTCATGAGTGTGAAGGATATGGACACATAAGATCAGAATGTGGAACCTATCAGAAAAGACAGAAAAAGGGATTAACTGTTTCTTGGTCAGATGAAAACTCTGAGGAGGAGAATGAGTCAGCTAAACATGTGACTGCCTTAACTGGAACCTGCATCTCAGATAGTGACACTGATGAAGATGGTGATGTATCTTATGAGGAACTTGCCAGCACCTACAAAGAACTACTAACTAGATATGAAGAAATGTGCAAAATTCTTGAGAAGCAGAAGAAGAGTATTAACCGACTCCAGACTGAAGTGAACATTCAAGTTGAGAAGACCTCAGAAGCTCAGGAGGAAGTTGTCCAAGTCAATGCTCAAATGGATGACCTAAAGAAACGTGTGAGCCAGCTGAACTCAGGGACAAACATACTTGAGGAGATCCTGGAGAATCTACCAAGTGGGAAGGCTAAGTCAGTTGGGTACAACTACTGAAATTTGAATCAATATCAACAGAATCTTGAAACAAAGTTCAAATCTGCAGAAGATGTATTTGACCCTTGCACTGGACAGACGATGTTAAAGCATCATACTCAACATTCTAAAACCTACCCAGTTCCCAAATTTGCTCTTGAGTCCAAACCTCATGGTCATGACAGGCCTAAGATTCAGAGAGTATATCGTAGATGGGTATGTCATCATTGTGGTAAACGGGGACACATTAGACCTTTTTGCTATAGACTTCATAGGTATCCTGTTCAACAACCTAAAGCAAATGAAGTAAAGGAAGATGTAAAGGAAGATGTGACTATCAAAAAAGAGTGGAAGTCCAAGGCAGAAAATGTTGGGCTAATTGCTCACACATCTCTGAGAGTCTCCTCAAGGGAAGATTAGTACTTTGATAGTGGCTGCTCCAGACACATGACTGGTGTAGAAAAATATCTCACGAACATGAGACCTTACAAGTCCAGTTTTGTAACTTTTGGAGATGGTGCAAAAGGAGAAATATTAGGAATTGGAGATCTTGTCCATCATGGATTGCCCAACCGGGAGAATGTACTTTTGGTTAAAGGACTCAAAGCTAATCTAATTAGCATAAGCCAGCTGTGTGACCAAGGCATGAAAGTCAACTTTACCAAGTCTGAATGTCTTGTCAATGATGAAGAAGGCCAGCTGCTGATGAAGGGAACCAGATCTAACGACAATTGTTATTTGTGGATGTCTCAGGAAGAAGCTCATACTACCACTTGTTTTAGCTCAGCAGAAGATGAAGTGAAACTGTGGCACCAAAGGTTAGGTCACCTCAATCTGAAAGGGATGAAGAAAGCAATATCATCTGAAGCTATTAGGGGATTACCTAGACTGAAGATTATTGAAAGTAATAAATGTGGTGAGTGTCAGATTGGTAAGCAAGTCAAAATGTCGCATCCAATGCTGGAGCATCAGACAACTTCCAAGGTTCTTGAGTTACTTCATATGGACCTGATGGGACCCATGCAGGTTGAAAGCTTGGGAGGCAAAAGATATGCATTTGTGATGGTGGATGACTACTCCAGATACACTTGGGTGAACTTTATTAGAGAAAAGTCAGATGCTTTTGATGCCTTCAAGGAACTGTGCCTCCAGATTCAGAGGGAAAAGGGAAGTAATGTAGTAAGAATAAGAACAGACCATGGAAAGGAATTTGAGAACTCCAGGTTCAATGATTTCTACTCTACTGAAGGAATTAAGCATGAATACTCATCTCCTATCACTCCACATCATAATGGTATAGTTGAAAGAAAAAATAGAACTATCCAAGAGTCAGCTAGAGTTATGCTTCATGCCAAAAATGTTCCCTATTACTTTTGGGCTGAAGCCATGAACACTGCATGTTACATCCATAATAGAGTCACTCTAAGAAAAGGTACTTCTTCTACTCTGTATGAGCTATAGAAAGATAGAAAGCCAACTGTTAAACACTTCCATGTATTTGGTAGCAAATGTTACATTCTAGCTAACAGAGAGCCAAGAAGAAAACTTGATCCCAAAAGTCATGAGGGAATCTTCCTTGGATACTCTCCAAACAGTAGAGCTTGCAGGGTCTACAACTCCAAGACTCAAGTCATGATGGAGTCTATAAATGTTGTTGTTCAAGACTCTCATTTGAAAGAGAATGATGATACAGATCAAGGTACTCCTGTTGTTGACAATGTTGAACAAGATGTTGAAGCATCAGAACATCTTTGTGACAACAAATCTGATGAAGAGATACCTGAAAGGGAAAGTGAAGCAAGCGCAGAGACTCAAGTTCAAAAGAAAGGCCCCTCAGTACGTGTAAAGAAAAATCACCCACAAGATCTGATCATTGATAATCCTGAACAAGGTATAACCACTAGAAGAACAAATGATGTGATTTCAAACTCCTGTTTTGTTTCATTATTTGAACCAAAGAATGTCAAAGAAGCTTTAACTGATGAAGCCTGGATAGAGGCTATGCAAGAAGAATTGAATCAGTTCAAGAGGAGTGAAGTGTGGGACTTGGTTCCAAGACCAGAAAATGTGAATGTGATTGGAACAAAGTGGGTCTATAAGAACAAGTCAGATGAAAATGGTACCATTACCAGAAATAAAGCAAGACTTGTGGCACAAGGATATACTCAGATTGAAGGGCTTGACTTTGAAGAAACGTTTGCCCCTGTGGCAAGACTAGAATCTATCAGACTTCTGCTAGGTGTAGCATGCATTCTCAAGTTCAAACTTTACCAGATGGATGTAAAAAGTTGTTTTCTCAATGGATACCTACAGGAAGAGGTGTATGTCGAGCAACCTAAGGGATTTGTAGATCCTGAACATCCTGACCATGTCTATAAACTGAAGAAAGCTCTGTATGGGTTGAAGCAGGCACCTAGGGCATGGTATGAAAGGTTGACTCAGTTCTTGGAAGACCAAGGTTACAGGAAGGGAGGCTCAGACAAGACCCTATTTGTTAAACAAGAAGAAGGAAAGTTCATCATAGCTCAAATCTATGTTGATGACATAGTGTTTGGTGGGATGTCGAATACGATGGTCCAACATTTTGTCAAGCAAATGCAGTCAGAATTCGAAATGAGCCTTGTTGGAGAATTGACTTACTTTCTTGGACTTCAGATTAAACAAATGGATGATACCATCTTCATATCTCAAAGCAAGTATACAAGAAACATAGTCAAGAAGTTTGGAATGGAAAGTGCTACATCCAAGAGAACACCAGCACCCACTCACTTGAAACTCACCAAAGATGAGAAAGGAATAAGTGTTCATCAAAGCCTCTATAGAAGTATGATTGGAAGCTTGCTATACTTGACTGCAAGTAGACCTGACATCACTTATGCTGTTGAAGTATGTGCCAGATATTAAGTTGATCCTAAGGTGAGTCACTTGACTCAAGTCAAGAGGATTTTGAAGTATGTGAATGGAACCAGTGACTATGGAATAATGTACTCTCATTGTGAAGACTCTGCTCTATATAGATACTGTGATGCTGATTGGGCTGGAAGTGCAGATGATAGAAAAAGCACTTCAGGAGGATGCTTCTTTCTAGGGAATAACTTAATTTCCTGGTTCAGCAAGAAGCAAAATTGTGTGGCATTATCTACAGCTGAAGCTGAGTACATAGCTGCTGGGAGTAGCTGCTCACAACTTGTTTGGATGAAACAAATACTGAAGGAATATGATGTTGAACAAGATGTTCTAACATTGTATTGTGACAACATGAGCGCCATAAATATCTCAAAAAATCCAGTTCAATATAGCAAGACCAAACACATTGACATTCGTCATCACTTCATAAGAGATCTTGTTAAGAATAAAATTGTGACCTTGGAACATGTTGGTACAAAGGAGCAAGTGGCAGATATTTTCACTAAGGCACTTGATGCTATTCAATTTGAGAAGTTAAGGGGCAAGTTAGGAATTTGCCTCTATGAGGAATTATAGCAGTTACCGTTTGAGGTAGTGGCGCGTGCAGCAGTTATTTTTAATGCTCTTCATCAAGTGTTGCACGTTGATCAAGGCAATCATGGTATCAACCACCATACAAACACGCCACTATCAAGGGTTGGTTATTTTTATTTTAAATCTTCTCCAAATATTTCTTTCATAAATTACTTCACTCATTCCTATAACTTCTCCACTTCTTTCTCAAACCTCTCCATCAAACCTACGAACTCCTCTCCTTGTGAATCCTATTTTCTCAAAAACACCATTGTCACTATGTCTCAATCATCCACCCACACCTCACCTGCAACCACCTCTCCTAACCATTCCTCACCGTCGAAAGACACTCCCTCCATTGCTCCATCCTCTAATATCATCACGGACGCCGTTCCCATCTCAATTATTCACCCATCGTTTGCCTCGGCTCTCAATCCAAAGCCATGCAAACCTTCATCCACATCCAAACCTAAAACCACGAAGAAATCCAAAGCTACTGTCACTAAGAAACCCAAAACCCAAAAATCCAAATCTAGATATTCATCTGATTTCAACATGCAAGAGTTCCTTCTTGCAAATCAGGGTTCTGGTAGTGTGAATGTCGGATTCGATGCTGCAACAACGTCTCCAAATATCCAAATTGAAGAAAATCCTGTCAAAATCCCTAATTTTGAAAAGGGGGAAACAACTTTGGGATCTGAAGAGACAAAATCAGTGGTTCCTAACTCTCCTGAGAATGACTTGTTTTTTTTTTTTTTTTTTTTTTTGGCTGACTGGCGTTAGGCCTAGGCTCAGGCCTTGTTTTTTTGCTATTGCACCCCCTTTTTACTACGCCCTTATAAACTGCACCCCCCTCTGATTGTGATTTTTGATTAATTTTAGCTTATTTGCAAAAACACTTATGTGACTTATAGCTTATTTAAGTTTATTAGGTCACTGTTTATGCTTATATTATGACAATTTCATTTGTGAATTTTTTTAGCTTATTCAAGTAATTATTTTTGATTAATTTGCTTTAAACCCTAATGTAAATAAGTGCTTATTGATGATTCCAAAGAGCTTTTTAGCTTATTTGATCTCAACACTTGCACAATATGGATTGATATTACAGTGGTTACTGTAGTAAATGATTTTCAAATTTTTAAAACTCATTTTAATAAGTGATTATTCAATTAAGTGATTTTAATCATAAGTGCTTATTTAGGGTTTCAAAAATCTCTTTAGCTTATTTGACCCTAATTTTTACACAACATTGATTTAAATACAGTATTTACTGTATACAACCAATTTTCAAATTTTTAAAACTTATTTTAATAAGTGATTATTCAATTAAGTGATTTTAATCATAAGTGCTTATTTAGGGTTTCAAAAAGCTCTTTAGCTTATTTGACCCTAATTTTTACACAATATTAATTTAAATACGGTATTCACTGTATATAAAAATTTCCAAATTTTTAAAACTTATTTTGATAAGTGATTATGCCATTAAGTTGTTTTTACAATAAGTGCTTATTTAGGGTTTCAAAAAGCTCTTTAGCTTATTTGACCCTAATTTTTACACAATATTAATTTAAATACAGTTTGTCAAGAATGAATTTAAAGCTCTTTAGCTTATGATAAAAATCAAAGATGAAGTGAAGCAAGCAAGAGAAGGTTACCATAGTGCAAACACCAATCTCAAAGCCAAGAATGAATTGTTAAAGAAGATGGAGCTTTTGTATCTAACTGTGCAAGAGACCGGGGCTATGGCCATGAAAGCTCAAGGAGAATGGCAAAAGAAGTATCGGGACCGAGAGCAAGAGATACTAGAGCTCAATCGGAAGTGTCAAGGGCTAATTCAAAAAGAGGTGTTTAGAGAGCAAAAATGGGAAAAGACTCTACTCAAAGTGAATCTTGAACACAAGGGGCACATTGAGAACTATGAGAGGAGCTTGGCCCAAATCACCCAAGATCACGATGAGCAAATGAATGTCAAGGAAGAAACCAATCGAATGCTAGAAGAACAGTTGAACCAGTGTCAAAGACAAAGAGTTTCATTTGAGAGGAAGATAGTTGAAGAAATGGGGAACCTGGAAAAGGCTTTGAAGCAACACAAGCTATGTATTGAGGTGGCTCAGCAAGATAGGAAGGTGTGGAGAGATGCTTATATCAAGATGGCTACCCTCTCCAACTCTATCATAGACTGTTTGCCCCGAAATCTGAAGGCAGCGGAAATGGAGTTATCACTAAACCCTGTTCCTGTTCCTGAAAGCGTCAAAGGCTTCATGGGATTCTGTAGAGAGCTCCTTGAAGGCTACAAGGAGATTGTGTGGAAGGTTAGGAGACACCGTTAGATTTGTGTCTGATTTCTGTTTTGATGTAACAAGTACAAGATACTATTGATTTGTATTTGTTTTTAATTGAAGGATCTTTGCTTCTTTTGATGTAACAAACTCTTGTAGGGATTAATGCAATATGATGTTTGAGAATGTGAAGTGTTTCTTTTCACGCCTACATCCCGAAATGCTTATACTATTCACGTGTCTGTGATTCCCTAAAAAAACACAAATAATAATAATAATAATAATAATAATAATAATAATAATAATAATAATAATAATAATAATACATAAACATTCCTTTGCATTCATGCATATAGTTATATGTCATCTCATTTTATTTCATTCAAAACAGCTTCCCCGTCGCTATTAATGGACTAGAAGCACTTCAAAAGTTGTCATGGAAAACTGGCAAGAACAGCACGACAATCTAAAAGAGGTGGTGACTCAGTTGGCCGGTAAATTGGATCAAGTGTTGGAAAGACTGTCTAATCCTCCGCCCCCACCACCGCCTGTAGTTACTGAAACTCCCGAAGTTACCAATGCAGAAGTGGTATGGCCAAGATGGGGTTTGCCCCAAGGTTTCACTCCTCAAGGTTATGTGCCTCCCCTTCATGGAACGAATGGTTCCCCACTAAATGCTGGTCCTCAAGTGAGTCAAGTGCCAGGTGTTACTACTGAAAGCCCAGTCAGGGTCACTCAACAGTTAGAGGCTCAAGATGATCCCCGCTTCGTCTATCAAGGCCCTGAAATGCCTGTTGTTGAGCCCAAGTTTGATTTTGCCATCCCGCAGTTAGAAGAAGCCAATTTGAAGTTCAAGGCTATTGAGGACCGTTTAAACACAATGGAAGGAGGCGGTGACCCTCTTGATTTCTCCAGCATGTGCTTAGTGCCTGACTTGGTGCTGCCTCCCAAGTTCAAAGTTCCAGAGTTTGAAAAGTACAAGGGCTTAAGTTGCCCAAGGAACCACCTGATTATGTACAGCCGGAAGATGGCGTATTATGCAAATGATGACAAGCTGATGATCCATTGTTTCCAGGATAGCCTGGTTGGAGCTTCCTTAAACTGGTATATGCAGCTAGAGAATAGTCCTATCCGTTCTTGGAGAGACTTAGCAAATGCTTTCATTAAGCAATACCAGTACAACTTGGACATGGCCCCCAGTCGCACCCAGTTGCAGAATATGTCACAGAAACAGGGCGAGTCTTTCAAAATGTATACCCAAAGATGGAGGGAGCTAGCATCTCAGTTGTGTCCTCCACTTTCAGATGTTGATTTAATTGAAACATTCACAAATACTCTTCAAGGTGTGTATTTTGAAAAGATGGTTGGAAGCGTCATGTCGAACTTTGCTGATTTGGTCTTGATTGGAGAAAAGATTGAAAATGGAATCAAAAGTGGTAGAATTCCAATGACTACCAATACCCAGAGTAATGCAAGAAAACCTACCAACAACTTTGGTAAGAAACGGGAAGGAGAAACAAATGCTGTGGCTTCCCAAAACAGTCATGCTCGTCCAACCACGCCTTACTATCCATACATGGCTGCAACTCAACACCAGCCACGACAAGGGTACCCTCTGCAAGTGCCTGTGTCTTCAGCGCCTCAACAAGGCCAAAGAGCTCAACCATATCAGCAACAAGTGAGAAAGACTTTTGATCCCATTCCAGTACCATATGGTGAACTTTTGCCTTATCTGATACACAGCAAGATGGTAACTCTCAGGGCTTTGAAACCTATGACTCCACCATTTTCAGCGTGGTATGATCCCAAGGCTAAATGTGAATTCCATTCCGGGGCCGAAGGACACACTATTGAAAACTGCAAAGCTCTCAAATACAAGGTTCAGGACCTTATTGATCAAAATTTGTTATCCTTCAGGTCAGAGGGGCCAAATGTGAAAGATGATCCCTTGTCTGGTCATGCGGGGTCTAGTGTGAATCAAGTTGAAGAAGCGGGAGAATTGATAAAGGACGTCTCTATGATCAAAACTCCTTTGTCAGTTGTTAGAGAGACCTTGATCAGCTACAACCAATTCGCAAACATGCATTCTGATTGCAAAGTTTGTGAAGAGAATCCTAATCATTGTGTCAAAATGAAAGATTGCTTGCAAGCACTGATGGATCAAGGGTTGGTGCAGATTGGGTATACCAAGAAAGAACCTCTGGTAGCTATGCTAGAACAACATGAGCATGAAAAAGGAGTGAAACCTATTGAAATTATATATCGGAAAGTGGATGCAAGATCTTCTATGGGGAAGTTAGAACCTATAGTTGTGCAAGTGCCTTCACCTTTTGCTTTCAAAGACAATAGTGCGGTACCTTGGAACTATAGTTCAACAGCCTATGTGCAAGGGAAACCCTTGGTGATTCCAGAACCATTAATGATCAATATTGATGGAACGAGGAAGTTGACCAGGAGTGGTAGAGTGTACGCTCCTGAATTACCTCAGAAAAATGTTGAATTTGTTAGTCCTCCCAAGGAAACAAATTTGCCAAAAGAAGATGTTGGAGTTGAGACTTCGAAAGGGAAAGCCAAACAAGATGAGCCAGATGAGTTCCTAAAGATCATCAAGAAGAGTGACTACAAAGTGGTTGACCAGCTTAGTCAGACACCTTCAAAGATTTCTATCTTGTCATTATTGATGAATTCTGAAGCCCATAAGGTTGCTCTATTGAAACTGTTGAATGCAGCCCATGTTAGTCAAGATATCACAGTGGCTCAATTTGATGGGGTGTGCAATAATATTACAGCCAGCCGTTGTTTAGGATTCATTGATGCGGAGTTACCATCTGAGGGGAGGGCACATAACAAGGCTCTGCATATATCCATGAAATGTCAAGACAATACCATTGCAAGAGTGTTAATGGATACAGGCTCCTCTTTGAATGTCATGCCCAAGGCAACTCTGATCAAACTCTCTTTAATTGGTCCAGTGTTGAAGCATAGTAACTTGGTTGTCAAAGCCTTTGATGGGTCTCAGCGAGAAGTGATTGAGGAAATTGAACTACCTATGATGATTGGTCCTCATGTGTTTACTATTTCATTTCAAGTCATGGACATCCATCCCTCCTATAGCTGTATATTAGGAAGGCCTTGGATTCATGATGCTGGTGCTGTCACTTCCACTCTCCATCAAAAGCTAAAGTTTATTGTGGATGACAAACTGGTAATCGTGTTAGGTGAAGAAGATACTCTAGTCAGTCATCTATCATCGTTCCGTTATGTTGAAACGGAGGAAGGTGCTCTTGAGACCAATTTCCAAGCATTAGAAATTGCAAATGCTACTTTGATGGACTTGGGAGGGGTTCCTCGTATACCAAGAACTCCTGCTGTTTGTTGGAAGAGTTTGAAAAAGGCCATAGATGATGGTAAAGCTTCAGTGGGGTGGGGGCAATTGCTGTTGATTCCTGAGAAGAAAGACCGTTTTGGCGTGGGCTATCGCCCACATGGAAGAACGGTAGCAAGGAAAGGTCAAGGGTTGATCCCATACATTCAAGAGACTTTTCATAGTGCCGGGTTCAGGTCTGCTGACCAGATTTCTGTGATAGAGGAAGGAGAGGCGAATCAAGAAGGCCATAATTGGGTGCACCAATGTTCATCAGGCACCGTCCTCTTCAATTGGAAAGTTGTTGAGATTCCGGAAGTTGCTCTAGTTTCAAAGTAATTTTTGCTTGTTTTCAAAACTTCCCTTGCCACGCCCGGGGCAAGTGGATTAGCTTGTAAGGGCTGTTATGTTTTAAGGACTTAATTATCAATAAGTAAAAGTATTTTATGTGCATAATTTGTCTTATTTCATTCTTTATTTTTCCAGTTTCAAAAAGATAAAAATAATAAAATGGCAATAACTTCTTGCATATCATGATCCTTTTTGCATCCATCCTAAAATCAAAATATATATATCATGCAGAAATGAATTCATGGATCATAACAGTGTGGTAACTCTTCCTGATTTCGAATTACCAATTAATCTTGCCGAAGAGGATGAGGAGGAAAATTGTGAACTTCCAGAAGAGTTGGCTCGACTATTGGATCAAGAACAAAGAATAATCCAGCCTCATCAAGAACTAGTGGATGTGATCAATCTAGGGACTGATGAGGACAAGAAAGAAGTTGAGGTAGGGGCTTCCCTGCAATCTGATGTGAAAGAGGAGTTGGTCAAGCTGCTTCAAGAGTATATGGATGTCTTTGCCTGGTCTTACCAGGATATGCCCGGGTTGGACACTGATAACAACGAAAAATGCACTATTTATTTAATATTATTTGTCTAAATATTTTAATACTTTCTCTGAATTATCATAATATTAATAAAATAATTATTACTTTTTATAAAAACACAGATGCAGTCGAAACATAACAAAACTTGAATTTTATGGGACCAAAAGGCAAAGAACCAAGCAACAAGCCCAGTCCAATAACAAACATATGTATCATTTCAACACCTTAAATTTCTTAATTATGTAGACCAATTTGGATACTTGCTAAAACTTGAACTTAAATTTCTTGACACTTTAGTCCTTGAGTAAGCCCATAGGTAGTCGGCACCATCTATGATCGCTAACTAAGAAGTTGAGTCGACGAATATAAGTGAATGACCTTGAATAAAAAATTTGAAAATCAAGGATGTATAAATCTGAAAAGGGACTACGCACTCTATGTCAGGTGACCCTCATCCTGTCATTTAGCCCAACTGCGACATACCTCAAAGATATAAAACTATCCTATGATATGAAAATGGAGAAAAATGAGTAAATTGAAAAAGAATCAAGTCATAATCACTAACAGACTCACTACCATGTGTGTGTGAATAGATAACGGGCTTAATGTGATTACCACGGGTCAAAAAAGGATAACTAAAGAAGAAATGAAAGTTAAGTTCAGATATAGTAAAATAATACGGAACGGTCTATATAAGGAAGAAATTCATGTTCATGTTTGATTTGTGTTTCCATGATATTTTTGGTACGATAAATAAACTAATTTGTCTGATTTGGTCGAGATTAAAAACGTGACTCTTGGAATGTCTTTCTATTTTGTTTTCTCTATCACAAAATTATAATCTTTTTGCTTGAGGACAAGCAATAATTCAAGTTGAGGAGAATTGATAACACCGAAAAATGCACTATTTATTTAATATTATTTGTCTAAATATTTTACTATTTTATCTGAATTATCATAATATTAATAAAATAATTATTACTTTTTATAAAAATACACATGCAGTCAAAACATAGCAAAACTTGAATTTTATGGGACCAAAAGGCAAAGAACAAAGCAACAAGCCCACTCCAATAACAAACATATGTAGCCAGGCATATCAAAACAACGCAGGCCAATTGCTTCCATATAGAACATGGCGACTCGTATGCACACGATGTGTCAATAGCTAGAAAATACCGGAAAGTCAAAACGTGGAGGAAAATAATCACATCATCAGTTACAACTTCACTTATAAATAGAACCTCACTCAGTGTATTTTTTTCTTCACGTAATATTTTTAGAGCTTAAGAGAAATAATTATAATTTTAGATTTAAGTTTATTGCTGAGTTGAGTTTGCAGTTTCGGTTACTCTGTAAGTTTTCCCTTATTAATTCTAGTACTCATTTATAATAATTTTCTTATTCTATTTATGTTTTCCTTTATTACCGGTTATTGCAATTTGGTTTATTAATTCTATTTCAGTTTCAATTTATATCCCCGTATCTGTTATGTTTTTATTCGATATAATTGTTATTTATTTAATCACGATGCTTTTATTTACAATCATGTCTAGCTAATTTAATATAATTGGAATGTGAATTGGAAACAGATTTGGGTTCAGTAATTGATTTGTAATTTAATTTTCAAAACTAGTCTTCTGTATCAGTTTTTAATTAATCGATAGACTATAATTTTGTACGACAGTGAAAATTAATAAAGGTATAAATTAATAGGGCGACAGTGTGAGATTTATACTAGATAGTAAAAACTGGACATTAATTTTAAATACCGCGACAACTCTTTAAAGTTAATTAAACTATATTAGTATTCAAAAAATATTTTATAAATAAATGAGTGAGCGACAGCAAAGCATTGATTTATTTAATATGATATCAGTTCAATAGCGCGACAGCGTGAGACCTATATTTTTAAACTAATATTGTTTTGTGAAAACTAGTTAAATTGAATTGATTTTCAAAAAGTATTTTTATAAGTAAGTGTGAGAGCGAGAGTGAAGCATTTATATTATATTTATATGATATTAATCAATAGCGCGAGAGTGTGAGAAGCGTATTTTTAAATCAATTTCAATTTGTTAAAAAGTAAACTTTTTCCCTAAACACAATTTAATTACCGAATCCATTGAAGCAACTAAAAGTAACATTCCAGTTTCGTTAAATCTAATTAATTTATTTAAGCAAATAAAACTCTCTCAATTAATCATTAGCCTTAGATTTACATAGTAACATTAGATAACGATAAGCTCGACTTTTGGTCACTGTGGGTTCGATAATCTTTTATAACTACACGATATATCTGTGCACTTGCAGAAATATCGCATCAAGTTTTTGGCGCCGTTGCCGGGGACCAATTAAGTCGATATTGTAACTCCAGTGTTGCACCGTATAGACTAAGGCACTTTATTTTATTATTTTTTTATAATCTTAGGTGAATGGATTACCCATATTTTCTCTACGACTACCACTCCCAATATTTCGAGGAACCACAAGATTCCCATAAATCCGACCTTGGAATATTAATGGAGGATTTCAATGCGACACTAACTTACTCCCACCCAAATTACCTCTACAACTACCAATCCCAACATTTTGAAGAACCGCAAGAATCCCATAATTTTGATTTCAAAACATTAATGGAGGATTTCGATGCGACACTAACTCACTCTAGGTTAGAATCTATGATAGAGCACTTTGTAGAGATACAAAATGTCCAAAATGAAACCCTTAGGCAGCTGAACAATACGGTTGAGTCCCTCACGACTCACAACATGGCCTTGGAGACTCAAATTTCCTTGTTTGAACAAAAACCTCTAGGACCCTTCCTTGAGGAGCATGTGGATGTTGTAACAACCAGTAGAGAAATACAAATTGAAAATCCTAAGGAGAGTGATGATGATGTTGAAGAGAGTAATAATGAGGTTGAGGAAAGTTCTGGTGAGCAAAGAGTAGAGATTGAGAAAAATCCATCGGCACCACCCGAAAGGGAGGTTGTCAAAGAGGTAGAGAAGGAAGCACCTTATGTTCTTCCTCCTCCCTACGACCCACCGACCCCTTTACCCCACAGGTATGTGAAAGCTAAGGTAGACTCCCAACCAAAAAGGTATGTAGATGTATTGAAAAATATCCACATTGATGCACCTTTGTTTGAGGTCGTGCATAAAAAGAGAAAATTAGAGGACCATGGAACTAGGGAAATCGTTGGTGTTAAGAAGAGGAGAATAGCCTTTGAAGTGGTGGATGAAAGAACTGAACCCAAACCTGAAAAGTTGATAGTCAGGATTGAGCCAGAACCACCACCACACGTTCAAAAGCATGAGCCACCCCACAGAATGAAGAAAAGAAAAGGTGAGGGATATGGGAGATGGCTTGATAAGTGGCCATGGAAACCGAAGTTTATTAAAATTTTGATCGAGAAATCATTCTCGAAAGAACCACCATGAGTGCTTACACTCCCAAATACGTCGAGCTACCGACTTTAAACAAAGCGCTGCGTGGGAGGCAACCCACGAGTTTTCAATTTAATATTTTTGTTTTAATTTGTTTATCAGCAAATAAAGAGATTGATCGCTTGACACCTATCAGCTGCATATAGGCGTGAATCTCCAGGCTTTCCGCTCCAATCCTTAACATGGGTCGCAACAGTGAGGACACTATTGGATTTAAGTTGAGGGGAGGACTTTATTGCTTTCATTTACTTTTCAGTATTAATTTTACTTTCCTAGTTTAGTTTTTCTTTTTGCAAATAAATTTTTTTTCGGTGTATTTCTTAATTTTTCCAAAATCTTGAGCCATAACAAAATTTTTGAGAAACAAATAATATTTGAAATTCCAGAGTCACAGACGTAATTAAGATTGAATTTTCAAACTAAGTGTATTTTTCGTACCAGCTGTATCATTTCAACACCTTAAATTTCTTAATTATGTAGACCAATTTGGATACTTGCTAAAACTTGAACTTAAATTTCTTGACACTTTAGTCCTTGAGTAAGCTCATAGGTAGGCGGCACCATCTATGATCGCTAACTAAGAAGTTGAGTCGACGAATATAAGTGAATGACCTTGAATAAAAAATTTGAAAATCAAGGATGTATAAATCTGAAAAGGGACTACGCACTCTAAGTCAGGTGACCCTCATCCTGTCATTTAGCCCAACTGCGACATACCTCAAAGATATAAAACTATCCTATGATATGAAAATGGAGAAAAATGAGTAAATTGAAAAAGAATCAAGTCATAATCACTAACAGACTCACTACCATGTGTGTGTGAATAGATAACGGACTTAATGTGATTACCACAGGTCAAAAAAGGATAACTAAAGAAGAAATGAAAGTTAAGTTCAGATATAGTAAAATAATACGGAACGGTCTATATAAGGAAGAAATTCATGTTCATGTTTGATTTGTGTTTCCATGATATTTTTGGTACGATAAATAAAGTAATTTGTCTGATTTGGTCGAGATTAAAAACGTGACTCTTGGAATGTCTTTCTGTTTTGTTTTCTCTATCACAAAATTATAATCTTTTTGCTTGAGGACAAGCAATGATTCAAGTTGAGGAGAGTTGATAACACCGAAAAATGTACTATTTATTTAATATTATTTGTCTAAATATTTTAATATTTTATCTGAATTATCATAATATTAATAAAATAATTATTACTTTTTATAAAAACACAGATGCAGTCAAAACATAGCAAAACTTGAATTTTATGGGACCAAAAGGCAAAGAAGCAAGCAACAAGCCCACTCCAATAACAAACATATGTAGCCAGGCATATCAAAACAACGCAGGCCACTTGCTTCCATATAGAACATGGCGACTCGTATGCACACGATGTGTCAATAGCTAGAAAATACCGGAAAGTCAAAACGTGGAGGAAAATAATCACATCATCAGTTACAACTTCACTTATAAATAGAACCTCACTGAGTGTATTTTTTTCTTCACGTAATATTTTTAGAGCTTAAGAGAAATAATTATAATTTTAGATTTAAGTTTATTGCTGAGTTGAGTTTGCAGTTTCGGTTACTCTGTAAGTTTTCCCTTATTAATTCTAGTACTCATTTATAATAATTTTTTTATTCTATTTATGTTTTCCTTTATTACCGGTTATTGCAATTTGGTTTATTAATTCTATTTCAGTTTCAATTTATATCCCTGTATCTGTTATGTTTTTATTCGATATAATTGTTATTTATTTAATCACGATGCTTTTATTTACAATCATGTCTAGCTAATTTAATATAACTGGAATGTGAATTGGAAGCAGATTTGGGTTCAGTAATTGATTTGTAATTTAATTTTCAAAACTAGTCTTCTGTATCAGTTTTTAATTAATCGATAGACTATAATTTTGTACAACAGTGAAAATTAATAAAGGTATAAATTAATAGCGCGACAGTGTGAGATTTATACTAGATAGTAAAAACTGGACATTAATTTTAAATACCGCGACAGCTCTTTAAAGTTAATTAAACTATATTAGTATTCAAAAAATATTTTATAAATAAATGAGTGAGCGACAGCAAAGCATTGATTTATTTAATATGATATCAGTTCAATAGCGCGATGGCGTGAGACCTATATTTTTAAACTAATATTGTTTTGTGAAAACTAGTTAAATTGAATTGATTTTCAAAAAGTATTTTTATAAGTAAGTGTGAGAGCGAGAGTGAAGCATTTATATTATATTTATATGATATTAATCAATAGCGCGAGAGTGTGAGAAGCGTATTTTTAAATCAATTTCAATTTGTTAAAAAGTAAACTTTTTCCCTAAACACAATTTAATTACCGAATCCATTGAAGCAACTAAAAGTAACATTCCAGTTTCGTTAAATCTAATTAATTTATTTAAGCAAATGAAATTCTCTCAATTAATCATTAGCCTTAGATTTACATAGTAACATTAGATAACGATAAGCTCGACTTTTGGTCTCTGTGGGTTCGATAATCTTTTATAACTACACGATATATCTGTGTACTTGCAGAAATATCGCATCAAGTTTTTGGCGCCGTTGCCGAGGACCAATTAAGTCGATATCGTAACTCCAGTGTTGCACCGTATAGACTAAGGCACTTTATTTTATTATTTTTTTATAATCTTAGGTGAATGGATTACCCATATTTTCTCTACGACTACCACTCCCAATATTTCGAGGAACCACAAGATTCCCATAAATCCGACCTTGGAATATTAATGGAGGATTTCAATGCGACACTAACTTACTCCCACCCAAATTACCTCTACAACTACCAATCCCAACATAGTTGAACACAAGCTTCCACTCAAGCCCGAGTGCCCTCCAGTCAAGCAAAAATTGAGAAGAACTAGGCCTGATATGGCACTCAAGATACGAGAAGAGGTCAGGAAACAGTTTGATGCGGGTTTCCTTGCAGTGGCCAAGTATCCATAATGGATTGCTAACATTGTACCAGTCCCAAAGAAAGATGGTAAGGTACGAATGTGTGTGGATTATCGAGATCTAAATAGAGCAAGCCCAAAGGATGACTTCCCATTACCTCACATTGATGTATTGGTGGATAACACAGCTAGATTCCTAGTTTTCTCTTTCATGGATGGGTTTTCTGGTTATAATCAAATCAAGATGGCACCTGAAGACATGGAAAAGACTACTTTCATAACCCCCTGGGGCACCTTCTGCTACAAGGTAATGTCGTTCGGTTTGAAAAATGCCGGGGCAACTTATCAGCGTGCCATGGTCACCCTCTTCCATGATATGATCCACAAGGAGATTGAGGTGTATGTAGATGATATGATTTCTAAATCCTCATCAGAAGAAGAACATCTTCAACACCTTCGAAAGTTGTTTGCAAGGTTGAGAAAGTATCAGTTGCGTTTAAATCCCAATAAATGCACTTTTGGTGTGAGATCAGGAAAATTGTTAGGGTTCATTGTCAGTCAAAAGGGAATAGAGGTTGATCCCGACAAAGTTAGTGCAATTCAGAATATGCCTGCACCACAAACAGAAAAAGAAGTACGAGGATTCCTTGGCAGATTGAACTACATCTCCAGGTTTATCTCTCATCTCACTGCCACTTGTGAACCGATCTTCAAGTTATAAAGAAAGATCAAGCTGTTGAGTGGAATGAGGACTGTCAACGGGCATTTGATAAGATCAAGCAATACTTGCAAGAGCCCCCAATTCTAACACCTCCAGTTCTTAGGAGACCTCTCATTTTGTACCTGCATGTGCTTGAAGAATCTATGGGCTGTGTTTTGGCTCAATAAGATGAAACCGGCAAGAAAGAGCATGCTATATATTATTTGAGCAAGAAGTTCACTAGTTGTGAAACCAGATATTCATTTCTAGAGAAAACTTGTTGTGCTTTGACTTGGGCTGCTCGCCGTTTAAGACAGTACATGGTGTGCCATACTACAATATTGATCTCTAAGATGGACCCAATCAAGTATATTTTTGAGAAACCTGGTTTGAGTGGAAGGATTGCCCGTTGGCAAATGTTGTTGTCTGAATATGACATTCAATATGTTACTCAAAAAGCCATCAAAGGTAGTGTATTGGCTGAGCACCTAGCTCACCAACCTTTAGAAGATTATCAACCTGTGCATTTTGACTTTCCTGATGAGGATATCATGACCTTAAGTACAAAGCCTCCCTTAGGAGATGATGAGGGGCCTGAACCGGGGTCTCGGTGGAAGCTTATGTTTGATGGAGCGTCTAATGCTTTGGGGCATGGTATAGGGGCTGTCATAATTTCTCCAAAAGACACCTATACACCTTTCACAGCAAGACTCTTGTTTGATTGTACCAACAACATTGCTGAATATGAGGCATGTATCTTGGGCCTAGAAGGGGCAATTAATATGAGGATCAAGATCTTGGAGGTGTACAGAGACTCTGCTCTAGTCATCTATCAAGTCAAAGGAGAATGGGAGACTCGTCACCCCAATTTGATTCCATATCGGGATCATGTTATGAGGCTGGTAGAATACTTTGATGAGATAACTTTCCATCACATGCCTATAGAAGAAAATCAGTTGGCTGATGCCTTGGCCACCTTGTCATCCATGTACAAGGTAACTTGGCCTAATCATGTGCCTCTCATTGAGATCAACCGTCGAGAAAGACCTGCTTATTGCTTGACAGCCAAGGTAGGGCATGATGAGAAACCATGGTACTATGACATCAAGAATTATATCCAAAAACACGAGTATCCCATGGGTGCATCCAGTGGTGATAAGAAAACTCTGAGAAGGTTAGCATCTAGTTTCTTCCTAGATGGGGAGGTGTTGTACAAAAGGAATTATGATCTGGTACTCCTTCGTTGTGTGGATAAGAGAGAAGCTGATATGCTTATTGAAGAAATCCATGAAGGGTCTTTTGGTACACATGTGAATGGGCATGCTTTGGCAAAGAAAATCCTTCGGGCTGGTTATTACTGGTTGACCATGGAGACAGATTGCTTGAACCATGTTAGAAAATGCCACAAATGTCAGATCTATTCAGACAAGATACATGTGGCACCCACTCCTCTCAATGTGTTGACAGCACCATGGCCTTTCTCCATGTGGGGCATAGACATGATTGGGATGATCGAGCCAAAAGCCTCAAATGGACATCGATTCATCCTGGTTGCCATTGACTACTTCACCAAGTGGGTAGAAGCAGTGTCATATGCCAATGTCACAAGACAAGTTGTTGCCAAGTTCATCAAGAAAGAGATAATCTATCGTTATGGAGTTCCTAACAAGATTATCATTGATAATGCCAGCAATTTGAACAATCGCACCATGAAAGAACTGTGGATAGCTTCAAGATTGAACACCACAACTCTTCACCATACCGGCCCAAAATGAATGGAGCCGTAGAAGCAGCAAATAAGAATATCAAGAAAATCATACAAAAGATGGTGAAGACGTACAAAGGTTGGCATGAAATGCTCCTTTTTGCACTTCACGGGTATAGAACGGCAGTTCGCAGTTCAACAGGGGCAACTCCTTTCTCTTTAGTTTGTGGTATGGAAGCAGTCCTCCCGGTGAAAGTGGAGATTCCCTCATTGAGAGTATTGATGGAGGCCAAGCTTGAAGAAGCAGAGTGGGTCCAGACCCGGCTTGACCAGCTTAATTTAATTGAAGAGAAAAGAATGACAGCTTTGTGCCACGGTCAGTTGTACCAGCAAAGGCTAAAAAGGGCATTTGATAAGAAAGTCCGTCCTAGGCAGTTCAAGGAAGGTGACTTAGTGTTGAAAGTCATACTACCTATTCACAAAGACAATCGAGGAAAATGGACTCGTAATTATGAAGGGCCATATGTTGTGAAAAAGGCATTCTCAGGTGGAGCCTTGATCTTGGCTACTATGGACGGAGAAGAGTTTCCACTCCCAATGAACTCTGACGCAGTTAAGAAGTACTATGCCTAAAGAAAAAAAAAAAACCCCGCTAAGTTGAAAACCCGAAAGAGCGGCTTAGGCAAAAATGGGTATCCCGGTGGATTGATAACTCACACTGAGCAATCCAGGCAAAAGTTAGGGAAAAATTATATATATAAGAAAAGGCATAGTACTACTTATCATTGCCCAAGCAAAGCCAGCTCCAGATGGAAAAGAATGGTTTGACCTCCATACTCAAAGGCAAAGGGTTGAGAGCTTGAAATCAAGGGGAAGGATAATATTGTTATGATTCCATGAAAATCATTTATCTTCCATTGCCATTTATCTTAGCTTCAATTAGCAATCACCTCTTTAAGTGATTTGCTTTCAATTGTAATGACTTTCCGCACGTTTATGTGCCATTAATAAAATTCATATTTTCCAATCAATTTGCTTTTTAGCTTACTCTTATTGCTCTAATTATGTGCATCTATGCTATTTATTTTTGATAATAAAACCATAAAACATTGGAAATAATAAGCATTTTGAAATTTGCAAAACATACTTTGATACTCAACTTGACTGAAGGAAGATCATTGGCATTCAATAAGGTGCTTTGTTCACAAGCCTATAATACTTTGGCAAGTTCAACTCATCTGGTCAAGCAGAAAACTACCATTCTATATAAGAGGATTGACAGGTTAAGCAAAATATAATCTAAATCACCGGTGGTCCACCTCTTCTTTCAACAAGATCAAATCCTCCAAGGCGACGGGGAAACCCAGATTCATGCATCTTCATGCATTCAGCTAAAGCATGCATATCATGAATTCATATATTTAGACTCAGACACTTAGTCAGGCTATGCATCTGTATTAGTCTTGCATTCTAAGCAGTAAAACAAATAAATAGTCATTGTATTATCCCAAACATGCATTCATAAAGGAAGGTTCAAAAAAAATCATCCTAGAAAGAATGTAATATTTGGTTACCAAAAGCAGTGTGATTCCACTTCACTAAGCAGGTTGACAAGTGAAACTCATGTCACCAGATTGATTGATATTCCATTTCCCCCAGTGAGTTGGTTGGAAAACTATCAGCAGGCCTTTTAAGGAACCACATTTCTTCCTCAACAAGGTCTTTGGAAGAATTCCTCTTGATGATGCTAAAAAAAAAATCTAAGCACCTATTTAGGTGACGATTTCTCTTCAGTCCAAGCACCTATTGAGGCGACGACTTATCTTTATAAATCCAAGCATCTATTTAGGCGACGATTTACTTTATGGATCTAAGCACCTATTCAGGCGATGGTCCATTCTTCAGTTGATACCTATTATAGGAGTCAACGTACTTTCAAGGTTCAACGTCCAGGATTGACTTGCTCTAAAATCTAAGCACCTATTTAGGCGACGATTTCTCTTCAATCTAAGCACCTATTTAGGCGACGATTTCTCTTCAGTCCAAGCACCTATTGAGGAGACGACTTATCTTTATGAATCCAAGCACCTATTTAGGCGACGGTTCATCCTTTTGATCCAAGCACCTATTTAGGCGACGACTTATCTCGTAGAATCTAAGCACCTGATTTGGGTGATGATTCTATTACCACTGAGTTCCTCCGAAAGGAGTGATAAACGGGTACACTCGATCCTTATCTCTCATAAGCATCAGTGCAAAATTAGGGCATTTCGTATTTAATTACCTTTTACCACGAGAGTATGAAGACTTATGTCCTTCACACTCATGTGGTCTAAGATAATTAAATAGGGGCAGCTGTCATACCCTAATTTTGCCCCATATTTTTTATTCCCATTTTACCCTTTAATTAATAAATTTAGGTTTATTTCACATTTTTTGCATAAAATCTATAAAAATCCATAAAAATGCATAATTTCTTTTACAAAAATTCCTAAAAATATTTTCTTTGGTTTATTTAATTATTTTTCATAAATTATTTAATTATTCATGAAATTTCTTTTTATTTGCATTTTCTTTCTCATTTCTTTTTAGATTACTTCATGAACAAGTAACATTTCTTCTTCATTATTTCTCATTCTAATCAACATCATTCTCATAATAAAATTAAAACCAAAATCATCATTCATCATCATGCATGTTCATTTTATTTACTATTTATTTTTATTATTATTTTATGTATATTTAACCCTTTCTTTTTATCTCAAAAAAATCAAAGAAAATTCCTAAAAATATTTCAATCACTAACACATCATCATCCTTATCATTAAACTACCTAGAACCTTCCTAATAAACAGCTCATCATAGTACAACCATTTTCCACAATTAACCATTTTAGAAAAATCAAAAAAATCATTCATTTTGTACTATGTCCTTTCTACCCTTATTCCTCATTGTTTCTGACCTAAATTCCATCATATATAAACCTCTAATCATTGAGAGCTGCGCAGCTACAATCCCCAGATCAGAATTTCATCAAAAAAAAAAAACTCAAACTTTTCTCTCATTTTCAAAAATTTCGAAATCACCAAAATAAACCTCAAGCTCTCATTTTTCTTTCACTAATCACTTCCTAAGGTTCCCAGAAGCTGAAACCATAGCTCAGATCAAAGGAAACGTGAAGAATTGGAAGCTTTGAAGCTCAAAGTGGCCAAACGGAGCTTAGGAGTAAAGATGACGAAACAAAGCTCAAAACAGGTAAATAATGACTCAATCCTTCTTATCTATGCATGATTAAGCTTTCTGGGTTGATTGTATGCATGATTCTGTGATGGTTTGAGAGTTTTCATTTTTGACTTTGAACCTTGTTGCTTTCGTTTTGAATGTTATAAGCGTTTTTAGCAAAAACTAATACCATATTCGTGTTCTACGTGAAAAAACGAGTTGATCTGGGTTTGATTTTATGTGTTTTGATGAGGTTTTGAAGCTCCAGTGGTTCAACCACCGCGCCGGAACCCTTGGGTTCGCCGGAGCTGAAGGTAGAAGATGAGTGTTCATCTTTTCTACCCAGATTTGATCCTCACCGTTTGATTTCGCGCGCGCGAGCCTAAGGCTGAGATCTCTCCATTCTTTTTTAAAACGCGTTCGCGTGATTAATCAAACGGCTGAGATCTGTTGATTGCTTGTGTGCGCCTCCTTGCCTGCTGCACTGGATCATTTGCTGTGTATATTATTATTTATTTTTATTCTAAAAAACCACGCGCGTTGGATGGATCAAAGGGCTCTGGTTGAATCTGGGTCTTAGGACCAAGACCCTTGGATTTATCCAAGGGCTGTGATCACCAGGCCCTATATCATGGACCTTGGTCAATGATGCACTGAATTATTTTTTGATGACTTTTTTTTTTGGCTGACTGGCGTTGGGCCTGGGCTCAGGCCTTGTTTTTTTGCTATTGCACCCCCCTTTTTACTACGCCCTTATAAACTGCACCCCCCCTCTGATTGTGATTTTTAATTAATTTTAGCTTATTTGCAAAAGTACTTATGTGACTTATAGCTTATTTAAGTTTATTAGGTCACTGTTTATGCTTATATTATGACAATTTCATTTGTGAATTTTTTTAGCTTATTCAAGTAATTATTTTTGATTAATTTGCTTTAAACCCTAATGTAAATAAGTGCTTATTGATGATTCCAAAGAGCTTTTTAGCTTATTTGATCTCACCACTTGCACAATATGGATTGATATTACAGTAGTTACTGTAGTAAAGGATTTTCAAATTTTTAAAACTCATTTTAATAAGTGATTATTCAATTAAGTGATTTTAATCATAAGTGCTTATTTAGGGTTTCAAAAAGCTCTTTAACTTATTTGACCCTAATTTTTACACAACATTGATTTAAATACAGTATTTACTGTATACAACCAATTTTCAAATTTTTAAAACTTATTTTAATAAGTGATTATTCAATTAAGTGATTTTAATCATAAGTGCTTATTTAGGGTTTCAAAGAGCTCTTTAGCTTATTTGACCCTAATTTTTACACAATATTAATTTAAATACAGTATTCACTGTATATAAAAATTTCCAAATTTTTAAAACTTATTTTGATAAGTGATTATGCCATTAAGTTGTTTTGACAATAAGTGCTTATTTAGGGTTTCAAAAAGCTCTTTAGCTTATTTGACCCTAATTTTTACACAATATTAATTTAAATACAGTATTCACTGTATATAAAAATTTCCAAATTTTTAAAACTTATTTTGATAAGTGATTATGCCATTAAGTTGTTTTGACAATAAGTGCTTATTTGTGATTTCAAAAAGCTCTTTAGCTTATTTGATCCAATTTTTTGCACAAAATTGATTTAAATACAGTAGCTATTGTATACAATTTTTTCCCAAATTTTTGAACGTATTTTCATAAGTGATTCTTAATTAAGTTGTTGGATGTATAAGTGACTATTTGAACTTAAGGCTTTTTAGCTTAATTGTATGGGTTCTTTTGCATTAATAATTGTGTTTTAACACTAATCCACCATCTTAATTCATGTCTCATGTTATAAGATATCTTGATTAGCTCTCTTTAGAGTTCATTTTAATTTAATTAATTACTTTATATAATGTTCGTTGCTTAACTTGTTCATTTAAATTGTTCTATGTTCATTCATTTATATCATTCATGTACTATTGCATGGTTATGCATTTATGTGATGATTCTCATTTATTGATGTGGTCGATCTATTTTCTCTTCTCTTCTTCTCATTATTTGTTTGGTCTGATTAGATTACGTTTTCATAATAAAATACTAAAATAACATTTTCATAAAAAACAAGTGAAAAAGGGCGGATGTGATGTATGACAATTCCGACCCCGAGTGATTTATGACGCGTGACGTATGACCGTGGATTGGGTTACTCTCACTTCAAAACGCTAAAATCAATGCAACTCACTTAAACTCTTTTTCTCAATAAAACCTTATACTGTTTTATCCATTCCTCGGACACATACTTACGCTTAAGTCTCCTATTGCGAGCATACAAGCACAGTTGTGTCGGCGGAATGCGACTTAAACGCTATTGGTTGATTAACCTTTTTCTTAATACGAATAATGTTTTATCCATTCCTCCGACACGTACTTACGCTTAAGTCTCCTTTTGCGAGCATAGAAGCACAGTTATGTCGGCGGAATGCGACTTAAGCGTTATCTGCTAAAAACAACAAACACGCAAGACTTTTTTACCAGAACTACGAGAGTTTTGAGTTTCCCATTGCAGCTGGGAATACGTAGGAGCGGGCTCCTACAACCGTCAAACTCAATAAATAAAAACCCTTTTTTTTAATTAATAATCGGAGTAGAATTTAATAAGCAGTTAATCAACAATTAGAGCAGTTAAGTAAACCTAAAAGCAACCAACCTTAAAACCTCTGAATGGTTCCCATCGAGTACGATGGGTGCGAGGGGTGCTAATACCTTCCTCTCGCACAACCAACTCCCGAACCCGCCATGGTTCTTTAACCATGCTAACCAAAGGTTTTAGCGGTATTTTCCTTTCCCTCTCTTGGGATAAATAAACATCGATGGTGACTTCATTGTTACGAAAAATCTGAAGAATTTTTCCAGCCGCTACAGATGTGTCGTAATGAGTACAATAAGATGGTGGACATAGATGAAGATGAAATCTTGTAAGAAGAATTAAAGGCTGAAACAGAAAAACTGCAGGAGGAAAACAAGTCGCTAAAAGATTTTCTGATGAGCTAGGAGACCAAATGTAGACTTGGGCTAGGAAAGTAAAAGATATTGGAGAACTACAGGCGATAACACTTCGCAGTAGACAGCTGGAGCCAGTGGAACCATCTAAGAGAGGTAAGAAGGCAACTGAGAAGGAAAGCCAAGAAATACCCGATTCCCAGACTCCTGATTCTCAGATACTTGACACCCAGCCCCCTGCAGGTGAACCAGACAGCCAAGACGTAGAGGATCTGGAGAAGGAATTGGAAATCGACACAACCGATGCACCAAACCGCTGAAAAAGCAACTCCAGAGATACAGAATACAGTGTTCGGGAGTGATAAACCACTACCCGAACCTAAGAACCAATAGAATTACATACCATACCCCAACAAGAATAATAGGAAGGAGAAACAAAAAGCAAAATTGAAGAAACTGGAGCAACTTGTCACGCAAATGGAGATTCATGTGCCATTTAACGACATGGTCCAGATATCTCCTCCCTTCCAGAAGTATGTAAAGAACCTAGTGGCAGGAAATGTTAGATTGAAAGATGAAGAAGCAATCATGCTAACTGAAGAATGCAGTGCAATTTTTCAAAAGAACCTGCCAAATAAATGCAAGGACCCAGGAAGCTTCACAGTACCGTGCACTATTGGAGGAGTGGAGATTGGCAGATCACTCCTAGACTTGGGAGCAAGCGTGAACCTTATGCCACTATCCATTCTGAAAAAGCTTAATTGTGGGGAGGTAAAACCCACCCGAATGACCTTAATCTTAGCTGATCGAACAAAAGTCCATCCCTATGGAATTTTGGAAGATGTACTAGTGGCAGTAAATGATCAACTATTCCCAGCCGGTTTTGTCATTATGGACATCGAAGCCGATCCAGATGCACCCGTTCTGCTTGGAAGATCGTTCTCAACGACTGGAAATGCAATGATAGATATGGCTACAGGAAAAGTCAGCTTTCAGGTGGACGACAATGAGGTAACATTCAATGTAAAGGAAATGATGAATCAGAAAAAGGAAAGACCTGAGTGTTACCAAATTGACGTGGTGGAAACATTAGTGGAGGAAGAATTGGAGAAAGCAATCTTTGGAATCGAACGAGTAATCACCCAATCCTTAGAAGAGGAGAAGGATGATTCAGATGAAGAAACAAATCTAAATGTTCGATGGTTAGGAATGGTAAAAGAGCTTAGGTTTCCACCCAAATACGAACCTCTAGGGGTAAGTATAGAAGAGAAGCCAAAATCCTTGGAACTCAAAGAACTACCAGAGCACCTCAAGTATGTTTTCCTAGGGGAAGGGAAAACCAAACCTGCGATCATAAGTAGTGCATTAACCCCATAAAATGAGAAAAACTCATTGTTGTACTTAAAAGAAATCGGGCAGCGATAGGATGGAGTATCGACGACTTAAAAGGAATCACTCCAGCCTACTGCATGCATAAGATTAAAATGGAAGAAGAGTACAAACATGTGGTGCAACCACAACGGAGGTTGAACCCAACAATGAGTGAGGTTGTAAAAAAGGAATTGCAGAAATTACTGGCAGTTGGAATGATATACCCCATATCAGATAGCCCTTGGGTCAGTCTAGTTCATATGGTGCCCAAAAAAGGAGGAATCACCGTCATGAAAAATGACAAAAACGAGTTAATCCCAACCAGGAATGTGACGGGGTGGCGAATGTGTATCGATTACCGAAGACTTAACCAAGCCACACGGATGGACCATTTCCCCTTACCTTTCATGGACCAAATGCTAGAAAGATTGGCAGGACAAACATACTACTGCTTCCTTGATGGCTATTCAAGATACAACCAGATTGCGGTAGATCCAGCTAATCAAGAAAAGGCAGCTTTCACTTGTCCATATGGAGTCTATGCCTATAGGAGGATGCCTTTTGGACTATGCAATGCGCCTGCAACATTCCAGCGATGCATGTTTGCAATTTTCTCTGATATGATAGAAAAATCCATGGAAGTATTCATGGACGATTTTTCTGTATTCGGTAAAAGCTTTGACGATTGCTTGAACAATCTTGACGCCGCTCTTAAAAGATGCGTGGAAACCAATTTAGTCTTAAATTGGGAGAAATGCAATTTCATGGTGACTGAAGGAATAGTCCTTGGTCACAAAATTTCAAAAAAAGGAATAGAGGTTGATCAAGAAAAAATCGAAGTCATTTCCAAATTACCTCCACCAGTAAATGTAAAAGGAGTCAGGAGTTTCCTTGGACATGCAGGATTCTATAGAAGATTCATTAAGGATTTTTCAAAAATATCAAAACCATTATGTAATCTTCTACAAAAAGACAGCACGTTCACATTTATAAAAGAGTGTCTTGAGGCTTTCAACACACTGAAAGAAAGACTAGTAATGGCACCTATTATTGTATCTCCAGACTGGAACTTGCTTTGAATTAATGTGTGATGCAAGTGACTATGCAATTGGAGCCGTCCTAGGTCAAAGACACAATAAGTTCTTTCACGCCATATATTATGCAAGTAAGGTGATGACAGAAAACAACAGTTAAACTATGCAACAACAGAAAAAGAACTTTTAGCAGTAGTATTCGCCTTAGAAAAGTTTAGGTCATATCTAGTCGGTTCAAAGGTTGTAGTTTATACTGATCATGCTGACTTAAAATATTTGTTAACCAAAGAGGAATCAAAGCCTCGACTTTTGCGTTGGATTTTGTTGTTGGAGGAATTTGACTTGGAGATTCGAGACAAGAAAGGAGTCGAAAATGTCGTAGCTGACCATTTTACAAGACTCGAGAATTCTGTTGTAACATCAAAAGAAAAAAATATTGAGGAATCATTCCCTGATGAAAAGCTGCTTGCAATTTCAGAAAGACCATGATTTGCAGATCACTCCTAGACTTGGGAGCAAGCGTGAACCTTATGCCACTATCCATTCTGCAAACTTCAAAGCAGAAGAAGACTTGGGAGCAAGCGTGAACCTTATGCCACTATCCATTCTGCCACTATCCATTCTGCAAACTTCAAAGCAGAAGGGATCGTGCCCAGAGGGTACACATGGCAGCAGAAGAAGAAACTTTTCCATGATGCCAAATCCTATTGGTGGGATGACCCTTACCTCTATAAGGAAGGCATAGACGGAATTTTAAGGCGATGTGTAGCACATGACGAAGCTCGCCAAATCATGTGGCACTGCCATGGCTCAGGATATGGAGGACACCATGATGCCGGACGCACAAAGGCTAAAATCCTATAATGTGGATTCTGGTGGCCAACTCTGTTCAACGACTGTGAAAGGTTTGTTAAGCATTGTGACTAATGCCAGAGAATAGGTAATATCTCAAAAAGAAATGAAATGCCACAAAAAGGGATTCTGGAAATAGAACCTTTTGATTGTTGGGGCATCGATTTCATGGGACCATTCCCAGAATCTGATAACAAGATGTATATCCTTGTATGTGTGGATTATGTAACTAAGTGGGTTGAAGCACAAGCTTGCCATTCTAACAATGCTAAAACTGTTATTCAATTTTTTGCAGGTTTGGAACTCCAAGAGTTTTGATTAGTGAAGGAGGAACTCACTTCCTAAACAAATACTTGGAGAAGGTGTTAGAACAATATGGGATGAAGCACAAAGTGTCAACTCCATACCATCCCCAGACTTGTGGACAAGTGGAGGTATCTAACAGGCAGCTCAAGATCATTATGGGAAAAACTGTCATGATTTCCAGGAAGGATTGGGCAAGAAAGCTAGATGATGCTTTATGGGCATATAGAACAGCTTTTAAAACACACTTAGGACTGACACCATACCACCTGGTTTATGGAAAAGCATGCCATTTGCCGGTAAAGCTAGAACATAAGGCACTATGGGCCACAAGAGAGTTGAATTTCGACCAAGAACTGGCAGGAACATCTCGCTTAATAAGACTGCACGAGCTAGAAGAATTGCGGCTGAAAGCTTATGAAAATGCAGAAATTTACTAAGAGAAAACAAAGCGTTTCCATGACAAAAAGCTCCGCCATAGAGAATTTAAATCAGGACAGAAGGTCCTGATGTTTCAATCAAGATTCAAGTTCACTGCTGGGAAGCTGAAATCCAAGTGGATGGGACCTTATGAAGTAACCAGAGTATCTCCTTATGGGTCAGTGGAATTATTTGACAAAAGAACAGCAACAACCTTCCAAATAAATTGACACAGGTTGAAGATCTATGAGGGAGAAGAAATACCAAACATGGAGGAAACTCTCTACCTCAAGGATGCGTAAGCATTAAGAACCGTCAGGCTCGAGACGTTAAACACGCGCTTAATGGGAGGCAACCCATCATTATAAAAACTCAAAAAAATATTTTCTGTTATATCTAATTTTATTTTCAGGATAAGAATCAAGCAGAAGGAGAAGAAAGAAGAATAAAAGACAAAGAAGGAGAAGCAACTCAACAAAATGGCACCCATGTCATCCAAAAACACTTCACTTTCAACCAAATGGATCAGAACTCTTTCTCTTCAGATGCTACCCTCATCCCCTACATTATTAGTACTTTATTTTAAATAAATGAATTCCCGTTGTGTCATTTGCTGACAACCTCAATAACTTAGAAAAAAAAACCTCAAAAATTATTGTTTGTTTATTATCTTGTGCATGATTCACTGTTATAAACAGGTTGCGGCAACAAAATAATGAGTTATGATTTGAATTTCAAGCCTTTATACAAGAACACCAAAGGTGATTGCTCATGAAAGCGCGGAAGTTCGAGAGACAACGAGACGAGTGACGAAGGTAATGTTTACAAGATAGATGTTCAACCTTCAGATACCTAAGCCAAGTGAGAATTTGAGCCAAATATTTCCAAAAGGTATCACCACTTTCTTTCGATCTACTATGAGAATACCGTGTACTTGTTTATTTTCTAGAACTTGCTTTAATGCTCTGCTGACTGATTGGTTTAACTCATACACATGAGGCAATTGTTTGTTATAACTCTGAGCCTTTTTCAAGCCACCCTTATATTATTATTATTATTATTATCCTTTGCTAGCCAATTTTGAGCCGTAAAAAAAAATATGCCTTTTCTTTCAGTGACAAACCACGTTACAAGCCTATAGACCAGAAAAACAAATATTTTACCCTCTTTGGAGTTAGGTAAAAAGTAGTTCTCTGATCTTGGCAACAACATAAGTTTGTGGTTGCTCATGGAACTAGCAACATTTAAGTTTGGGGAGGGTATACAGAGAACTATCACTATAAACAAAAATGTGAAAAAGAGACGAGAAAAACATCCCATAAAAAAGTAGTCTCTTCAAAAAATGATGAAAAGAAAAGAGCCAAAGGGCAAAATAGTGATAGAAAAGAACCATACAAAGTCACATCAGGTTCTAATTCTCTGATACCAAAGCAAAAAGGACCCTAAGGAATAAGGTTGCGTACACAAAAAGGAAACAAAGTAGAACTTAACTCCAATGTTTAGCCTACTTATCCCAAAAATGTCCTACCTTGACCCTAGCCACGTTATAACCCTTAAAGACCTCCAAAATGTGTATTTGTTTAAATTTTGACCGGTCGCTTAGAATTTTTGCAAGCCTATGGTAAAATGGCAGGTAACGCGATGATTGAGAGTTAACCCTTTCAATTTCGAGTGAAAAAGTGAGAGAGAGAGAGAGAGAGAGAGAGAGAGAGAGAGAGAGAGAGAGAAAAGGTTGTACATGGACTCTTTGTGAACATTAGTCTGACTTGCTACTATTGATGTCTCTTGAACTAAAGCACCTGATGAGCATGATCTCGGAGGTAAAAAGATCAGCGGCACCTGTGCTGACAATAAAGGTCGTGAAAATTCCTGTCATGTACTTGTTGTTTAAATTGCTAACAATTTTGTTTGACAGCATGTTACATGAGGACAAGCAACGATTTAAGTTTGGGGTTGTGATGACAGGAATTCATAGCATATTTTCAGTGTAATTTTATTAGTTATTTGTAGCACTTTTGACCAATTACAACCAAAATACCTAAAGAATGAAGCTACTTGATCACGAAGACAAGCAATTCAAGAAAAAGTCCAAAAAAAGCCAAAGAAATGGAGAAAACGTGCCTATCGTACCACGATGGCCCTCATCGTGGTACGATGAGAGAAACTTGCTGCCCAAGACAGAATCAGATTTATTTTTAATGAAGATCTTAGCATCGTAGCACAATGGGATGTATCGTGCTACGATGGCTTTACTTGGTCACCAAGGTGATGAAACGCACGAGATCAGTTATATTTTTGGAAAGAATCTGGGCATCGTGCCACGATGCCCTGCGACAGCCCAATACGGAAACTATAAATAGAGCTTCCTTTTCCTCATTTTATTCATTCAGAAAAGGAGAGAACTACTACTCTCTTGAGGAAAAGGAAGGAAAGCTCTAAGGTTAGGTTTTCTTTTATGTTTTCTTTTATTTCTATAATTTAAGAATGCATTTAAGTAGCTAAACCCTATAAGGGTTAGGTGAGGAGATGAACTCCTTAAGGAATGCTGAAATTATGTAATTTGGTTTAAAGTTTTATATTATTGTTTATTCATTTTAATTATTCTTTTGTCTATGTTTTAATTACGTAGCCTAATTAAAGTACACAATTAGGAAACGCTCTTAGGGATTGTGATATCTAGCATTGCGCCTTAGGGCTAGAGTTATCACTGGCTGGCAATTAACCTTAATAGGGGTAGTGATATTTAATATTGTGCCTCAAGGTTAGGATTACCCAAGGGTCGGCAACTAACTCAAGGGTTAGTGATCTAGTATGTTGGAACAAAATTATGATTTTGTATCTCCTTAATTGATTTTGATGATAACAATGTATTTAAGGTTAAATTGGAATACTAATAATTTAATTCAGTGTGCAGGATTAAAAGTTAAAATTTGCGTACTAAAGAACCTTAGAATTTCTGAAGGAATTACTTCTAAGCTCACCAGATCTGAAGCAAGTGAAACTCTGAAGTTATTATCTGAACCTTAGAATTTCTGAAGGAATTACTTCTGAGCTCACCAGATCTGAAGCAAGTAATTCTGAGCCTGTGAAACTCTGAAGTTATTATCTGAACCTTAGAATTTCTAAAGGAATTACTTCTGAGCTCACCAGATCTGAAACAAGTAATTCTGAGCCTATCAAAATCTGAAGAACATCTGAGCTCACCAGATCTGAAACAAGTAATTCTGAGCCTATCAAAATCTGAAGAACATCTGAGCTCACCAGATCTGAAACAAGTAATTCTGAGCCTATCAAAATCTGAAGAACATCTGAGCTCACCAGATCTGAAACAAGTAATTCTGAGCCTATCAAAATCTGAAGAACATCTGAGCTCACCAGATCTGAAACAAGTAATTCTGAGTCTATCAAAATCTGAAGGCTCGTCAGATATAAGTGTTAAGCTACATTTGAGAGTACAATTTTATTGAAGACTGTGCCTGACTAAGTCCAAACACAGAAACCAAGAAGAAAAGGTTTGACCATGGAAAGGTCCTTTTCAAGTCAGGCTTCAGAAACGATTATTTCCTTATTTGGCTTTCACCAAGGTTCAAATATCAAAAGCCAAAAGGAATCTCTCATTTTGTAGTAAACGTTAAGCTCCTAAGCTACTGCAAATCAGAACAGCTAATAAGCTCACTGATCTATACAAAGGAGCGTCTCAATTCTTCAAACGGCTATAATCTTCAACGTTCATTTCATCATCTATAAAAGGAAGAAGATTTGTGAAGAAATGTAATCAAGATTTAAGCTTCTGAACGTGCTGAAACTCTGTAAAATTCTGAAGCTATCAAACACTTAGAAACTTTGTGATAATTTTCTAAGTTAGTCTTGTAACTGCGTTGTATTTTGTAAACACCTCTGATTGTATATCAAGTGTTAATCTCTTATCTTTATTAACATTAAAACCAGTTTGAAGTCTCTTGCTTTGTGCTTGAGCATTGGAAGTCTCTTGCTTTGTGCTTGAGCATTGGAAGTCTCTTGCTTTGTGCTTGAGCATTGGAAGTCTCTTGCTTTGTGCTTGAGCATTGGAAGTCTCTTGCTTTGTGCTTGAGCATTGGAAGTCTCTTGCTTTGTGCTTGAGCAGTTAGAAGTCTCTTGCTTTGTGCTTGAGCAGTTTGAAGTCTCTTGCTTAGTGCTTGAGCATTTGTAATCTGAGTGATTATAGTGAAATCTCTTGTGAAGGACAAGAGGACTGGACTACTCCTGTTAGTGGGAGGAACCAGTATAAAAATTCTGAGCATCTCTCTCTAACCCTATCCTCATATATTGTGTGTGTTATACCTTATCCGCTGCAATTTGTTTTAACTTAGAAAAAGTCTCAACACAATTCAACCCCCCCTTCTTGTGTGTTTTTCAACCTTCAATTGGCATCAGAGCTCCGGTCTGTTGCTCTTCACTTAACAGTGAAACAGTAAAAGATCTAGGGGTACTTAGTTGAAAAACATGTCTGGTGTTACCTCTCCTTCTGCTTCCTCTGGACCTGATCACTCTGCTGTTCCACCTCCTCACAACTATGATAGGGAAAGGAACAGTGATAATCACAGAGACAAACCACCTTACTTCAACAGTGATCCTACTACTTTTCCTTTCTGGAAAACCAAGATGTATAGTTACATCATTGGGACCGATGATGAGTTATGGGATATCATTGAAGATGGTATACATTTTGAACACATGGATGATGAAGGTGTTGTAAGAAATACCTACAGAAAGTTCTTTGATGCTGAAAAGAAGAAACAGTATAAGAAGCATCATACTGTTAAGAATATGCTTATTGGTGCAATATCTCATGCTGAGTATTTAAAAATATCCAACAAGTCATGTGCCAAAACTATCTGGGACTCTCTATGTTCCACCTATGAAGGAAATAAGCAAGTCAAAGAAGCTAAGGCAAACTTATTAGTTCATCAATATGAGCTGTTCAGAATGAAGGAAGATGAAGATATTGAAACCATGTATTCAAGGTTTCAAACCCTTGTCTTTGGTCTTCAAGTTCTGAAGAAAAGCTACACTGCATCTGATCACGTGAAGAAAATTCTGAGGAGCTTACCTTCCAAATGGAGACCAAAAGTTACAGCTTTTCAGGAATCCAAGGATTTGGACAATGTGACTCTTGAAGATTTAATAAGCTCACTCAGAAGTCATGAGCTAGAACTTATGTCAGATGAACCTGTCAAGAAGATGAAGTCCTTGGCTCTAAGCTCTGTTCAGACTTCCTCAAAAGCTGCAAAGATCAAAGTGTCTGAACAAGAGGAAGAAACTTCTGATGATATGATGGATGAAAATTCTGAGAATGAAGAAATGGCACTAATGGTTAGAAGGTTTCAGAAATGGAACAAGAAATACAAAAGGTTTCCAAACAAAGGAAACAACTCAAGAAGTTCCTTTTCAAAGGACAAAAAGGAAGAACTGAACAACTGCTATAACTGCAAGAAATCTGGACACTTCATTGCGGACTGTCCAGAAATGTCATCCAAGGACAAAGGAAAGAATAAGAGCTTTGGGAAAGAAAAGTACAAAGAAAAGGTAAGGAAGAGTTTGTTAGCCACTTGGGAGACCATTGAGAATGACTCTGAAGGAGAAGATGATGAAGAAGGCAATCTGGCTTTAATGGCAAGAACTTCTGAAGGTAACAACTCTGATAGAGATTCTGAAGATGACTCAGATGATGAAAATGAGGTATACTCTAACATGACTAAATCTGAATTAATTGATTCTCTTAAGATTGCCGTGAAACATTACTCTCGTATAGTAAGTCAACACAAAATTCTGAAGAATGTTCATGAATCATTGAAAAAGGATGCCAAGATTCTTTATGATGAAAATGAATCGTTAAACATTCGTATTTGTCATGTTGAATCTAACTATGTCTTGGCAGACAAGCTCAATGATGATCATGAAGATGCTCTTCACGAATTTATTCGTTGTACCTTCAATAGGAGTAAAATGGCTTCCATGATTTATCATATGACTCGTAACTATGGTGAAGGCATTGGTTATTCTCGGTTTAAGAACTGGGATAAACCTCTGAAATCATATAGTGAGGATGATACTCCACCTGAATTATTCTCTACCTTTGTTAAAAGTGGTACACTTGATCTGAAGGCATCCAACTCTGAAGGAGGTTCTGAACCTGAACCCAAAGACTCAGAAGTTCCAAGTTCTTCTGAACCTAAAATTTCTGAGTCCAAAAGTTCTCAAGTTAAGGCTCAGAAGTCATCTGAACCTCTGAGAAATCAAGGTAAAGTTACTTCAGATCCTTGCTTGACCTTTGGAACTGTGATATACTCCAGATCAAAATCCAAGAATCAAATTAAGCCTAAACATTCTTGTCAAAGCTTAATTAATTCTAGATCTTGTGTTGATCATAGAAAACAAAGAAGGAATACTATTCAGAAGACTAACTCTAAAGGACCCATCAGAATATGGGTACCAAAATCTGAAATAATGTTTGCTTCAGATGCTCATGCAAGGAAAGGTAAAACAGCAGCCCTGGTACCTGGACAGTGGTTGCTCACGACATATGACGGGAGAAAAGCATATGTTCCAAACCCTAACTCTGAAAGAGGGAGGCTCTGTGGGATTTGGAGGAAAACAAAAAGGGAAGATCATTGGTACAGGTACAGTTGGTAATTCTTCTCTTTCCATTAAAGATGTTTGGTTAGTTGATGGACTTAAACACAATCTATTGAGCATTAGTCAATTTTGTGACAATGGGTGTGTTGTTACATTTAATAAGGAATCATGTACTGTATCAAAAGACTCTGACAAATCTGTAGTATTCAAGGGAATGAGAGTTGGCAATGTTTATAAAGTAAACTTTTCTGATTTGGTTGACCAAAAGATTATATGTCTTTTGTCTCTGAGTGATGAGAAATGGCTATGGCACAAGCGTCTTGGTCATGCTAACTGGAGGTTGATCTCTAAGCTTAGCAAACAAAAGCTTGTTAGTGGTTTGCCTGACATTGATTATCACTCAGATGCACTTTGTGGCTCATGTCAAAAAGGAAAATTTGCTAAGACTTCATTCAAGTCTAAAAACATTGTCTCTACTTCCAGACCCTTAGAATTGCTTCACATTGATCTGTTTGGTCCTGTTTCGACAGCCTCTATCAATGGTAAAAAATATGGATTGGTCATGGTTGATGATTTCAGTAGATGGACTTGGGTGAAATTCCTACGTTCTAAGAGTGAAGCACTTGTGGTGTTCAGTGACTTCTGCACACAAATACAAAGTGAAAAGGATCTTCGGATTCTGAAGGTTAGAAGCGACCATGGGGGAGAGTTCGAAAATGACTCTTTCGAATCTTTCTGCTCAGAGCATGGAGTAATCCATGAATTCTCTTCTCCTAGAACACCACAGCAGAATGGTGTTGTAGAAAGAAAGAATAGATCTTTGCAAGAAATGGCTCGTACCATGATGCTTGAGTCTAACCTAGCTAAGTTCTTGTGGGCAGAAGCCGTGAGTACTGCTTGCTATGTTCAGAATAGAATCTACATCAGACCTATTCTGAACAAAACTGCTTATGAACTGTTCAAAGGAAGAAAACCAAATATTTCTTATTTTCATCAGTTTGGATGTACTTGTTATATTCTAGACAACAAGGTCTATCGAAAGAAATTTGATGCTAGAGCTTATAAGGGTATCTTTATAGGCTACTCTGAACGCTCAAAAGCATACAGGTTGTATAATTCTGAAACTCACACAGTTGAAGAATCTATACATGTTAGATTTGATGATAAAGAGCCTGACGATAAAATGTCAGAGCAAGCTGAGACTTTTGCAGAATTTCAAGTTTCCTCAAATTCTGAGTGTGAAGATCTCTCCATTGCTGTATATCCATCTGAGACTCAAAATGAAGATATCTCTGAAGGCCTTGAAACTGAAGACCCTTCAGAAACTGAACCCTCTCAGACACCTGCTCCACCTAAGAGTAAATTCAAGTATAGATCATCTCATCCTGAAGAGCTAATTGTTGGTAACAAGGATAGCCCAAGAAAGACCAGATCTGCTTTCAAAGAGGATGAATCCCTAGTTGGGTTAATTTCATTAATTGAACCCACAAACATAGAAGAAGCACTCTCAGATGATGGGTGGATTGTTGCAATGCAAGAAGAACTCAATCAATTTGAAAGAAATGATGTTTGGGATCTGGTACCAAAACCCAAACACAAGAACATTATTGGAACAAAATGGGTATTCAGAAACAAGTCAAATGAAAAGGGAGAAGTTGTCAGAAATAAAGCTAGACTGGTTGCACAAGGTTATAGTCAGCAAGAAGGCATAGATTTCACTGAAACCTTTGCACCAGTAGCAAGACTTGAGGCAATTAGACTTCTCTTGTCCTATGCAGTTAATCATGACATCACTCTATTTCAAATGGATGTTAAGAGTGCATTTCTGAATGGAGTAATTTATGAAGAAGTCTATGTTAAACAACCTCCTGGCTTTGAAGATATAAAGTGTCCTGATCATGTTTACAAATTGAAGAAATCTCTGTATGGTTTGAAACAAGCTCCAAGAGCTTGGTATGAAAGGTTAAGTATATTTCTTCTAGAAAATGGTTTTGAAAAAGGACATGTTGATAACACTCTCTTTAGAAAAACCTTAAAAACTGATATTTTGATTGTTCAGATTTATGTTGATGATATTATCTTTGGTTCAACTAATGCTTCTCTTTGCAAGAATTTCTCTAAGCTTATGCAGGATGAATTTGAAATGAGTATGATGGGAGAACTAACATTCTTCTTGGGAATTCAAATCAATCAAAGAAAAGAAGGAGTATATGTGCATCAAACCAAATACACAAAGGATTTACTGAAGAAATTTGGTCTTGAAGATTGTAAACCAATGTCAACTCCTATGCATCCCTCTAGCTGTCTTCTGAAGGAAGAATCTGAAGGCAAAGTAGATCAGAAATTATACAGAGGTATGATTGGTTCCCTCCTTTATCTCACTGCATCTAGACCAGATATCTTGTTCAGTGTATGCTTGTGTGCTAGATTTCAATCAGATCCTAGAGAGTCTCATCTAACTGCTGTTAAGAGAATCTTTAGATATCTGAAAGGAACCACTAATCTTGGATTACTTTATAAGAAATCCTTAGATTATCAGCTTATTGGATTCTGTGATGCTGACTATGCTGGTGATAAAATTGAAAGGAAGTCCACTAGTGGAAACTGTCAATTTCTAGGTGAAAACCTTATATCATGGGCTAGTAAGAGACAAGCAACTATTGCTCTATCTACAGCAGAAGCAGAGTACATCTCAGCTGCTAAGTGTTGCACGCAATTGCTCTGGATGAAACATCAGTTGGAGGACTATCAGATAAGGATAAGTAGTATACCACTTCTCTGTGATAATACTGCTGCTATCTGTTTGTCTAAGAATCCTATTTTGCATTCAAGAGCTAAACACATTGAGATCAAACATCACTTCATTAGAGACTATGTTCAGAAGGGAGTAATTAAGATTCAATTCATTGATACTGAGCATCAATGGGCTGATATCTTTACCAAACCTCTTGCTATTGATCGTTTCGATTTTATCAAGAAAAATCTGAACATGGTTTTTATTTCTGAATGACATCTCTGAATGCTGTTAACTCTGAATGAATAAACTGGTTCTGAAGGGCCTCAGAAGTTTGGACGGCTCAGAAACTATTATATAGGTTCTGAAGCACTCTCTCATCTGAAGCAATCAGAATTATTTATTATTAAATATGATTTCTTGTGACTCAGATACCTACTCTAAGTGTTAGTTGACCACTCAGTTTCTCTAACTGACAGCTGGCTTCTGAAAACACTACTTATCTGTGTAACTTCCCATCATGTCTAGTAACCGCTGGGTAATGAAGGAGAGCTAATGATGATTTTATTAAAAGTAACTGCCAAGCCCCCATTACGTCACTATCTTGTTTCCCCAATATTTTGAAACTTCCACTATAATCACTTAACTACACACTAGTCACTATCACTTCTCACGTTTTCAATATTTTGAAACTTCCACTATAACCATTTCTGACACTCCTAAATCCCCTCAGAAATCTCCTATTAAAGATTCTGAGTCTACCCCAATAGCAATGGACGTAGACCAATCTGAACCCTCAAATGTTCAAAATTCTGAAGTCCCTGCTGAATCCCAAACTGAACCCCTTCAGACTTCATCTCCTAAGCCAACCACTTCTGAACCAAACCCCTCATCCATTCAAACCACTCCACCTTTTCCTGGAACTGATTCAGATCTTGAAGAAACTCGTCTTCATTCTGAAACAATTCCCTGTTTCACCATGGTACTTAACAATTCCCTTTTACCGTTGAATGCATTTACTGCTGGTGGTTGTTTGCTGTGTGCATTTACTACCCTGTAACTTGTGCTTTGACTGACCCGTTTTTGATAATGACAAAGGGGGAGAAAATATTATTTCATTTCCTATGGCAGTGAAATTATTTCTGAAGCTCTAAAGATCACATTTTCTGAACTCTACTCTTGTTAAGTTATATTAAAGTCTTTTAAACTTTTAATGAGGGGGAGTAATAAATTTTGTCCAACATAAATTCATATAATATAAGATACGCTTGCAAACCATATCTTATATTTGTCAATCTGAAGAAATAGAGCTTGCAAACCTCTAATTATGAAGGTAGAATATATGAAATTATATTTGTCATTAAATATTACTCTTAGACTGTTTTATATTTATCATTGATAAACTTTTGAAGCTTATCAGACTCAGGGGGAGCTTGCAAACCTCAGAACCTGAAGTCAAGATGTTAAATAAAAACAACAACAATTGATTTTAAATACATATAGTTGTCATCATCAAAAAGGGGGAGATTGTTGGAACAAAATTATGATTTTGTATCTCCTTAATTGATTTTGATGATAACAATGTATTTAAGGTTAAATTGGAATACTAATAATTTAATTCAGTGTGCAGGATTAAAAGTTAAAATTTGCGTACTAAAGAACCTTAGAATTTCTGAAGGAATTACTTCTAAGCTCACCAGATCTGAAGCAAGTGAAACTCTGAAGTTATTATCTGAACCTTAGAATTTCTGAAGGAATTACTTCTGAGCTCACCAGATCTGAAGCAAGTAATTCTGAGCCTGTGAAACTCTGAAGTTATTATCTGAACCTTAGAATTTCTGAAGGAATTACTTCTGAGCTCACCAGATCTGAAACAAGTAATTCTGAGCCTATCAAAATCTGAAGAACATCTGAGCTCACCAGATCTGAAACAAGTAATTCTGAGCCTATCAAAATCTGAAGAACATCTGAGCTCACCAGATCTGAAACAAGTAATTCTGAGCCTATCAAAATCTGAAGAACATCTGAGCTCACCAGATCTGAAACAAGTAATTCTGAGTCTATCAAAATCTGAAGGCTCGTCAGATATAAGTGTTAAGCTACATTTGAGAGTACAATTTTATTGAAGACTGTGCCTGACTAAGTCCAAACGCAGAAACCAAGAATGAAAAGGTTTGACCATGGAAAGGTCCTTTTCAAGTCAGGCTTCAGAAACGATTATTTCCTTATTTGGCTTTCACCAAGGTTCAAATATCAAAAGCCAAAAGGAATCTCTCATTTTGTAGTAAACGTTAAGCTCCTAAGCTACTGCAAATCAGAACAGCTAATAAGCTCACTGATCTATACAAAGGAGCGTCTCAATTCTTCAAACGGCTATAATCTTCAACGTTCATTTTATCATCTATAAAAGGAAGAAGATTTGTGAAGAAATGTAATCAAGACTTAAGCTTCTGAACGTGCTGAAACTCTGTAAAATTCTGAAGCTATCAAACACTTAGAAACTTTGTGATAATTTTCTAAGTTAGTCTTGTAACTGCGTTGTATTTTGTAAACACCTCTGATTGTATATCAAGTGTTAATCTCTTATCTTTATTAACATTAAAACCAGTTTGAAGTCTCTTGCTTTGTGCTTGAGCATTGGAAGTCTCTTGCTTTGTGCTTGAGCATTGGAAGTCTCTTGCTTTGTGCTTGAGCATTGGAAGTCTCTTGCTTTGTGCTTGAGCATTGGAAGTCTCTTGCTTTGTGCTTGAGCATTGGAAGTCTCTTGCTTTGTGCTTGAGCAGTTAGAAGTCTCTTGCTTTGTGCTTGAGCAGTTTGAAGTCTCTTGCTTAGTGCTTGAGCATTTGTAATCTGAGTGATTATAGTGAAATCTCTTGTGAAGGACAAGAGGACTGGACTACTCCTGTTAGTGGGAGGAACCAGTATAAAAATTCTGAGCATCTCTCTCTAACCCTATCCTCATATATTGTGTGTGTTATACCTTATCCGCTGCAATTTGTTTTAACTTAGAAAAAGTCTCAACACAATTCAACCCCCCCCCCCCCCCCCCCCCCCCCCTTCTTGTGTGTTTTTCAACCTTCATAGTATTGTGCTTAAAACCAGCAACCAACCCCGATCAATAGACAATAGGTTAATTATACTAATGGTTAAAGGATTAATGAACTATAGCAACCGAACCTAATTGACTACATATTTAGAATCTAAATAATTAGATAGGAATGTGACAACGTGTCCTGCACGAGGTTTCTAACTAGTGATTAAGGTCCTTTATACCTGTAACTAGGGTAATTATTGTACGCGGTTATTACTAATTAAATTAGTTCACCAATAACTACTAAAAAAGGATAGACAATGATATAGCTTAAGTTACCCAGCAAGACTTAGCGAGGGATTTGATGCACTTAACCTACCTTTTCTCATCTGAAACATTTAACTTTATTTTCTTAAACATTAAAAATCAACTCTAAAACTAAAGCGGAGGCAATCTCAACCACTCCTTTAGCAACTCTAGTAACCGAGGCGCTGTCCCTGTGGATACGAACCCATCCTAAACACTCAGGGTGCAGATTATTACTAGACGACAGACTGGTACACTTGCCAGAACGTAACCAGTACCCCATCTAGAATTTGGCTGCCTTGAACGAAAGCAGATTGAGTTTCACTAATCAACTTAGGCATAACTGTCTTCATCCTGTTGGCGAGAACGTTTGAAAGAACCTTGTAAGCGCATCCCACTAAAGAAATCGGCCTGAAATCATTTAAATTAGCTGGATTGTCTTTTTTCGGGATTAGAGCAATAAACGTACTGTTGATTCCTTTGACAAGCTTTCCGTTCTTATGGAATTCTGTCAAGAACCGAAAGAAATCTTGCTTCAAATCCTCCCAGAAATATTTTATAAAACCGAACGAGACCCCGTCCGAACCAGGACTTTTCTCGCTATCACAGTCCCAAACTGCCTTTTTAATTTCATCCTCTGAGAAGCCTTTAATAAGGAGATCAGCCTCCTCATCTTCAACAGTCTTGAAGGCGAGATTACTCAATTTAGGACGCGTCAGGTTCCTCTTGCGAAACTGATTCTGAAAATGAGCTACCACCTCCTCTTTTATGTCCTTAACGTTATCAAGTAGGACTCCATCCTTCTCCAAACATTGAATAGAATTAATGTTCCTCCGATGGTTCACATATTGATGGAAGAATTTGGTATTTGCATCCCCTTCTTTTAGCCATTTTAATCTAGATCTTTGCCACATGATACTGCATTCCAAGTTTGATAAATTGTGCAAAGACGATATCACTTCCAGCCTTTCTTGAGAATCAATATCGTTGAGCTCCATATCCTGATGCTTCAAATCAAGGTTATTTAATCTCTCTTTAGTCTTTTGGATTCTGTCCCCCAAGTTGCTGCAATGCGACTTATGGCACTCCTTTAGGTCTTTCTTTATTCTTTTGAATTTTTCTTTTAGGATGTAGCCACCCCACCCTTCAATTTGCATCTCCTTCAGCTTGTCTCTAACATAACCTTGATAGCCATCAATTTCCCTCCAGCACTTGAGCATTCTAAATGGTTTCGGACCCCAATCTAAAGCTTTGTTAATAAGAGTAATTGGGCAATGATCAGATAAAGAACGATCCATTCCCCAAACTGAACAGTTAGGCCATCTCAACATCCAAGTTTCCGACACGAGAAATCTATCGATCCTGCTCATAGAAAATCCATTGCTTCTCCACCAAGTGAATCTTTTATCAGCTCCTTTTCTCTCGTCTTCTGAACAAATTGAATTGAAATCCCCCATCACACAATACAAACCCCCGTTATGTGACTTCAACACACCCTTGATCTCTGACCAGCATTCCAATTTATTTTTACGATCGCAAGGAGCGTACACACACAACAAAATCACCTGCACATTTTCCCTCAACCAAATTCCTTTTATCACCATAGCATAATTTAAAATAGTAATCTCCTGTAACTCAAAAGAATTCTTATTCCACATTGTTAAAATTCCTCCCGCTCTTCCATCCGCGTCCTTCGCAACAAACTCAAAGTCATCAGACCCCCAAAGGTTAGAGCACAATCTTCGATCAATAATTTCCAGCTTCGTTTCCTGAATACTTATCACATCAGGACGATTAGCGGCGATTAATCTTCTAACATCTAACTTTTTAGCCTTTCCCCCTAACCCGCTTACGTTGTAACTTATAAACTTCATAATGATAAATAATAAATATGACCCTTTCAAATGACCTCTAATTCACTGACCACCATTAGAGATCGACTTTGCTCCTCTTTGATACTCAGAATTCTCAGATACATTTGGTCTGTCCCTAGTTTGGGGTTGTGATGTGTTTGGTCCTATGTAGTTTTTAAAGTCTTTTTAATTAACTTTTGGATTATTTTTATCTGTTTAAATTTAAAATTATTTTGAATATATTGTGGTTTTTGAATTCATGAGTCAATTGAATTTTATGTTTTTAATTTATGGCTTAAATATGCTTTTGGTCCCTGCAATTATGTCTTGTTTTGAAAAGAACCCCTGTAAAAAAATTTTGATTTTAGTCCCTGCAATATTTCAAAACTTTCAAAATAGCCCCTGTTTGGATTTAGAGCTGAGGTGGCCAATTTTTAAATATGTTTTTGGTCCCTGCAATTATGTCTTGTTTTGAAAATAGCCCCTGTAAAAAAATAAAAAATTTATTTTAGTCCCTGCAATATTATGAAGAAATCCAGTCAGGGGCTATTTTAAAAGTTATGAGATATTGCAGGAACTAAAATCAAATATTTTTTTTTTTTACAGGAGCTTTTTTCAAAACAAGACATAATTGCATTTGCAGGAACCAAAAACATATTTAACCCTTAATTTATTCATTATCCAAATATTTTGTGTAGTTTTTATTTTATTTTTTAGTAAAGCAGGTTGATCATTGAAGGGAAATATAACTACTTACAAAGTAACTCATTTAAAGTGGCATAGTATTGTGCAATAAATGTGTATATATAATATCATATGATATCATCTATCTATACGATATATAAAGGGAAAACTTAAATTTTGGTTTAGTCTTTTTAAAAATACCAAAATACCCTTGGTGTTTTATTTTCAAATTTCTTCAATTCTTAACTTCCAAAACTAACAAATTTAAATTTATGCCCGTCAGGACGCTAGTTCATTATAAAATGACTAGATGTGCTTGCCAAACAAAAGAATGCCTAGCCCATAACCCATATATGTAGGGGTGGCAAAACGGGCATGCCCGCCCCATTTAAGCCCGCCCAAAAACGAGGTGGGGCGGGGCGGGCCAACTTAGGTGTTCGGGCTCAAAATTCAAGCCTGCCAGTTTATTGGCGGGGTTGTGGGCATGCCCGCCAAATAATTTTTTTTTTTTACAATTTGAATTACATCTTCACAATTTAATGTTAAAAAAAATATTAAACAGGTTGAATTATAATAACTTCACAATTCCTTATAATTCTTACCTCCTATTTTTAAACTAACAATAATATTATAATAGGGATAATTAAGAGAATATTGCAGCAGAGAATAGAGATAATTAAACTGAAAGAAACATTAACCAAGTTAATAAGCAATTCTTACAATTACGCTTAATTAAACTAACAGAATCATCAATTATGTTAACAAGTAATTCCTTACAATATAAGATAAAACGATAAATACTAGAAAGATATGGCAAAACGGGCATTCCCGCCCCGTTTAAGCACACTCAAAAACGGGGTGGGACGGGGCGGACAAACTTAAGGTTGCGGGTCGAAAACCTCACCCTAGCCCGCCAAAAATAGCGGATCAAACAGGTCGGTCCGGAGGGCTCGGCCCGTTTTGCCACCCCTACATATATGTCAATTGCGGGACATACAAAAAACTAGACCTGCACAGTGAGGACTGAGGACGGGGAAGACGAGTATATATAATAGAATAAAAATAGCACCACGGTTGAGGTAATAAATCATAGCCGGCTACATCAAAATTATTTGGGTTTTTTTTTTGCTATGTTGTTTATTTTTTTTATTATGAGTAGCTAATTTTTTCATTGTTAGGAATGAGTAAATTTAGATGATTATTCTTGTTCTATAATTTGATTTATTATTATTGAAGAAGTTTATTTAATTATTTTTCTTATATTTGTGCTTAATGTTTTTATCGCTTAACCACTATTAAATTGATTTATGATTCATAAGTTGAATTTATGAATATTTTGGAATAAGAAATCATTGCCTTTATAGTCTAGGAATCGATGCAAATTCTTGAAACCAATTTATAATTCTAATATTAAATATTCACTAAGAAATTAGGAGGTTTTTTTTTTTTTTATATATATATAATTGAAAGTAGGAGTTATTTTAGAATTAACGATTCTATCACTTGAGAATTGGGGCACGACTAAATTAGGAAATTCGAATAGTCAAGTCAGAAACTCAAAATAGTGGTCCTTGACAGTTTTTCTTATTATTAACTTTCAATCAATTTTCGTTATTATAATTTTTACATTACTACCAACCAAATCAAAACCTTTTGTTTAGTTATGTTACAAAAATAAGATTCAACAGTACTCCCTCCGGACTTTTTTTTAAGTAAAAATTTCCTTTTGCACACTTATTAAGGAGTTGGTTTTTTATCCTAGTTTTATGTGTAATTTTTAGTGTAATTCCTAAAATGTCCTTTTGTTATTATGAAATTTACTCCTATTTAGAAGTAATCATTATTAGTACTACTCCAACATAGATTACTTGTAGAAATGAATAAATGCATGTATAGGGGTATTGTTGGAAAAAAAATAATAATTAGAGTTGAATTTAATGACTTTTGCTTATATTTAGGGCCAAAATTTTTTGTTGACTTTTGCTTATAAATAAGGCCGGAGGGAGTATAACTCAGTCATTGAATTGGACACTCGTCTTACCGTTTTATTTTACTACTTGTATGATTAAGTATAGTTATTATTTCTATTTTAACTCAAACTCCCTTATTTTAGCTAAAGACTCTAATATTCCAACTAAAATTCTTTATTTATAGCTGAAACTAGTGTTTTAAAAATTGAACCGAACATCGAACCAGTAAGGATACTAGATCACTGGTTCATTGGTCGAACCAACCGCATGACTAAATCGGATAAAATTGGATAACTCGGTTAAATAAACCGGTCTCTATAACAAAATTAGATAGGTATTAAATTGAGTTGAACTGGATGACTCGGTCTCTAAAAGAAATCATGACACTTAAAAAATGTAAAAAATTTAATAATTTATTCATTAAATTCAAATTTTAAACATAGTCATTACACACACAACAAAACAGTACAAATGCAAATAAATTTTGAACAAAATATAACTCCCATCCGTACGAATCATATTTGTTCTCACTCTCTGACTTTTAAATTTCAATTTTAATAATTTTTTTTAAAAAAGAAGTTAAAATTTGCGTCGTTTCATTTTTTCAATAAAATAAAATAATATGCATTGAATCGGCCGATTCACTCCGATTCCTACTAGTTTAATTGCATATCCGGTCCAACAACAAACCAAACCGATGACCGCTCCGATTCACGGTTCAACCAGTTGAACCGTTAATTCGGTCCGATTTTTAAAACATTGACAGGAACTCTATCTTAATCAAAACTATTTTCTCTCATATTCCTTCTTATCTAAATTAGTAAAATCAATTAAAATTCTATTTTAATTGTATTCATGATTTTCTTACTAATTCATCGCCTTTATCTTATTTAATAAATTGAATAACACCAAAATACATTATATTCAATTAAATTCAAATAAAACTAATATTTATAAAAATCGGGTGTTACAGTAAATATGGGCATACAATCAAAAAGGCAAAGTGTTCTGATTTTATTTTCACTTTTTTGTTTAATTTGTTGGACAATAAACTTGATTTGATCCATTGGACTAATCAAGTGTTAGGCCCAATGTACTAATAAGATAGTAAGTCCAAGGAATGTTTTAAAGGTATGTAGAAATAACTAGTAGTTGGAAGACATATGATTAATCGTATGTAATAGTAGAAAGAAGTGTGTTGAACTCTATACTTAGAAGTGTGTAGAAGTATTTCTTGATGTGTCTAAAACTCTCCTTTGGAGGCTATAAATAGGAGAGAGCTAGTCATTCTTAAACCAAACAAAAAACAAGCAAGCAAGAAGCAAAAGCAAAGCAAGCAAGGCCTGAAGGTTGAAAAACACACAAGAGGGGGGGGGGGGGGGGGGGGGGGGGGGGGGTTGAATTGTGTTAAGACTTTTTCTAAGATAAAAGAAATGGCAGCGGATAATGAATAAGTCACACAATATATGAGGATAGGGATAGAAAGAGAGACTCAGAATTTTATACTGGTTCCTCCTACTAACAGGAGTAGTCCAGTCCTCTTGTTCTTTACAAGAGATTTCACTATAATCACACAGATTACAAATGCTCAAGCACAAAGCAAGAGACTTCCAATTGCTCAAGCATAAAGCAAGAGACTTCCAATTGCTCAAGCACAAAGCAAGAGACTTCCAATTGCTCAAGCACAATGCAAGAGACTTCACACAAGTTTAATAATAATAAAGATGTGAGATTAATACTTGATATACAATCAGAGGTGTTTACAAAATACAACACAGTTACAAGACTTAACTTAGAAAATTATCACAAAGTTTCTAAGTGTTTGATAGCTTTAGAATTTGACAGAGGTTCAGCACGTTCAGAAGCTTAAGTCTTGATAATAATTCTTCACAAATCTTCTTCCTTTTATAGATGAAAAAGTGAACGTTGAAGATTATAGCCGTTTGAAGAATTGAGACGCTCCTTTGTATTGATCAGTGAGCTTATTAGCTGTTCTGATTTGCAGATGCTTAGGAGCTTAACGTTTACTACAAAATGAGAGATTCCTTTTGGCTTTTGATATTTGAACCTTGGTGAAAGCCAAATAAGGAAATAATCGTTTCTGAAGCCTGACTTGAAAAGGACCTTTCCATGGTCAAACCTTTTCATTCTTGGTTTCTACGTTTGGACTTAGTCAGGCACAGTCTTCAATAAAGTTGTACTCTCAAATGTAGCTTAACACTAATCTCTGATGAGCCTTCAGATATTCGTAGCTTCAGAGTTTGATAGTCTCAAAATTACTTGCTTCAGATCTGGTGAGCTCAGATGTTGTATGCTCAGAAGTAATTCCTTCAGAAATTCTAAGGTGCTTTAGTACGCAAATTTTAACTTTTAATCCTGCACACTAAAATAAATTATTAGTACTCCAATTTAACTTTAAATACATTGTTATCATCAAAATCAATTAAGGAGATACAAAATCATAATTTTGTTCCAACAATCTCCCCCTTTTTGATCATGACAACTATATGTATTTAAAATCAATTGTTGTTGTTTTTATTTAACATCTTGACTTCAGGTTCTGAGGTTTGCAAGCTCCCCCTGAGTCTGATAAGCTTCAGAAGTTTATTAATGATAAATATAAAACAGTCTAAGAGTAATATTTAATGTCAAATATAATTTCATATATTCTACCTTCAGAATTAGAGGTTTGCAAGCTCTATTTCTTCAGATTGACAAATATAAGACATGGTTTGCAAGCGTATCTTATATTATACGAATTTATGTTGGACAAAATTTATTACTCCCCCTCATTAAAAGTTTAAAAGACTTATATAACTTAACAAGAGTAGAGTTCAGAAAATGTAAGATCTTAGAGCTTCAGAATTAATTTCACTGCCACATGAAATGATATAATATTTTCTCCCCCTTTGTCATTATCAAAAACGGGTCAGTCAAAACACAAGTTTTGAAGAAAGTGATAAGAATTAATAATAAGAAATAAGACATAAAATCAAAAGAAATTTAAGCAAAATATTCAAAACATAACCAAGATAAAATTGTTCAGAAAAGAAAATAAAACAAGTGCCTAAGAGAGATCCTAAGGTTTAGGGGTCAGAAGGGTAATAAGGGTCTTCAGATCATTTGCCATTTCATTCTGTTTAGCCTCAATCCGCTCAAATTTTTCATTCTGCTGAGCGGCAAGCTGATCAATCTTAGCATCCAGTGCAGCTTGCTTCTGCTTCTGAGCTTCAAGCTCTTTCTTAAGTACAGAGAGTTCTAAAGAGGAGCCAACTGCATCCATCACTGACTTGCTCACAAATAAATCACCAGGGTCCAAAGAAAACTTCAGAGCAGTGGAAATGGAACTTTGCATAGAGAGTGAGAAGTGAGTGTTGAGGTAATCTTCCTGCCAATGACGCGCCGCCTTCTCAGATATCTTCAAATACCCTTCCTTGAGCTTATCCAACCAAGCCTTCAGAGCAATCTGATAATCTAACATCTCATTCAGATCCCCATCCACCAGATGATAGAAATCATTCAGAACTTCCTCTCTTAGTTCAACCCAAGCCATGATATAAGCTCTTGGATTCATCAGTGAACGCCTAACATCATGAAGTGCATTTGCTTTCCTGTAAATTTTGTTAGTAACGCGCACAAACATGTCATTGGAAACAGGAGGGGGTGGTGGTCTAGGCAAATGTTCACACGAGGATTCTGAAGTAAAAGATTCTTCAGAATCTGAGTCAGAGTTAGGAATGGTAATGACTTTTCTAGGTGGTCGGAAGGATTGAGGAGGTTCAGTGTTAAGCACCATGGTGAAACAAGGAAATGTTTCAGAATGAAGACGAATTTCTTCAAGATCTGAATCAGTTCCAGGAGATGGTGGAGAGGTTGGAATTTTTGAAGTGTTGGGTTCAGAAGTGAGTGGCTTAGAAGATGAAGGCTGAGGAGGTTCAGTTTGTGATTTAGCAGGGACTTTAGAAGTTTGAGTATTAGAGGGTTCAGATTGGTCTATGTCCATTGTTATTGGGGCAGACTCAGAATCTTTAATAGGAGATTTCTGAGGGGATTTAGGGTTGTCAGGAATGGTTTCAGCAATAATGGCAGGTGCAGAGGTGGAAGCAGTGTGAATGGGTGATTGCTGAGGTGATGAAACAGTATATACAAGATCACCATGAAGATGTTGTCCAGGGTGTTGGAGAGTGTCTGTGGAGTGTGGAGATGGTGATTGTGGTTGGTGTTGTTGTTGTTGAGTTTCTTGTTGTTGAAGATCATGGAGTTGTTGCATTTTGGAGTGAAGTTCATGAAGAGTTTCATTTCTCTTAGATGCAACAGAGATGATGGATTTTTGTACATGATCCACAACTCTTTCAAGCTCAGAGACTGTGAGGGATTCATCAACAATTGGAAATGCTGGAAATATTTGGCTACTACCAGGCAACATCATATTGATGGGTTGAGATTCATCAACAGATGGGTGATCAATGGTAGGATGTGTAGAAAGATGAGGTGGAGATTGAGTGGGATTAGTTTGAGGTGGAGGTTGTTCAAATATGGTTTCAGTGAATTGTGGAGGAGGTTGAGTTTGTTCAGATAAGGGGTTGACAGTTTGTGCAGCATTAAGAACAGTATTTACAGAAGTTGAAGGAATACCTGAAGTAGATATCTGAACTGGTTTCCTGATTCTGATAGTGCGGCTCAGAGGCACATCATCTTCTGTATCTGAATCGCTGTCAACATGTGCCACAAAAGGCTCTTCAATGCGCTGAGGTACCCGTTCAGATTTGGCAGTAGCTTCAGAGACCTTCTTGGTCTTCACCTTCTTTTCCTTCTTAACCCTCTTCTTTTCTGGGGCTTCAGCAACCTCAGAATTCTTCTTCTTTGTTGTCCTCTTTCTTTTCTTGACCACATAGTCAACCTCAGGTTCAGACTGTAAATCATCAAGGGTAAGATAAACACCTTCTTCCCTTCTAGCAGCAATGTAATGAGCAATAACATCCATTGGCTCATTCTTATACACAGGGTGAACATCATCTCTGAGGGATGTTACCCTTCTCTTGGTACGAGATTGAGGATACTTCAGATTATCCTTAGAGATCTTGTGCACATTGCACAGATTTTCAGCAGAAAGGAAGAGAGTCCTTAACTCAACCGTGGTATCCTCAGCTCCAACTTCCCTCAACTTATCCACCAAACGCCATTGGTAAAAGAGCTCAGAGAGCAATCTTGGATAAGCAACCCAGTGCTTAGATTTCTCTGTAGTGTTTCTGATATAGGTACAGAGATAGTGGAAGAGATAAGCTGGTAAATTCAACTTAGTACCTTTTACTAAGAAGAGAAGCAAATGCCTTTGATCCCACGAAATCTGATCAGTTCCACCAACCCTTGGAATGATGGTAGAGAGAAGAATTTTGTGCAGAAGCTTTGCAACTTTAAACAGCCCAGAAGTTCTTCCCATATGAGTGGGATCCTCATATAAAGTATCTTTAATCTCAGCTCTATGCTTGGTTAGGGGTGGAGGTTTGTCAGTATCAACTTGAAAGAATCCTTCATTAGGAATCTGAAGGAGTTCAGCAAAGTGTTTTCTTGTGATTGACACAGGTACACCGAGAATTGTTGACCGAATTTCAGGACCAATGTAAGGTTTCAAACCTAATTCCTCACAAGACTTGTTCTTGTTAACTTCTGGATTCTTGGCTATGGCCCTTTCCAATTCCGCTTTAGCCTTTTCTTTAGTAAACACTTCCGCGCCAACCCAAAATTCCTTGACTAAATTTGGATAAACGACACCGTTCAGCATATCAAAGTAGTTCGTCCATCCTTGATTCTCAAAGTAACTTCTTAGTTCCAAATCGTTTACCCTAAACGATTCAAAGTCGATTGGACTTTCTGCAACTAGCTCTAATTGCTCAAAGCGAACAGATGAAGGTTCAGGATTTCTGGAGACATCTTCTTGAGATTCAATAAGGTTAGGAATGATAGTAGCTTTAGATGAAGAAGCCATTGAAGTTGACGATTGAGGAAGATAGAAAAGAATTTTGAGAGAAAGAGAGATGAAAATTTTGAAAGAGGAAGTTGAAAACGTGAGAAGTGATAGTGACTAGTGTGTGATAAGTGATTATAGTGTAAGTTTCAAAATATTGGGGGAAACAAGATAGTGACGTAATGGGGGCGTGGCAGTTACTTTTAATAAAATCATCATTAGCTCTCCTCCATTACCCAGCGGTTACTAGACATGATGGGAAGTTACACAGATAAGTAGTGTTTTCAGAAGCTAGCTGTCAGTTAAAGAAACTGAGCAGTCAACTAACACTTAGAGTAGGTATCTGAGTCACAAGAGATCATATTTAATAATAAATAATTCTGATTGCTTCAGATCAGAGAGTGCTTCAGAACCTATATAATAGTTTCTGAGCCGTCCAAACTTTTGAGGCCCTTCAGAACTAATTTATTCATTCAGATTTAACAGCATTTAGAAACATCATTCAGAAATAAAAACCATGTTCAGATTTTTCTTGATAAAATCGAAACGATCAATAGCAAGAGGTTTGGTAAAGATATCAGCCCATTGATGCTCAGTATCAATGAATTGAATCTCAATTACTCCCTTCTGAACAAAATCTCTAATGAAGTGATGCTTGATCTCAATGTGTTTAGCTCTTGAATGCAAAATAGGATTCTTAGACAAACAGATAGCAGCAGTATTATCACAGAGAAGTGGTATACTACTTATCCTTATCTGATAATCCTCCAGCTGATGTTTCATCCAGAGCAATTGAGTGCAACACTTAGCAACTGAGATGTACTCTGCTTCTGCTGTAGATAGAGCAATAGTTGCTTGTCTCTTACTAGCCCATGATATAAGGTTTTCACCTAGAAATTGACAGTTTCCACTAGTGGACTTCCTTTCAATTTTATCACCAGCATAGTCAGCATCACAGAATCCAATAAGCTGATAATCTAAGGATTTCTTATAAAGTAATCCAAGATTAGTGGTTCCTTTCAGATATCTAAAGATTCTCTTAACATCAGTTAAATGAGACTCTCTAGGATCTGATTGAAATCTAGCACACAAGCATACACTGAACAAGATATCTGGTCTAGAAGCAGTGAGATAAAGGAGGGAACCAATCATACCTCTATATAATTTCTGATCTACTTTGCCTTCAGATTCTTCCTTCAGAAGACTGCTAGAGGGATGCATAGGAGTTGACATTGGTTTACAATCTTCAAGACCAAATTTCTTCAGTAAATCCTTTGTGTATTTGGTTTGATGCACATATACTCCTTCTTTTCTTTGATTAATTTGAATTCCCAAAAAGAATGTTAGTTCTCCCATCATACTCATTTCAAATTCATCCTCTCATACCAAGCTCTTGGAGCTTGTTTCAAACCATACAGAGATTTCTTCAATTTGTAAACATGATCAGGACACTTTATATCTTCAAAGCCAGGAGGTTGTTTGACATAGACCTCTTCAGAAATTACTCCATTCAGAAATGCACTTTTTACATCCATTTGAAATAGAGTGATGTCATGATTAACTGCATAGGACAAGAGAAGTCTTATTGCTTCAAGTCTTGCTACTGGTGCAAAGGTTTCAGTGAAATCTATGCCTTCTTGCTGACTATAACCTTGTGCAACCAGTCTAGCTTTGTTTCTAACAACTTCTCCCTTTTCATTTGACTTGTTTCTGAATACCCATTTTGTTCCAATAATGTTCTTGTGTTTGGGTTTTGGTACCAGATCCCAAACGTCATTTCTTTCAAATTGATTGAGTTCTTCTTGCATTGCAACAATCCACCCATCATCTGAGAGTGCTTCTTCTATGTTTGTGGGTTCAATTAATGAAATTAACCCAACTAAGGATTCATCCTCTTTGAAAGCAGATCTGGTCTTTCTTGGGCTATCCTTGTTACCAACAATTAGCTCTTCAGGATGAGATGATATATACTTGAATTTACTCTTAGGTGGAGCAGGTGTCTGAGAGGGTTCAGTTTCTAAAGGGTCTTCAGATTCAAGGCCTTCAGAAATATCTTCATTTTGAGTCTCAGATGGATATACAACAATGGAGAGATCTTCACACTCAGAATTTGAGGAAACTTGAAACTCTGCAAAAGTCTCAGCTTGCTCTGACATTTTATTGTCAGGCTCTTTATCATCAAATCTAACATGTATAGATTCTCCAACTGTGTGAGTTTCAGAATTATACAATCTGTATGCTTTTGAGCGTTCAGAGTAGCCTATAAAGGTACCCTTATAAGCTCTAGCATCAAATTTCTTTCGATAGACCTTGTTGTCTAGAATATAACAAGTACATCCAAACTGATGAAAATAAGAAATATTGGGTTTTCTTCCTTTGAACAGTTCATAAGCAGTTTTGTTCAGAATAGGTCTGATGTAGATTCTATTCTGAACATAGCAAGCAGTACTCACGGCTTCTGCCCACAAGACCTTAGCTAGGTTAGACTCAAGCATCATGGTACGAGCCATTTCTTGCAAAGATCTATTCTTTCTTTCTACAACACCATTCTGTTGTGGTGTTCTAGGAGAAGAGAATTCATGGATTACTCCATGCTCTGAGCAGAAAAATTCGAAAGAGTCATTTTCGAACTCTCCCCCATGGTCGCTTCTAACCTTCAGAATCCGAAGATCCTTTTCACTTTGTATTTGTATGCAGAAGTCACTGAACACCACAAATCATCAACAATGACCAATCCATATTTCTTACCATTGATAGAGGCTGTCGAAACAGGACCAAACAGATCAATGTGAAGCAATTCTAAGGGTCTGGAAGTAGAGACAATGTTTTTAGACTTGAAGGAAGTCTTAGCAAATTTTCCTTTTTGACATGAGCCACAGAGTGCATCTGAGTGATAACCAATGTCAGGCAAACCACTAACAAGCTTTTGTTTGCTAAGCTTAGAGATCAACCTCCAGTTAGCATGACCAAAACGCTTGTGCCATAACCATTTCTCATCACTCAGAGACAAAAGACATATAATCTTTTGGTCAACCAAATCAGAAAAGTTTACTTTATAAACATTGCCAACTCTCATTCCCTTGAATACTACAGATTTGTCAGAGTCTTTTGATACAATACATGATTCCTTATCAAATGTAACAACACATCCATTGTCACAAAATTGACTAATGCTCAATAGATTATGTTTAAGTCCATCAACTAACCAAACATCTTTAATGGAAAGGGAGGAATTACCAACTGTACCTGTACCAATGATCTTCCCTTTTTGTTTTTCTCCAAACCCCACAGAGCCTCCCTCTTTCAGAGTTAGGGTTTGGAACATATGCTTTTCTCCCGTCATATGTCGTGAGCAACCACTGTCCAGGTACCAGGGCTGTTGTTTTACCTTTCCTTGCATGAGCATCTGAAGCAAACACTATTTCAGATTTTGGTACCCATATTCTGATGGGTCCTTTAGAGTAAGTCTTCTGAATAGTATTCCTTCTTTGTTTTCTATGATCAACACAGGATCTAGAATTAATTAAGCTTTGACAAGAATGTTTAGGCTTAATTTGATTCTTGGATTTTGATCTAGAGTATATCACAATTCCAAAGGTCAAGCAAGGATCTGAAGTAACTTTACCTTGATTTCTCAGAGGTTCAGATGACTTCTGAGCCTTAACTTGAGAACTTTTGGACTCAGAAATTTTAGGTTCAGAAGAACTTGGAACTTCTGAGTCTTTGGGTTCAGGTTCAGAACCTCCTTCAGAGTTGGATGCCTTCAGATCGAGTGTACCACTTTTAACAAAGGTAGAGAATAATTCAGGTGGAGTATCATCCTCACTATATGATTTCAGAGGTTTATCCCAGTTCTTAAACCGAGAATAACCAATGCCTTCACCATAGTTACGAGTCATATGATAAATCATAGAAGCCATTTTACTCCTATTGAAGGTACAACGAATAAATTCGTGAAGAGCATCTTCATGATCATCATTGAGCTTGTCTGCCAAGACATAGTTAGATTCAACATGACAAATACGAATGTTTAACGATTCATTTTCATCATAAAGAATCTTGGCATCCTTTTTCAATGATTCATGAACATTCTTCAGAATTTTGTGTTGACCTACCATACGAGTGTAATGTTTCACAGCAATCTTAAGAGAATCAATTAATTCAGATTTAGTCATGTTAGAGTATACCTCATTTTCATCATCTGAGTCATCTTCAGAATCTCTATCAGAGTTGTTACCTTCAGAAGTTCTTGCCATTAAAGCCAGATTGCCTTCTTCATCATCTTCTCCTTCAGAGTCATTCTCAATGGTCTCCCAAGTGGCTAACAAACTCTTCCTTACCTTTTCTTTGTACTTTTCTTTCCCAAAGCTCTTATTCTTTCCTTTGTCCTTGGATGACATTTCTGGACAGTCAGCAATGAAGTGTCCAGATTTCTTGCAGTTATAGCACTTGTTCAGTTCTTCCTTTTTGTCCTTTGAAAAGGAACTTCTTGAGTTGTTTCCTTTGTTTGGAAACCTTTTGTATTTCTTGTTCCATTTCTGAAACCTTCTAACCATTAGTGTCATTTCTTCATTCTCAGAATTTTCATCCATCATATCATCAGAAGTTTCTTCCTCTTGTTCAGACACTTTGATCTTTGCAGCTTTTGAGGAAGTCTGAACAGAGCTTAGAGCCAAGGACTTCATCTTCTTGACAGGTTCATCTGACATAAGTTCTAGCTCATGACTTCTGAGTGAGCTTATTAAATCTTCAAGAGTCACATTGTCCAAATCCTTGGATTCCTGAAAAGCTGTAACTTTTGGTCTCCATTTGGAAGGTAAGCTCCTCAGAATTTTCTTCACGTGATCAGATGCAGTGTAGCTTTTCTTCAGAACTTGAAGACCAGAGACAAGGGTTTGAAACCTTGAATACATGGTTTCAATATCTTCATCTTCCTTCATTCTGAACAGCTCATATTGATGAACTAATAAGTTTGCCTTAGCTTCTTTGACTTGCTTATTTCCTTCATAGGTGGAACATAGAGAGTCCCAGATAGTTTTGGCACATGACTTGTTGGATATTTTTAAATACTCAGCATGAGATATGGCACTAATAAGCATATTCTTAACAGTATGATGCTTCTTATACTGTTTCTTCTTTTCAGCATCAAAGAACTTTCTGTAGGTATTTCTTACAATACCTTCATCATCCATGTGTTCAAAATGTATACCATCTTCAATGATATCCCATAACTCATCATCAGTCCCAATGATGTAACTATACATCTTGGTTTTCCAGAAAGGAAAAGTAGTAGGATCACTGTTAAAGTAAGGTGGTTTGTCTCTGTGATTATCATTGTTCCTCTCCCTATCATAGTTGTGAGGAGGTGGAACAGCAGAGTGATCAGGTCCAGAGGAAGAAGAAGGAGAGGTAACACCAGACATCTTTTTCAACTAAGTACCCCTAGATCTTTTACTGTTTCACTGTTAAGTGAAGAGCAACAGACCGGAGCTCTGATACCAATTGAAGATTGAAAAACACACAAGAAGGGGGGGGGGGGGGGGGGGGGGTTGAATTGTGTTAAGACTTTTTCTAAGATAAAAGAAATGGCAGCGGATAATGAATAAGTCACACAATATATGAGGATAGGGATAGAAAGAGAGACTCAGAATTTTATACTGGTTCCTCCTACTAACAGGAGTAGTCCAGTCCTCTTGTTCTTTACAAGAGATTTCACTATAATCACACAGATTACAAATGCTCAAGCACAAAGCAAGAGACTTTCAATTGCTCAAGCACAAAGCAAGAGACTTCCAATTAAGCACAAAGCAAGAGACTTCCAATTGCTCAAGCACAAAGCAAGAGACTTCCAATTGCTCAAGCACAATGCAAGAGACTTCACACAAGTTTAATAATAATCAAGATGTGAGATTAACACTTGATATACAATCAGAGGTGTTTACAAAATACAACACAGTTACAAGACTTAACTTAGAAAATTATCACAAAGTTTCTAAGTGTTTGATAGCTTTAGAATTTGACAGAGGTTCAGCACGTTCAGAAGCTTAAGTCTTGATAATAATTCTTCACAAATCTTCTTCCTTTTATAGATGAAAAAGTGAACGTTGAAGATTATAGCCGTTTGAAGAATTGAGACGCTCCTTTGTATTGATCAGTGAGCTTATTAGTTGTTCTGATTTGCAGATGCTTAGGAGCTTAACGTTTACTACAAAATGAGAGATTCCTTTTGGCTTTTGATATTTGAACCTTGGTGAAAGCCAAATAAGGAAATAATCGTTTCTGAAGCCTGACTTGAAAAGGACCTTTCCATGGTCAAACCTTTTCATTCTTGGTTTCTACGTTTGGACTTAGTCAGGCACAGTCTTCAATAAAGTTGTACTCTCAAATGTAGCTTAACACTAATCTCTGATGAGCCTTCAGATATTCGTAGCTTCAGAGTTTGATAGTCTCAGAATTACTTGCTTCAGATCTGGTGAGCTAAGATGTTGTTTGCTCAGAAGTAATTCCTTCAGAAATTCTAAGGTGCTTTAGTACGCAAATTTTAACTTTTAATCCTGCACACTAAAATAAATTATTAGTACTCCAATTTAACTTTAAATACATTGTTATCATCAAAATCAATTAAGGAGATACAAAATCATAATTTTGTTCCAACAAGGCCTATACGTAGAAATTGTTAGAATCAAGAGAAATATAAAGATTGTTAGAGTTTCAATAATATCTGAATAACATTGCTTAACTTAATAAGAATTATAAGAGAATTTATAATAAAATTTAATGTACTACTAAATTACTACTCTCTCCGTTCCTTTTTATAAGGAACAATTTAGAAAAAATACACATACCAAGGAATGTTATTTTTTTATTAAAAATTCTAAAGTTTTATAATCTATTCCAAAAATAACCTTGGTGTAATTAATGCATAGAAAATATGTTACTGTAATTAATGCATAACATTGAAATAGATAACAGGTAAAAATGAAATTGCTTAATTAATAAAGCATAAATTTAATGATTGTTTCTTATAAAAAGGAATAAATTTGTTTTCCAAATTGTTCCTTATAAAAAGGAACGGAGGAAGTAACATATAAAGCTTAATACTTAAAACCTAAATATATCTAACACTTACCCTCAAACTCACGATGCATTAACGGAAATCATTGAGAGTTTGTCAAACAAAAAACGAAGAACATACTTAATACTTAATAATATAAACTCAATATTTTATTTCTTATACTACTCCTCAAGCTAAAGCTTACTAAGTTTTACGCTTGTTACAAATTAACCCTGAAAATAAATCAACCCAGCTAAACCAAACATAAGAATCAACCAATAGATAGATGCAATCAAATAGAAGAAACCAATAGGGAGTAGTGCAACCAATTAGAAAAAGGCAATAGGAAGAAGTGCAATGCAATCATAAAAATCAATAGGAAGAAATGCGATCAATCAGAAGAATCAATGGGAAGAAGTGCAACACAATCAGAAAAATCAATAGGGAGAAATGCAACCAATCAAAAGAAGTACGATGCAACTAGAAGAATCAATAGAAAAAAGAAATGCAATCAAACAAAACTAAACAATACAAAAAAAAATCAAAACTAATTAATCGAGATAAAAACCAAACCAATAGAGATATACAGTATCCAAACCAACAAAGAATTCAACTTCCATGTTCCACCGTTTATTCAATTTTGTTCAAGCAATCAACGAAGGAATCCATTTACCAACACACTTGAGATCAAAGCCATGGCAGAGCAACCAAATTGACCACGTCAATTTCACAAACCAATTGCACAACCATAAGCCAAACTTGCAAAATAGTAATTCCTTTTTTTATTTTTTTTCTTCTTCTTCTTTTTAGCAGTGGAAGCAACATGTACCGAATCAATCATAAAATACATAAAGCAAACACGTTCCCAAACTTTTGAGAACTTGACAACGAATGCGACGAGTGGCTTAAGGTGCAGATCGAAACAAACTATAGATACCATGTCACAATCAAGAGAAATATAAAGACGGTTAGAGTTCCAATAATATCTGAATAACATTGCTTAACTTAATAAGAATTACAAGAGAATTTATAATAATACTTACAAGAAAATTTATAAATCCAAATACTTAAAACCTAAATATATCTAACAAAAATAACTATTATTAGTTGGAAGTAATAAGATTAAATGTATGTAGTGGTAGAGATAAGTGTGTAGACAAGCAAGCAAAAAGCAAAAGAAAATAATTAGCGAGTAATAAAATTTTTCTTTCTTTCAAATATTCTCTCCTCCTCAATTCCTCCAAAACCTCACCATAACCTTCTCCTTTTCCAACATATATAATTCTATTTCTCATTTTATACATGATTTCACAATCGTTGGAAAATAATAAGAGGAAACTTCATATAGAAAAGGAAGATGAGAGGTCTAGGGGTGTAATTGAACCGGTTTGAATTGGTTTTTTATGAATTCAAAGTAAAAACCAATGTGTACTCAATTGGTTCGGTTTGGATCGGTTTGCCCTGTTTTTGAAAAATAAAACCGAACCAAAACTAATCGGTTTGGTTCAGTTCGGTTTGGATCGGATACTTTGATCGGTTTTGTAATTTTTTTTTTGTAATATTTTCCCTGCTATTATTTTTTTCTATATGATATAAACTTTCAATCCAACGGTGGATTTCGTAAAATTTAAATTCGTTAAAGCGTTATTGAGCGGTGTAATTTGATCCCTCCCCTATATATATATGGTTAATAATAAATAAAGGGAAAAGTTTTTTTTGTAAGAAAATTTATGGAGAAGAATTGCAAAAATAAATTTTCACCCTTTGTTTACATCTACAACCACCCATGATTTCCACTAAAAACTGATATTAAATGACATCATTATTTAAGATTTTGACATGTGTTGATTCTTGCATTTTTTGGGTAAAAAAATTGTTACTAAATAGCAATACTCATAAATAAATATATGGTTAATAATATACATATTGGTTCGGTTCATTAGTTTTTAAAAACTAATTCCGAGAATCGAACCAAACTACGTTGATTTTTAATTGGTTCGATTCGGTTTTGAATCCGAACCATAAACATTGGTTTTTTTTGGGTTTGCATTGGTTTAAATCGTCGGTTTAATTGAATTTTTTTTGTTCCGCTTAAACCCCAATCATTGAGTTCTTCAAACAATCAGAGGCATGAGACACGCCATGGCCGGAAGCCCTCACATCACACCTACAATAAACATGTATGAATTTTTTATGATTTAAATGAAAGAGTGGGTAAAGTGAAAGGCCAATTCTAGGTGGGTGAGTGGTATAGGTCTCTCATGGTGGGGGATTAATTTTCACCATTAGATTATAAATGTGTATAATGGATCATAATAAAGTTTATACACCATATTATTTTCTCTTTCACTTCTTGTTTTTGCAACAACACAACCCAGTTTTTTTAAAATAAATATATTTTAAAAATAATTTATAGTAATTATATATAGATATTCCTACAAATATTAATGTAAATATTATTGCAGTTTAAAGTTTATTGTTAGACTGTAAGTCTCTCGGTACACATATTAGTTTTAAATATTAGTATAAATATTAATTAGTTCATAGTTTATTATTGATGATTTTAAATATTTCGTTATACGTAGAATATCATTTTAAGTTATATAGTTTAATTTTATAATAATCAACTTTGACTTTGTTTACAAAAAAATAATGGATAACTAATTGAATTTGTAATATTGAATAAAATTAGTAATTGAACTAGAATATAAATATAAAATTTGATATTTAATTTTTTCAAGTAAGACAATATTCAACACGGTTAAAATCAGTATCATATTATTAAAACTCTATCATATTATTAAAAAGAAAAGGAAGAAAAAACAAACAAACTTGGGATTCATATTTATATGCATGCTAGTTCAGATACTAATTTTTCCCAATATTACTAATTCAATTAGTTATCCACTATTTTTTGGCAAATAAAATCAAAGTTAATGATTATAAGATTAAATTATATAACTCAAAATAATATTTTACATATAACGAAAAATTTAAAATCATAAATAATAGAATATGAACTAGTATTTGCACTAATAGTTAAATTAATATGTGTATAGAGAGACTTACAGTCATTAATAATAAACTTTAAACTAATATTCACATTAACATTTGTACCAATATATATACTGAATGACCAGAAATTATTCATAAAAAATTTGGACCGATGTCGCAATGCTCATCCATGTGTACAAATCGGCTCGTGTTGTTGCAGGAACATGAACAAAAAGATATTTTTTCCACCCTACCGACTTCTCGCGCGCCCTACGTGTTTCCATTTTTAGTCTTCCGCTACTTAAGTAGCTAGCGGACATTATAAAGCAGAGGGGTATTTTTATAAATTTGTTGGGCGTGCGAGAAAATGAGTAGGATGGTAAAATAAAATCTACGGATATATACATATGAAACCCAAAAGTATATACTAGTTCAATTGGTTGCTTAAAAAAAAATACTAGTTCAATTGGTCCACAATATATATATATATATATATATATATATATATATATATATATATATATATATATATATATAACCCAAAATTATACTAACTAATAATTTATTTGATAAGCTAATCCAATTTTATCCATATTATCTTACTTGAAAAAACTAAATATCAAATTTTATATTTATATGCTAGTTCAATTGTGAATTATACTCAATATTATAAGTTGAATTAGTTATCCATTATTTTTTGACAAACAAAGTCATAGTTAATTATTATAAAATTAAACTGTATAATTTAAAATAATATTCCACGTATAACAAAATATTTAAAATCATCAATAATAGAATATGAATTAATATTTCTACTAATACTTAAACTAATGTGTACCGAGAGACTTACAGTCTTCAATAATAAACTTTAAACTACATTAATATTTGTAGGAATATATATATATATATATATATATATATATATATATATATATATATATATATATATATATATATATATATATATATATAATTACTATAAATTATTTTTAAAATATATTTATTTTAAAAAAATTGGGTTGTGTTGTTGCAAAATCAAGAAGAAGTGAAAGGGAGTAGAATATGGTGTATAAACTTTATTATGGTCCATTGTATACCTTTGTAATTTAATGGTGAAAATTGATCTCCCACCATAGAAGACCTATACCACTTACCCATCCTAGAATTGGCCAAAGTGAAATACTTAATGTGCGAATGAGAAAACAATTACCGTAGAATGTATGCCGTCATTGGTTTCTGTGCTTCAAATAATTTCCACATTTTATGATTTATTTCTGTGCTTAACATAAAGCAGGAATTGTAGAGTTAATTTATCTAAACTCTTTCTTTCCAAGTATTAGAAATTATTTGAAAATATTATATTATACTTACTCCGTCTCAATTTATAAGCAAGAAAATATATTTTATATTTATTAAGAAAATCAAATCATAAGTAAATTAATGTATTTTTTTTTTACTTTTTCTTATAATAAGTTTCATAGAAAAATGTAAAACTCTTTTTCATTGGCTATTAGATATAGAGAAAATGTGATAGAGGAATATTGCATTATGTCTATTATTCAATGACGACATATATTTTCTCCTAACATATTTACATTAAATATGGATGAATATAAGTAAACGTAGGATTTTTGAATATAAAGAATTTAAATTTAAAAAATTGATACTCAATTTTTAAATTAAGTATGTGTTTGGTTTCGATTCTGGAGCAGTCAGAATTGATTTAGACGTATAGAATTGATTATGACTTGTTTGGTTACTCAAAACTTGAATTGATTTTGTCTCTAGAATAAATTTTACTTGAAGATAGAATTTGTAGCTTCTAATTCTAGAATTGATTTTTACATTCAAATTTTTCGTTCAACTTATTTTTGCATGAATATATTCAAACATATATCACTTTGGCTTCAAATTAATTTTGACAAAAATCAATTTTACAGAATCAATTATGGCAAAATCAAATTTTCTTACCGTCAAAGCAAACATACGCTATATTATCTATTGTGTTAATAAATGAACATAAACTACAAATTTTAAATAAATACAAAACTAAAAGTACACAAAAACTAATTTTTAAAAAAAGTTAAATTAAGACAGAAATCACCTATGAAGCCCCGATATTCTAAAATTGATAAAGTATCGTGTCTGATACGTATTCGATATCGATACTCGTCTGATACGTCCCGATACTCATATCGAAAAAAATTCGGTTAAATCTTTATTTTTAAATAAAAAACAATATTTGATACGCGTCGGATACGTCCCGATACTCGTATCGGAAAAATATCTGTTAAATCTTTATTTTAACCTTATATGTTGAATTTCAAACTGTTTTGCTCTTTTGCAAGTTTATTGGCTTGTTTATACTTCTTGTACAATGAACTATTGACGTTTATAATAATAATAATAATAATAATAATAATAATAATAATAATAATAATAATAATAATAATAATAATAATAATAATGATAATAATAATAATTTTTTATCTTTCAATGTTATTGATTTTAGTCATGTTTATATATTGTACATTTATATATTTAATTTTAAATTTAATTTTTAAATAACGTATAATGGTAGTATCAGATAAAAAAATTTTAAAAAAACTTATAATGGCTTAAATGCAGTTTTGGTCCCCCTATTTTAAAAAAACTGAAGTTTTGGTCACCCTATTTTAAAAATCAACTTTTTAGTCCCCCTATTTCAATTTTTTCTTAGTTTTGGTCCCCCACACTATTTGGAGATCAATTTTGATGATGTGTCTTAATTATTGATGACATGGCATTGCATGTGTGGCTCATAAAATATACATGTCATTAATCTTTTTCTTTATTTACTAATTTTTGTTTTAAAAAATTAAAATATTAAAATAATTAAATGATTATTAATATACTTTTTTTGATAAATAATATAAATATAAATAAAATCATGAACATATATTTCCTTTTTTTTTTTTTACAATCATGAATACATATTTCCTACTTCCTAGAAATTCATCCTCATCAACTCCTTTCATCATATCAACACTACAGTATTGCTCACATGCAAATTAAAATCCATCACCCAAAACTCATACAACATACCTTCAAAATCTATTATCGCAACCCAGAAATCGCAACACGACATACTGACGAAACTCAAAGTGAAGGCAGCACAAAGAGTGATGCGTAGTGGTGTAGAGAACTATGATACCAATTTAGGGATTACTACAGTAACATTTGAAAACAAATAATTGATTTTTCCCAATTCAAAAACTCAACCCTAATTGAGAAACACTTTTCCCCAATTCATAAATATGATTTTGTTGCTAACTTTGCATGCTCCAACTCATCTCATCTTCGATTTTGACTCTGGGTTGCAACTCGATTTTGGGATTTTTTTTTTTTCATTTTGATTTTGAGGATAAAACTTTTGTATGTTTTGTTTATTTTGTAATATAATTTGTTGGGTTGATTATGGTTTTATGTTTCGTTTTGAGGGTATAGGTTGATTCAAGGATGGAGATGATGGGGGTTAGGAACAGAGTTGAAGAAGAGAGTGATTTTGAGGATAAATCTAGAAGATGAAGATAGATTTATTATGGTATATGAAATTCTTTTTTCCCAACCGTACAGTTTATGAAATTGAAAATTAAGGTTTTGGATTATAAAAATAGTACTACTCCATAATTATTAATTTTGTATTTAATTATTTAGGAATCTACTTCAAATCTATTTTATTCGGTTATAAAAAAATATACTATTTTTTTTTACAAAAAAAATACTATTAATATTTATTTAATTATTTTACTGTTTTTAAAACAGAAAATAACAAATAAAGAAAAAAAACTTAATGACATGTATATTTCATGAGCCACATGTACGAGTGCAATGCCATATCATTAATAACTAAGACACATTATCAAAATTGATCTCCAAATGGTGTGGGGGATCAAAACTAAAATTTTTTTGAAATAGGGGGACTAAAAAATTGATTTTTAAAATAGGGGGACCAAAACTTCAGTTTTTATAAAATACGGGGACCAAAACTCTATTTAAGCCAAATTTCTTATATCAATATCATATGAATGTCGAAACTCTATAGAAAATCATCTATCAATAATTTATACTCCCTCCGTCCCTTATTATAAGCACCCTTACAAAGATTTTATTTGTCTTTAAATATAAGTCCATTTTCAATTTCCTAGACACATTTATTATTATTTTTTCAAACATAAGTCCACTTTACATTGAAATACGTAAAGTCAACTACAAATACATCTTTTCACCAAGGACAATTTAGTAATTGCAATACACAAAAAGTATACATTAATTATACTATCAACTTTTCTTAGTAAGTTTGAAATTTCTCTTAAGGGGCTTATATATAGGGACGGAGGGAGTAATAGGTTAGCACGATAGAAATAGCGGATACAAGAAGGCTAATGTTACGGTGGACCACCTACCGAATACGAATTTTACAAAATTTATTGGTAGATTGAAAGTTTATATCATATAGAGCATCCATAAAAAATTTTAGAAAAATTGAAAATCATTTGATATTTTATTGGGATTTATCAAGATTTACAGTATTTAATAAATCGTTAATCTTGATGGGTCTCAATAACATATCAAATGATTTTCAATTTTTCTAAAATTTTCTATAGATAATCTATATGATATAAACTTTAAATCCAACGGTAAATTTTGTAAAATTTGTATTCGTTATATGATTTTTTATGAATGGTCCACCATAAACCACTTGAAGAAGTGGTCGTATTATAATTTTCTGATACAAGAAACATGATTTGAGCGTTAATAAAAATAAAAATAAAAATAAAAATAAAAGTCTGCAGGGCTCTGCCATGCAAGGCTGTCTTCTGTGACTGGACAGAGAAACAGTGTACGATATTGCCGCGTGAATACCCACTCACTCCCAGTTTATTTTGTTCTTGCATTATTATTACCTTTCTCGCTTTTCCAACCGCACTTCCCCAAAACATATACCAGAATGGTATGCTATTCACGTTACATCATTCAATTCAATTTCAAAACCAAAGTAAGAATTCAACAGGAGTACTATTTTTTAACATATTTTATACATTTAAACATTTTGAAAATAAACTCTACAAGCAAGATACACTATCTCAATATTAGATTATGTGCTAATAAAACCAACAAAGAAAGTTCAATCCGGCATTTTACCTTTAGAGCGCGGATATTACGAACATGAAAATTCTTCTGTAAATTCTTTTTCTTGGCCTTAGACACCATTTTAATCAAAAGCTCTTTCTAAGTAGCTTTTCGATTCTTTAAAAAATTGATCGTTGCCTCTCTTTCTTTCTCATTGGTTATTAGACAATTATTGTATTTAATTAGCAATAATTATATAGGATATACATTTTGTGCGTGAAAAAGTTACTCGCGGTCAAGTACGAGTCTTACATGTTCCCTCTTATTACCAAATTGCTGATGTATTCACCAAAGGACTTCTGTTGCAGGTTTTTGAAGATTTTCGTGATAGTCTCAATATTTGTCAATCTCCCGTTTTCGACTACGTAGGTGTATTAGACAATTATTGTATTTGATTAACAATAATTATATTTGATTAGTCAATGATTGTATTTAATTAGTAATAATTGTATAGGAAATTGTCTATGTCTATAACCCAACAACATAATGTAATGCAAAGAGCAAGACCTATCATTCTTACATCGGTCTAACCATATGCTCAATTTCACTACCATCATTTTCTTTCCAATACTGTTGTAAAATTGCCAAATCATGAGCAACATTGAGATTTAAAACCTCATCAGTAACAAAGACTTGGGAAGAACTCATATCACACTCAGATGGGGGGAATCTCAGGTAGATCAGTGGTGTGAGATTCTTCAACCTGTACTACATGCACAAGATCAGCTCCAACATCAATGTTAGGAGAAAACTCTTCCTCAAAGTTTACTATATCTCCTACTACCATATTAGTTGCTACCTCCTTAGACTTTATTATATCAATAATAAGAGGGTCTTCATCTGCCACAACTTTAGTGCAATCGATCGTATCCACGTGCCTTTTGGAAACAAAGACTTGTTTAACTTTCTTTGCATGATCGTTCTTATTGTCAACCATTTCTCGAGAAATTTTATTGGCAGGATCTTTTCTGCAATGATCCGATGAATAACCAATAGAATTGCAAGTGAAACAAAACTAAGGAGGATTTTCATATTCAATCTCAATATTGATATCTACTAGTACACGCGCATAATGACCAAAGAAATGGTTTATAGTATTCTCATAAAGTGAAATGGGTGTACAAATCGACCCGGCGATCTCAAATAAAATTCTAGGTTGCCAATATTCATATACCTAGGCATGACAATGAGGAGGATCGGGGACGAATTTTGCCATCCCAAACCCATAAAGTTCGGATATCCCCATACCCGTCTCAATTCTTAACGGGGATGAAAACTAAAACCTCAAACTCATACCCAACTTGGTTCGGGTATCCCCATTCCACTTTACCTTCATATGAGTTTGAGTTGTAATTTGTTGTTTCTTTTATTAAGAAAATAGTTAAAAGCAGAAAATTATTTTGTTTCAACAATATTTATACATAAAAAATAAATTGATTAATATCCAACTTAAAAATATGAATGTAATAATCTAAAAATAAATAAAAATATGACTATGAGTTTGTTTCTGATTAAAAGGATTAAAATCCGGTGTCCAACGAGATAAACGTAACAATCCCGATTTCAAGTTCCAAACTCCACTTGACCAAACAGTCCTAAGGTCCTTAGCACAAGAGAAACAAAATTCAAAGAAACCCCGACCTAAGAGAATCATCTTCCAACCATTGATAGTAATAAAAGTAATTTTTTAGATTTATTGAATAATTAATATATTGTCTGGTCTATGTTATTTATTAGATATAATAATTATTGAATAAATTTATAAAGTGAAATTTTATTTATAATTTATCTTAGTTTTCACTTTATTCAATACGTACATTATAACACAACAATATTTTTTTTAGCATTGAATATATTTAGAACATTTCTGCATTTGCATGCCTCACACGTTAATAATTCAGAATTCAACTTATTATTTTGGATTGGAATCCTTTTTGATTGGTCTCATTTCCATCGTTACTGAACTCTCGTGCTAAGTTTCAGAGAGTACTGTTCAGAACATAATGATGAATGATGAAAAAAACTAGCCATGTTTTTCCATAAACTAGCTTCTTTTGTCTTTATTCGGTCTCTCATATAAACGATAATTAAATTCTCATTTAATGTTCATTAATATAACATAGTTAATTAGTTAAAACCTTTCTGCCAAAATAAAAAGTTAAAACATGTGATCATCTACATCGTCTTACCTAATAATACCACAAAACTTGAAATCAATCACTCACTAGTTACATTACTACCAACTAAAATCCAATTAAATAAACTAAGATAAATTATTTAATAATTATTTAACCAAATGCTGAAGAACTTACAAGAGTAATAAACCCTAAGTAGAACTAGCTAGCTTGATCTTGTTTCTTGTCCATTAAAATTTGAGACTACAATTTTTTTTTCACACACAATTTTCTCTCTAGAGAGATCAAAATTGCATAATAACTAACCACATATAGAAGAAATTAATTAGAATAATAATAATAATAATAACAACATATAAATTAGGGTTTCTTACCAAGAGTGTTCTTATTATTATGCATCCAAACTTTAAGAACATTTCTCTTCACACAATTCTCAGCACAAAACTGTTCTATAGCAGCTTCATCTTGTTTCTGAATTCTCCATCCATGTTCTTCAGCAAAAGCTAGCAACTTATCTTTCTGTTCTTGAGTGAATTTTGTTCTGAATCTCTTCCTCGATCCACCACCACCACCGTTACCACCACCACCTCCTCCACTGCTGCTAGGGTTTGACATATCATCTTCTTCTCTGCTGAGTCCACCACCGGATGCCGCAGCGGGGAGAGCTAATGGTCTGTGGTGTGCCACCGGAGTTGCAAGGTGGTGAAGGTAACCGGCAGTGGAAGGTGGACCGCGGTGATAGTAAGATGGGAATTGGTGGTGGTATGGTTGCGGCGGAGGTGGTGGTTGAGGCCGCTGACATGAACTGACTGTCTCACCGTCGATCTCTTTACGGTGGAAATTCCGGTGACAGTTACAGGCAGCACAAATCACAGCTTCAAGTGTGTTTTCTTCACCGGCGGCGATAAACTCGCAGCAACCGTCGACGGCATGGCCACCAAAACTCACAGCATGATTCTTCTGACATTCTCTATACCTCACCGTTGAGGAAAACCCACCGCTGTTTCCGTTACCGTTGCCTTTCCGGCCGTCAACTCCGGCGACGTTTTTTGACCTTGAGTCGTAACTCGCTGCCACCGGCGTTTGTGTTTCTGGAATCTCCATCTCCTCTTCTTGTTCCTCTTGCTCGTCAAATTCCATATCACTTTTCAACAATTAATTTATTTTTATTAACTTTTTAAATTTATTAATGATTAAGACTTTTTGGTGCTTGAGAAAGTGAGAGAGGAGAGTGAAGTGAAGAAGATCTACATGAAATGAAAACATAAGGAGTTTCACACTTTCACCAAGGGATAATAATAACTAAGCTAAGTAACATAAAAAAAATAATAATAATAATAATAGTAAAGTGAAATTTTTTTACTTATATATTTATATTAGATTTATAATTTAAACAAAATGCTAAACAATACTCCGGGACATTGGTTAAACATATTAAAATAAAAATTTTATCTCAAAATACGTGCATTCAATATATAAAAAACATAAAAATTATGTTTTTAATATTACTTTTATTTATTTATTTTTTCGGCATGTTTAACTAATGCCTTGTGGCATTGTTTAGCATGACTCAAAATTTAATTGTTATTTTTTTTTGTCTTCCATTAAACTCTCCTTAGCACACAGAATGGTAGAATTATACTTCCTCTGATTTTATATATAAATAAAATTTAATTTTTTAAATTTATTGAAAAAATAATATATGTTGTCTATATTATTGTTTAAATACATTACTTTTATTCAATAAATCTAAAAAGTAAAACTTTTATTTATATATAGAATCGAAGGGAGTTTATTATTTTATGATAAACCAAAGATTTATTTTAGTATAAAATAAATCTATAATGGATAAAAAGAGAAAAAAATATTGAAAAATAAAAAATTGTAAGAAAATACTGTGCTGATGTAATTGGTGAACTTATCTTCTCTCTATATTTGGACCACATTAATCTGATACAATAATGAGAAGTTACCAACTACTATTTTTTGACACTAGTTACTATTATAGTAGTAATATTTTTACATTGTTAAAAATTATTACTATTATTATTTTGAGAGGAGAAGATAAGTGATGAAGGATGTGGTCATCAATCACCGGTGTGGCAGAAAAAGAGGTTTTTGCCTTTAAATTACTTGCCATTACATAATTAACACCTGTACAAAGATTGTTGTTAGGACATTTTAATTTACTTTAACCGGCTATAACCCATTTCTCAACTCTCTCTTTAAAAAAAAAAATAAAAAAAAAGTAAAAAATTAAATAGGCAGTAAAAGTAAAAACAAAAAATGTAAAATGTAAAGCAAAGTTACCATATATAGCAAAGATTGTAACGAGAGAAAAGAAGTGGAAAGAAGAGAAAGTTTTCTATGGGCACAAACATAAATGAATAGTGTTTAGACACATATATATAAAACATCACATCATTTATTTTTTCAAAAAATATTTGAAATTAAATTATTTAATTTTTTCTCTCTCTTCACTCATGTGAATATGCCTAAACACTATACATTTATATTTGTGTCTATATTAGAATTTCTCGTGAAAAGAAAGTGACAGAAGTGAAAAGAAGAATTAGGGAAATATGGTTGGTGAAAAAGGGAAAAGTATTGTGTTTGTACTAAAATGAGAAATGAAGAATTGAAAGGGAGGGGAAACGGGGAACCATGAAAATAAAATTAAAATTGGACGACATAGACTTCATATCGGACGAATTAATAAATTAATCTGTCTACATTTATGGGAGCTACCTACGTGCCCTTCCTCTCCGACAGGAATATCATGTCATACTATCGTCATTTTTTTCTTCCTTTATTTATTCTTGCGTTATAGCGTTAACATGGATTTGATTCCTTTTTAATTTTTTTTGAATGATTTATCTCTTTTTCTTAATTCAATGATAGTTAAATTATAAAAAATAAAATAATATTTAAAAAAATAAAGAAAATAAGCAAATGAATGACTAAGATCACATTGAAGAGAAAATTGGAGAGGTTTCAAATCCCATTAACATTAATTTTGGTGTATCAGATTTCCTCACCGTAATAGATCTTGGTCATTTGAACTCTGATTGGTAATTGAGATCGTTTTAATTTATAAAATCTTAATCTTAATACTATACAAATGAGACAAATTTTATAAGATCTCATTTAATGGCTTTACCAAATGCTTTCCTGACATTACTTCTCAAGATTTTGCATTCAATTTCTATATTAAAAAGGAAACAATTCAAATTCAATTCAAATAATAAAATTTCAAACATATAATTAATAAAAAAATTCAATTTTGTTTTAAAGGAATTTTTTATTTTTAAATAAATTTCGATTTTCTTTAATAACAAAATAAATACATCATGAATTTTTTTTTATAATTTCAAGTGATTAATATTGAAAACATAAATAAAAGAATTAAAAATATATTATTTTCTTCTTTCTAAAGTTTGTTGAAGAATCTTTACAATTTATTAATAATATAAGAATATGCCTTTTATATGCTTTGTTTCAAATAATAAAATTTCAAACATATAATTATTAAAAATTTTGATTTTTTTTTTTAAAAGGAATTTCTTTATTTTTTAAAAAATTTCAATTTTGTTTCATAACAAAATAAACATATAAAGACATATTAGTTTTGCATATAAAGACATATTAATTTTTAACAAAAAAAAACATATATAATTATATTTAGAAAATACTTTTAATTGCCGAAATAAATTGATTATAAATTATATAAGTTAGTATATTAATCATATTTAAAAATTACAAATCATTTAGAAATATGAATAATAAAATAATATCAATAAAAAGTTATTTATAATTTATGAATGATTAAAGTAATATTGAATTGTTGACGAATCTTTACAATTTATTAATAAGATGAGAATATGCCTTTTATATGCAAAACACTAATTATGGTCAAACAAATCAAAACTAATATGTCTTTATATGCAAAACTAATATGTCTTTAAAATAAAATAATTCGTAAATTGAAATTAATATATTATTTCTAAATAATTTGTTTTGCGTGACTTTTTTTTACTATAAAAATGACTTTTAGCGAAATTACGAAATAGATTATTTAATGAAAAGAATTATATTGATGCATGATGTCTCGATAAATAAATTGTCTTCCGTGCATCACTTTTTACTATATACTTATATGATTAAAATTAAAATATAATTAGGACTAATAAATAAATAATTGTCAAACTGATATGTCTCAATAATGTTGTAAAAAAGCGTCTCAATAATATAAAAATAAATAAAAATTAAGAGTAATATAGATGATATAGTGATGTTTCTACAAATTTTTAGATTAAAAATAATATAAAAAATACGAACAAAAGTGGAAATAATACGTGAGTGGAAGTAATATAGATGATGTAATTTTTCTAAATTAAAGATGTGAAAAGTTGTATTTTTTTTATTACGTGTGAAAGGAAGTGTTTTTTTTCTTATAAAATAAAGGCGTATCATTTAATTCACATATTTTTTGGGTATAATCAATTCACAGGATTTTTCACAATAAAGCCAAGATTGTATTACACTCATAAAAATGTTAGAAGTGTACTATAAAAAGGCCACTAGCCAACCAATATTTTTACACTGGCCATCAATTTTAAGTGTCTCTTTTTCTTTTCTTATATTCCTTTTGCACTAGGTCATTATTTAGTTTATTGTTTCCGAGTTTTAATAGTTTTTTTTTATCTATATTTGTGTATTATTTTTAATTTATTTTATATTTTTATAGAATCTCCACACTTGAGAGAATTTGAATATATATTACATGTATAGCAATGTTAATGTCTAAGATTATTTATAAGAGTATATATTTAACATTGTAGTTACAAATGAATTCGTTCATTTTCTTTACAGGTTGAGGTTTTTATATGTGGTGAAGAAGCTTTAAATTGTGCACGTCGATGGTTGATTAAGTTTGAGGTTGAAAGTGTCATAATTTTCCAGAATCATAATATATATTTACTATCAATTGTTTTCTTTCTTTCTTTGACTTGAGTTTTTTGTATTTTCTTTTTGTTTTTTGTTTTGTGTTTTGAGCACATTCTTGTGTTTATGAATCTTAGTAATAAATATATATATATATATATATTATTTCATGCAACTTTTTTTTTTATAATTTATATGAGGAATATATTTATATTTATATATTAATATCATACCTATTTTTATTTTGTATTTTATATGAGTTTTTTTTTTTTTATTTATATATAATTTATATATGACTGATATTTTTACTCATATATTAATATGAAGCTATACTTACCTCGCTGTCAAACTTTGGACTATCGAGACCTCATTTCTCTGACAATCAGAGGGTTAATGCCAAACAAAAATATTTATATGAGGACTATTGGTATGATATTTTTTAATTTATATGATGTTCTATATTTATTTTATTTGGAGGATATTATTTTTTTTTTTTTTTTTTTTTTAATAAATTGGAGGGCAAGGTATCATGGTATCCCACAGACATCCCAACTAGGTTGGCACTTCCATGATCAATCATTCCTCTACCTTCCCGCCAAGAATATTATTAAAATAGAAAAAAGAAAAAAGAAGGATGGGGGGGGCATAGACCAAACCCATCAAAACAAGATTAACGGAGACGGTAATTCGGCAAACCTAGTCTATCTCGAGAGAAGCTATCTCTCGAGCAACTAGGTAATTGATCCCACCAGACTACCCCATCAACAAAAAATCCCGCATTAGCTAGTCTATCAGCACAAGTATTTCCCTCTATGTAAATATGGGAGAAACGAAAACGAAAGTTCCTGATATTGTGAAGGCAATTCTTCCATTTAGTCTTCAGCTTCCAAGGGACTAAGTGAATATTTGAAAAGGCTTGGATAAGTAAGAGAGAGTCACATTCCAACCACAGATTAGTCCATCCTCTGGCCGTGGCAAAATCAATAGCATAAATCGCGGCACAAATTTCAGCATAAAGAGAAGTAGCAACACCAATATTTGCGGAGAAAACACCTATAAAAGTGCCCATGTGATCCCTGAAAATACCACCACACGATGAAGCTCCAGGAGAGCCTCTCGAAGCACCATCCGTATTACATTTTATCCAATTATAAGGCGGCCGAATCCAATTTCCGTAATAGATGGAGAGGGAGGAGGATGACAGACAACTCCAAAATGCTTGATAATAGAAAACTCCTGTATAGACGAGAACATGTGACCTTTGGAGTGGGAAGCAGCCTGGTAGATGAGGCTCTTCAAATAATTGAGATCGCGAGGGAAATTGGGCGAGATGCCATTAAATCTAATATTGTTCCTGCATTTCCAGATCAACCAAAAAGTATTAACAACAGCTGCAATAATAAGATCACGAACCTGAGAGCTCCAACCTCTACTACACATGCTGAGAAGGGCATTAAAATTCGAAACATCGATGGCTTTGCCAATCAAAGCAGATAGCCAGTTCCAATACCGAGTTATAAAGGGACACCGCAGAAAAAGATGTTCAGTTGTTTCATACTCTCGACCGCAAAGGCTACAACAAGAAACTATCTGGAAGCCGCATTTAACCAAATTGTCATTCGTGGCAAGAACATTGTGCAGAATTCTCCAAGTAACAAGTGACCGGGATGGGGGAATAAATAAGCGCCATATAGTTTTAGCTCAACCTAGAGTCTGCAAAGTCGACAGACCACAAAAATAAGCATCTTTAAAAGTTAGTTCCCCCGAAGGAGAATCAGTCCATACCAGTTCATCCGTCTCTGGATTGCAGGGAAGCGTGGTAGCTTGGATATCATTAGCAATAATCAGATAAGACCGTCGGAATTCATCCGGAAGGTCCCAAACCTGGTTAGTAACAACATCAGCTACCTTAGCAGCCGAAATATGAGAGATAGAATCAGGGAGCTGTCCATCAATAGAGTCTTTCAATTTATAACCCAGCCAATTATCGTTCCAGAAAGAAATCAAGTTACCATTACCAACACGCCAAATACTGTGATCTTGAAGCAAAAGGAAATATTGCTTCAAGCTAGCCCAAATAGAGGAGGAAACCATATGAGTGATGGGTTTAGAGTTACGGAAGAACCTGCTACGAAGAGCAGTAGCCCATTGCTTATCAGATTTAATCAGCTCCCAATAGAGTTTAAGACATCCCGCTTTGTTCATATCCTTAAGCCGATGCAAACCAAGACCCCCAGAAGAAACCGGTGTACAAACCTTGTCCCAAGATAGAGTAACTAGTTTCTTCGTATCAATACTCCCAGACCAAACAAAATTTCGAATGCAACCGTCTAAGTCCTTAAGCAGACCGCGAGGCCAGGAATAAATCTTAAAACTATAGAGAAGCATGCCGTGAATCACAGACTGAACTAATTGGACTCGCGCCATCAAAGATAGAGAGTGCCCCTTCCAAGAAGCAAGTTTCGATTTAACTTTATCCGCAAGGGCCTTTAGATGAATGCTTTTTGGCTTCCCTTTGAAAATAGGAACCCCCAAATAATCAAAAGGCATCGTTCCTATAGCAAAACCAAGGGCCTGCGAAAGAGAATGCATCCGAGTAGAAGTAATAGACCCGCCAAAGAGTTTACTTTTATTAGAGCTAACCCGTTGACTTGAATTGTCTCCATATTCTTCCAATATACCGCGTATGGCTCTAGCATTCCGCATGGTGGCTTTACAAAATATCATTAAATCATCTGCAAAAAAAGAGTGACTTGGCAGTATTGTTCGACCAAAAGTAATGCAACTCAACCTGTTAGTGTCCACAAGCGAAGATAGTTGTCTGCTTAAAACTTCCTCAGCAATACAAAAAAGAAGAGGGGATAAAGGATCACCTTGCCGGATTCCTCTAGAGCATTTGAAGAAACCAACCGCTTTACCGTTGACTAGAAAGGACAAATTAGCAGAATGAAGAATGGTGGAGATCCAATAACAGAAAACATGGTTAAAGCCGAAAGCTTTCAGAACTCTAAGAAGAAAACCCCAGTCTAAAGTGTCAAAAGCCTTCTTTATATCAATTTTCATAGCCATGTTACTGCCAAAAGATTTTTTGTCTAACATGTTGATGGCTTTTGATGTTATACTAACACACTCGTAAAAATGGCAGTCTTTAATAAATCCTCTTTGATGCTTAGAAACAATTTTTGGAGCTATCACCGTAAGCCTGTCTGCCAAAATTTTTGTAATGATTTTGAATTGGAAATTCGTCATAGAAATGGGCAGAAAATTCTCAATAGTCTCCGCACCTGCAAATTTGGGAATGAGAACAACATGACTAGAATTCAGATTGGGTAAGATCCATCCTTGACGAAAAAATTGTGTGACCGAGGCTACCACATCAGTTCCAACAATATCCCAAATTTTTTGAAAAAAACATCCGCCAATTAATTAATATAAGATATATGCAGATAATTTCTTTAAGTTAATTTTGTTTCATATATATTTTACTATAGATATTATGATATTAATTTAACTTTTAGATTTTGTAATTTACATGGGCACTATATTTTTATTCATATATTAATATGATGGACTATTTTTATTTTGTAACTTATATGAATTTTTTAAAAAATTTATATGGCATCTATATTTTTACTCATATGATAATACATATGTTATTTTATATAATTTATACGGAGTCTATATTGATATTATTAAGAGAGTATTGATATGTACTATTAATATATATAAGCTATATCGGGGCTTAATATTTTTTTAGTTTCATATTTATTTTATCATTAACATTACAAGATTAATTTAAATTATAATTTTTTGTATTTAATACTAGGCCTTTTTGTTTTGTAATTTACATGGGGACTATTTTATTTGTAACTCATAATGAGGTTTTATTTATAATGATATGTTAATATGAGAATATTTTTTATAATTTATATGGGATCATATATTTTTACACGTATATTAATATGACACTTATATTTTTATTCATAAGACTTATATTGATAATATGATGGCCTATTTATTTGGTAATTTATATTGTCTAAAGTTTTGATGTTGTCATTGAACTTTTAAATTGTGAGCTTAAATCAAGTGAGTTTATTACAATTTACGTATATGGTTTTTTATGTTTTTGGTTGTATTTTATCATAACATTTTCTAATACTTTGTCTACATGCGCAATGCAATCCTAATACGGCTCGCCACACAACTTTTGTTGCATAGCACATGATTTTTATCAGTAATTATTAATATTATTCACTTTAGAGGAATTAGATCCTAAGACTGATATTAAAATTTAATTATTTCATGTAAAAATTATTAATTTATGTTTTTAATTATATTATCCGCGCTATTATAGTTCAAAATAATATATATTTCAATTTCTATGAGGAAAAGTTAACCATAAATTAAATTAATTCAAACCATAAATTTTTCATTTTTAAAATATTCATTAAATTAGTTTAAAATAAATTAATGATATATAAATAACACAATATTTGTTAAGTTTGTCAAAACAATTAAATGATATGCAGATAATCAAAATCAGATTGAACTGGTCGATCTGACCGGTTGATTTGGGTCTATATTTGATCTAAACTGGGTTGAAAACTGACACATTATACAATTTGAAAATTGGGGCAACTAAAAACAACCGGCGGTTCAATTTACGTCTTCTAATTTTATATTTTTCCTTTTTTTGTCCTAATAAAATTTTAGATTATTAAAAAGTTAATTCCAAAATAAAGAATAATAATATATAAATAACACAATATTTGTTAAATTTATTTCTAAAAATTAATTGGACAAATTTCAAGCACGGGTCTCACACTAATTGTATTTTAAATTTGAACAGTCCGATCCGAAATCAATAGCATTAAATTGTGTCAATCACTGTCAGTAGCAAACCCATATCCTTATCCTTTTTTTTCAATTAAGAGAATTTGTGAATATATTTATTTTCTAGAACTTGATTTAATCCTTTATTGACTAATTGATTTTTAACTTATTCGTTTTGAGACAAATTTTTGGTACTCAATGTCTTTTTCAAATTTTTGGAAAATGCTAAATAGTACCCCGGGATACTAGTTAATCTTATTAATAATTTTTTTTTTTTGTAATTTGTGTATTCAATGTCTCGAAATTGTAGAAAGTCAACTTTTGAACATTAACTTTCATTTTATTTTATTTTTTTGGTATGCTTAACAAGTGCTCCTGAGGCACTATTTAGCTTGATCCATATAATTATTATCATTGGTTTAGCCCAATTTGAGCCAAAAAATAAATATCATTTTTTTTGTGACAAACCATATTATAAGTCTAAGACATGGAAAACAATACTATTTATCCTCTTGGCAACATTTTGAGATTGAGATTGTTCATGGGACTAACAACATATAAGAGAACTATCATAAAGAAAATAAAAACAAAATATTTCAAAGATTCCAAAAAAAAAAAAGTCTCTTAAATAAAACAAGTAGAAAGAGAAAAAAAAACTTGTGATAGAAAAAGACAAAAATAGTTCCTTCATCAAAATTCTCTTGTAAGTATCATCGAGGTACCCAAGGTAAAATGTTTCAAACACAAAAAGAACAAGTAGTTATACCTAACTCCACCACTTAACACACTTTCCCCAAAAAATAAAAAATTCTACCTTTACATAAGCCAAGTTATAACCCTAAAAGACCTTCAATAATGTGAATCAAATCTTAAACCTTGATTGGTTGCTTAAAATCATCTCAAGCCTATGGTAAAATGACATGTTACACATTGATTGAGAGAGCACCATTTATGTTATGGATCGGCTGAAAACACAATACAAACCAATGCACATCAAAATGGGATAGGAACAGTCTCGTGACACAATGACCACAATATCAAACTATGAGCGCGGGTAGAGGCAAAAGCTCCAATACCCAAACATGTTCCCTAAGTAGAAAAGACAATCCAAGTGTTATATGTGGCTGATCCTCTACATATTGGGATCCCACCATATCATAAACCCTAATATTCTCCTATATAAGCACTCATACATCAATATCTAGGTATGTGATATATGTGCCTCTAATTTAATACTCCTTATTCCTCTTTTAAATACCGACTTGAGCGTTGGAGTTCTAACATGAGTTAATCACCATGAGTTAAGACAATCATTTTTGAGCAACTAGTTCAATTTCAATGTTGAACGAAATTGTGAGAAAGAGAAAAAGTTGAATTGTGGACTCTCGTTGAGCATCTGTCAGACTTAATACCATTGACATCTCTTGAGCCAAGTACTGATTGAGCAGGATTGCAGAAGTAAAGATTGGTGCCACTATTACCGACAAAAGACAAGGTTGTGAAATTGTTGTCATCTAAGTTTTATTTGTTAACTCACTAACAAACCACAATTATATGATTATTATCGTTTGTTTAGTCCAATTTGAGCCAAAAAATAAATATCATTTTTTCTTCGGTGACGAACCACATTATAATTCTAAGTCCTGGAAAACAATACTATTTACCCTCTTGGCAACATTTTTAGTTTGGGATTATTCATGGGACTAACAACATAAATTTGAGGTGATATACAAGAGAACTATCATAATCATAAACAAAAAAAGACAAAATATTTCAAAAATTCAAAAAATTTGTCTCTTAAAAAAACAAATAGAAAGAGCAAAAAAGCAAAAACTTGTGATAGATAAGGACAAAAATAGTTCCTTCATCAAAATTCTCTTGTAAGTATCATCACAGGTATCAAACAAACAGCCGACTCCCAATGCATAAAATGAATTAAATAGTGATCAAAGCAACCAAAACAGTGAGATAATAAATCGCAACTGCTGCAGAAAACCAACAAACATTGGACCGTCCCGAAACTGAAGACGCTGAAAGCGAGTTAGTATAAATGAAGTAAAAAGTATGGCTAAATTAAATATGATTATATACCTGAATTATTAAAATCGTGAAGCCAATTGCGATTGCAAATCAAAGCCTCCATATTTTCCAACAATAAACGACTTCTATACTTATTAAGAATGACAAACCAATACTAATAGCCGATTCAAATAACACATAAGGAATCCTAACAAATCACGAGCCATTAAAGATAAATTTTTAAACTAATACCTATTCTCCTTCCACCATTGAAGAACATTCAAGTAATCATAGTTTTTATAAGTAGAATCAAAGCTAGGCTCCTCCAAATAAACATCAAGTTGAGACTTTCCTATTGAAGTTGCAAGTTGTTGATTGTATTCTTTTAATGCCTATTATATTATAAAGAATATAAATAATAAACACATGCATAAATAAATACATACATGGCATCCAAATAAAGAAAATAAATATACTACAATTAAAATACTTACATTGGAACAAGGTTGAAGTTAATTTGTGGGTAGACGAAGTAGCGGAAGATCCAGTGCTTATGGAAGTTGTGGAAGATGAATTAGAAATGAAAGAATAATTTTCAAAGAGATAGTACAACTTCTTCTTAACTTCTTTCATTTTAAGTTTAGAAGTAAGTGGATCAACCTTTGTGTAACAAAATTCCAAAGTAGAAAGGGTCAAGAACTGCTCCTATAGCAAGCACCACCATGATTGTTAAAATCGCGTGTTAACACATAAACTCGTACGAGTTTACAAGTTTAGGTGTGAAAAACGTGTTAACTCACAAGTGAACTCGTTGTTTTTTTTATTTATAAAATTGTAGAAAAAACGAGTTTAACCAAGTTAACTCGGTGTGAAAACGCTAAACTCGAGTAAACTCGGACGAGTTTACATGTTTTTCCGAGTTTACCTCTTCAAAATTTTCTGGCCCATTTTCAATATTTTTGGCCCAAATGACAAACTTTCTCTACACTTTTTGAAAAAAACAAAAACCACTGTGTATAGAAGCTGAAACGTTTACATCTATCTCTCTCAAATAAATAACTCTTCATTTCATCTTCTTTATTTTGTTTGGATATTTATTGTATTTTTATGCAAGTTTATGAACATGATACTATTTATACGGAGATTTGGTCTATTTTGGCTTTTATAATTAGGTCAATCTTTTGAAATATTGACATTTTTATAGTATTATATTAATATATATGTCATATATATAATAGTTTTAATATTATTTTAATTTTAGATAAACTTGTACGAGTTTACGTGTCGAGTTTACCTATGCAAAACGAGTTAAGGTAAAAACTCGATTCTGACAATCTTGAGCACCACACTATAATCATGGCAATACTTCTCAAATGTCACCATCATATTAGTAGCCATAGTTTTAATAACATTGATTTCATCTTTCATACTTTCAATCAAAACACACCGAATTTTCCAAATTTGCAAAAAATACAAATTTGAAGTAGAATAAGATGTTCCAGAAATTAAGCTAGTGGTCTCATAAAATGGCAACAAGAATGCACATATTTTCTCTCCTCTTTTCCAGTTTTCTTCTGAGGGGCAAACCTTAAAATTATCATCATGAAAGCTAAGACTTGAAAATACACATTGATACTTCAAAGTACTTTCTAGCATCAAATAAGTTGAGCTCCATCTTGTTGGAACATCAGAACACAAACCAGCTGAAGTGTTAACATACTAATGTTTTCAATGGATTCCTTAAATCTTTTCATTCTACCATCTGAACCCTTCACATACTTGACACTATCTCTAATCTTTTACAACGCATCTCCTACAACTTTCAGACCCTCCTGCATAATGAGATTTAAAACATGCATTGAACAACACACATGAAAGTACTCTTCATCACATAATAACAAATTTTGCAAGACAAGTTGTCTTTTTAATTGAGCTTGCATTACATCATTAGCTGAAGCATTATCTAATGTGAGGGAAAATATCTTCTTTTCTATTTCCAAATCACTTATAAATTTAAGAATCTTCTTTGACAAATGCGATCCACTATGAGGGGGAGGCATGTGAGAAAAGTTGAGAATCCTACTCTTTAAATTCCAATTAGAATCAACATAGTGAGCTATTAAGCAAATATAACATTCTGTAGTACAAGTTGTCCCCAAATCAGAGGTTAATGAAATTCTTGAAGGAATATTAGCCAATTCTTGCTCAAGATTTTCCTTCTCTCTCTCTTATGCATACTCACCACATCTGCCTTAGCAGTATTTCAGGTAATGGCAGCAAAGTCAGGGTTCAAATTACTTAAGTCAATTCCTTATATATTGAAATTCAACAAAGTTAAAAGGCAAATCATGCGCAATAATGGTCATAACACACATTTATCTAGACACCTTTTTATCTATAGTGAGATTCTTAAGTTTTCCTTACATGTCGATCATGACTTGACCTATATCAACACATTTGAGTTTATATGAACAATACAAAGAATCAATATTACAATAATATAATCATTAAGCAACAAGCATCACATATATTTGTAATTTAATTGGTTTCTGCATTACAAATATTCTGTTAAGCAACTAGTATATCAACATTTTACAAGCATACAAAAAATTTATATTATTATTAACATTTCACATGAGATATAATCATTCCATCAGAACACAACACCATATATCTAGAATCATCACCAAACCTACATATATTACTAACTACATCTAAGGAATCATATAAATTAGGACTTCAAGTTTATTGATTGCTCTTGCCAAGACTGAAACACTAAAACTGAAGCACAAAAATAAAAAATAGAGGCATTCCTCGAGTTTCAAACTCGCCTTTAACAAATGCATTTTTATTTCTTCGAAATGAATGATCAAGAGGAAGAAATTGACGATGACAAACAAACCACGTAGCTTTCCCACCGTTTTTTAATGCGAAAGCTTTTGTGTCTTCCATGCAAATAGGACATGCCAATTTACCATGTGTCCCCCATCCAGACAACATCCCATAAGCATGAAAATCATTGATGGTCCACATCAAAGCTGGCTTTATAATGATTTTTTTTTTTTCGCGACTGATATCATATATCACAACACCTTCAATATTATTAGTTTGTTTTGATTTCAATATTATTAGGATAGTTATCTTTTATTAGTTGTCATTATCTTTTAAGTTTGTTTTAATTATCTTTTTAAGTTTGTTAGGATAGTTATCTTTTAAATTTAAAAGACAATGAAATAAGTTAATTATTATCTTTTAAAGTTTGTGTTTATTGTAAGCCTATTTAAAGGCAGACATATTTGAAGTTAAGGAGATTATCGTTTTTCATAAAATTTTGTGAGTTTAATTACTCCTGCCGGTGGATTCCAGTTTTAAACTCTGGTGGATTCTAGTTTTATTTCAAGAGTTTTATCTAGTAGATTCCAAATATTCTCTTTCTCGTAGATTCTAGAGCACTATTTGGTAGATTCCAGATAGTTATTCGACGGGTTTGTTGTTTGCGAACCCGTGTTCTCGTTATAGGATGAGCGCTTGTTGATCCTTCCCGCTTCCGATTGCGCCAGGTGGTATCAGAGCAGGCTTTCTCATGTTCTTTTCACATCGTGATCAGCTATGAGAGATTAACCAGTGATCATGGCAGAATTTGAGGCGGCCCTAATCGCTTTGACTACACAGATTACAACATTATTAAATCAGATTAACAACAATGCCAACAACCATAACAATAACGTCAACAACAACCACCACCACAACACATGAACCGCCATGACTACCGAGCAAAGGCTAATATTCCCTTGTTTTACAGAACGATGGGAGTAGAAGAATTTATGGACTGACATATTGATGTTGACAAATTTTTCGACGTCATGGATGTCCATGAAAGCAAGCAAGTTATGATGGTTGCGATCAGGCTGAAAAGTACCGCAACTGTTTGGTGGGATATGCTCATTGTCCAGAGAAAGAGGCAAAGGAAAAACCCCATTCGAACTTGGCGAAAGATGAAACGGTTGATGATTGAGAGATTTTTACCTGAAGATTACGAGCAAATTTTGTATAAGATGTATATTGAATGTGTTCAGGGCAAGCGATCAGTGACGGAGTATACAACAGAATTTCCGTGTTTCTCTAAACGTAATGAGCTGGGAGAATTATAGAATCAAAAAGTAGCTCGTTATATTACTGGATTCAAAGGATCCTTGCAAGAGAAGATGGAATTATTAATTGTATGGACCATGGATGAAGTATACAACCTAGCTTTGAAGGCAAAATTGATGGAGAAATCCCCTCAAAATCTATCATCTTTTAGAAGTTATTCATCCCAAAATTACTCTTACAACAAGGAAAAAAAGTGCAGCAACCAACATTCCTAATTTCGGAAACAAGGGTACTGGCAGCTCTAGCAGTGTGCAGCAGAGTACCGTCAACCCCAAGGTGGAATTTTCCCTCTCAATAGAAGCTTATGCACGTGAAATTGATGTGGTTTCTTTGTCTATCGAAACCCTAGATGAAAACGAACCATCTCTTCCAGAGAAGCTCAATGATCCTGCTGATCACTCCAAACCAAAAGAAGTTGAAGTAGTTATTGAACAAGATACTTCAGTTGAAGTTGACAAATCCAAAGATGAGAAAAAAGATATCGATGGACAAGATGATTCAGGGAAAGATGATGTTGATGAAGGTGGGGATGAAATTGAGAAAAAACAAATGGTAAGTTTTGTTAAGTTACCCACAAAATCTCATGAGAAGCCATACACCCCCAGCTGGAGTGAAAAGAAGCTTGATGGAATAATTAAAGAAACTAGCAACGCTAAGTTAGAGGCTACTCAACAGAAGAAGAAAACAGATGCTGATAAACACATGAGATATAAATATATGGTAGTTATCCCGAATTCCATGAATATATGTAATACTTTCAATGTTGCTGATAGTCATGAGTATCAAGCATTTAATCAAGATGAGAACTCGGGGTCGAGTTCTTTTAAGGTGGAGGAGAAGGTAAAGACATGAGAGGTGCTTAGGTATGGTGCATCTATGTTGGCATTAGATAGTTCTGCACAGAATTGGGTATTCGACCCTGACATTCGTATTATCGTTCATGAGTTTTGGACAAAGACATCTCTTTTTTACATTAGAACTCGAGGTCGAGTTCTTCATAAGAAGAGGAGTCTGATGCAGGAGCAATTCAACACAACTGCTGCTGATAAGATTTTATTTTATTATTTATTTTTTTTAGTTTGTTTTGATTTCAATATTATTAGGATATTTATCTTTTATTAGTTGTCATTATCTTTTAAGTTTGTTTTAATTATCTTTTTAAGTTTGCTAGGATAGTTATCTTTTAAATTTAAAAGATAATGAAATAAGTTAGTTATTATCTTTTAAAGTTTGTTTTTATTATAAGCCTATTTAAAGGCAAACATATTTGAAGTTAAGGAGATTATTGTTTTTCATAAAATTTTGTGAGTTTAATTACTCCTGGTGGTAGATTCCAGTTTTAAACTCTGGTGAATTCCAGTTTTATTTTAAGAGTTTTATCTGATGGATTCTAGAGCACTATTTAGTAGGTTTCAGATAGTTATTCAACGGAATTGTCGCTTGCGAACCCATGTTCTCGTTATAGGATGAGCGCTTGCTGATCCTTCCCGCTTCCAACTGCGTCAATATCACATTAAACAAATTTAGAGATAAAATGATACATTAAAAATTCACAGAAAAAAGTATAAATTTTTAAATAAAACGTACATTATATAATTTTTTAAGCAATACTTTTCTTTATTGTAAACAAGTTAAAAAATAAAAATATGGTTCCATGTATCGTGTAAAAATATAATAATTAATTATTTTTCGTAACACTAACGATAATTAGTTAACAAAAAGACAATTAACCATAAAAGATTAATTTATTCTTTAAAGTTCATATAAATATAATCTAAATTATTACATACTAATAACAAAAATGTTACTTACCTATTGTGTCGAGTAGTATCTGACTTTAAGTTTAAATGACAAAGATTCGAATAATAACAACCGACGAATCAAACAACATTTTTTAAATCAAAATTAAAAAAACAAACAATTAACAAAAAATACACATATCATTAAAAAAACTAATAAGATTAAACTTAGTTAAATAAAATATACATAAAATCTAAATTATACTTACTTGTTATGTCAAGTCTACATATTAAACTCTCAATCACAACAAGAGGAATAAAACAACGATTTCCACTTTAAAATTTTAAAAATAACAATTAATATAAATTCACAATATTATTTAAATATTAGCATAAAATACTAAACTTTTAAATTTGAGTAGTAGAAAAACTAATGAATAAAACTTAGTCAAATAAAATATACATATTATCTAAATTATACTTACTTGTTATGTCAAGTCTACATATTAAACTCCCAATCACACAGCAAGAGGAGCAAAACAACAAACTCTACATTAAAATTTTTAAAATATAAATTAATATAAATTCACAAATCACAATATCATTCAAATATTAATATAAAATATTAAACTTTAAAACTTGAGTAGTAAAAAATACTTACATATTGCTAAAACATCAATAGCTTTGAAGAAGAACAAAAATGTTATGATGAAGATGATGGAGAAAATTTAAAGAGATGTTGGAGAAAATTTAGAAAGAGAAAGGATTTGTGTAAATGAAATGGAGAATGAAGGAAGAAATATATTGAATTGATGAAGTTTGTGAAGAAAAATTCGTCCGTTGCATAAGGAAGAAGAGCGCAGCATTTTTTTTTCAAAGTCCGACTGTTTCTGACGGCCTTTTTTTTATTTTTTTATTTTAATTTCGTCAACTGTTTCTGACGGTCGTAACCGTCTGTAAATGCGTCTATATTTTTTGGCGGTTTAAGCCGTCTGTAATGATCACGATACCGACGGTTTAGGCCAACCTTCAAAAAATATTATTTGTTTAGTTTTTTGACGGATTTTAATGACTTATTGGCGGTTTAGGACGCCACTAATTTACATAGGGCGAAAACCGCTAGTAACAATAATTTAAATTCGCCGATAAAATAAGATTTTCTTGTAGTGAGAGAAAAATGGAAGTATGATGGAATTCATGATTTATGATGAAAATTGGTGAATCTTGCTTCCAAGATGCTTGAACATGAGCTTCCAAGGTGTATCTTGCTTCCAAGGTGCAAAAATGGAGTCTATGGTGTATCTTCTTCCAAAAAGGGCAACCTGGATCTAGAAGTGTAACTTGCCTTTTATAGATGAAACATTCAGATATGGTTTGTGCGCCACACACCCCTGCGTGCGTTTCACGCACATTGCGACATGACCCTCTGCGCGTTACGCGCCCAACTCTGCGTTTCACGCAACATTGCAACCAACGGCCATGCGCGACACGCGCCCCTTCCCTGTGTGTCACGCGCCAAAACAGAGAGCTAAGCTTCAAAATCCTATGGATTGGATTGCGTGCAACGCGCCAAGCCTCTGCGTGACACGTGCCACTGTTGACACAAAAGTCCTCAATTTTTTATTTTTTCTTATAATGCAAGCTACCTCTACTACTAAAGTAATACTTCACTCTATTAAAGCTAAAAACTTACATATTTTCCTATATTTGCCTTGAAATCACCTAAAAGGACATGTAATGAAATACTATATTTTCAAGTTTTACTTTTGTATCAAAACAATTAACATGCATGTAGTACTACATGGTCAATTAAGACTTCTGATCGGTGTAAAAGTAAATTGAGGAATTAACACTATTTGTTAGATATAGATAAATTGGATGATCAAAAGAAGAAAAAAAATCAGGAACTTAGCATCGTATCTACGAAAATAAATCCCAAGGACTTACATGGTCACGTTTATTTTAAGGTCAATAATAGTAATATGCATCTAAATTTAGGAGAGGGTTAGGAGAGGGGACAGTTGCCTCTTTTCTTCATTTGAAAAGATAGATGGATTAAAAACAGGTGGAATGGGTAGCTCAATTGGTTATACTAATTGAGTTAAGGGTAAAAGAGTTTGGAGGTCCAGGGTTCAAGTCCTGTAAGGAAGATTGGTAAAAATGGAGAATAATATTGTTTTATATTTGTAATGTAATGGTCAATTGTCCCACTTGAGAGGATTCATTCTCGTAAAAACCATTTGGCTACGTATTATGAATTATTAAATTAATACAAAAGGGAAGATGAGACAAAACAGACATTTAAATAACATCAGGCTCAAAGACAAACAGATACTTACCTGATAGGACTAAAAGTTGTTATTGTTAGAAAATATAAGAGTTTTGTATTATTCTATTTACACATTTGTGTATATATATCTTTACACTAAAACATGAGTCTTATTTATAGGACACAAATATATAAACAAAAGTAATATTCATGGATCATTTAATCAACCATTCACCGGTGAGAGTTATAAGGAAATGAAAGTGAAAGTGAAAGTGAAAGGATGGATATCCACTAACTTAATTATTCATAATAAAGATAAGTACTTATCAAAGAAATAATTAAAATAAATCAATAGCTAAGAGTAATTAAAATACAAACTCCACCTTAATTAACTCCATCCTTAAATTCAAATCAACCCCATATTGACGGACGCGGATTTAATGCCGTAATATTTAACATTGTTTTTACACAATTTCAATTTAGAACAGTTTGATCTGAAATGTATCGCTGAGATTATTTTAAATGAAGTGTTTAATTTTATCAATACAAATCGTTTGATCAATATTTAAGGCCGAAATTACAAATGGTGTAAAAACTTTGTACTTTTTTAGTGCGATAAAAATCAATCGCAAATTGAAGGATTCAAATTTTCTGCTGTCGGTAGTTCACACAGTTTGACGCGGTAATAAATTTGAGTCGGGGTCATTGATTTGAGATCGTATGGTCTAAATCACTTATATAGTAAAACGATTTCAATCACCTATTCACATTAAATGATTGAAAGGTGACCAACAGGAAATTCAAACCAAATGTTGACCACGTGGTACAGCAAGCCAAATAATATATTTTACATGTTTGATTCTTTTCCTGTCAAGTACAAAACCATATGTTCTACGAATTGAGATATGGAATTGCTCTTGTCAGACGGCCCCTTATAGCCCAGCCAAGCAGAAGGACAAGTGAACCACTCTATTAAGAGTTATTCATTATATAACAAAAAACCCTCTCTATTAAGAGTTATTCATTATATAACAAAAAACCCTTTCAATTAATAATCTCCATCCAATTGTTTTGGACACCAAATAAAACAACCCTTAAACTACTACTAAAGAAGATATACTAATCGAGAAGGTCCGTAGGTAAACCGTTCTAACAAACACAACTTAAAGGGTATGATAAAACAACTATATCGCATAATTTTAAGATATATCTACTTAATTTTGTATTGTATGTACACCTTAATATTTATATAAATAGCTAGACCAATTTTAAAAAAATTATGAAACAGGTTCCTAGAAAGTCATATATATTCTAATCACGAGGGGTCTTTGTACCCTCAACTCAACTGTTGTGTTATCTAATAGTTGTGAAGGTTGAAAAACACACAAGAAGGGGGGGGGGGTTGAATTGTGTGTTACTTTTTCTAAGTTAAAACAAATTGCAGCGGATAAGGTATAACACACACAATATATGAGGATAGGGTTAGAGAGAGATGCTCAGAATTTTTATACTGGTTCCTCCCACTAACAGGAGTAGTCCAGTCCTCTTGTCCTTCACAAGAGATTTCACTATAATCACTCAGATTACAAATGCTCAAGCACTAAGCAAGAGACTTCAAACTGCTCAAGCACAAAGCAAGAGACTTCTAACTGCTCAAGCACAAAGCAAGAGACTTCCAATGCTCAAGCACAAAGCAAGAGACTTCCAATGCTCAAGCACAAAGCAAGAGACTTCCAATGCTCAAGCACAAAGCAAGAGACTTCCAATGCTCAAGCACAAAGCAAGAGACTTCAAACTGGTTTTAATGTTAATAAAGATAAGAGATTAACACTTGATATACAATCAGAGGTGTTTACAAAATACAACGCAGTTACAAGACTAACTTAGAAAATTATCACAAAGTTTCTAAGTGTTTGATAGCTTCAGAATTTGACAGAGTTTCAGCACGTTCAGAAGCTTAAGTCTTGATTCCATTTCTTCACAAATCTTCTTCCTTTTATAGATGATAAAATGAACGTTGAAGATTATAGCCGTTTGAAGAATTGAGACGCTCATTTGTATAGATCAGTGAGCTTATTAGCTGTTCTGATTTGCAGTAGCTTAGGAGCTTAACGTTTACTACAAAATGAGAGATTCCTTTTGGCTTTTGATATTTGAACCTTGGTGAAAGCCAAATAAGGAAATAATCGTTTCTGAAGCCTGACTTGAAAAGGACCTTTCCATGGTCAAACCTTTTCATTCTTGGTTTCTGCGTTTGGACTTAGTCAGGCACAGTCTTCAATAAAATTGTACTCTCAAATGTAGCTTAACACTTATATCTGACGAGCCTTCAGATTTTGATAGGCTCAGAATTACTTGTTTCAGATCTGGTGAGCTCAGATGTTCTTCAGATTTTGATAGGCTCAGAATTACTTGTTTCAGATCTGGTGAGCTCAGATGTTCTTCAGATTTTGATAGGCTCAGAATTACTTGTTTCAGATCTGGTGAGCTCAGATGTTCTTCAGATTTTGATAGGCTCAGAATTACTTGTTTCAGATCTGGTGAGCTCAGAAGTAATTCCTTCAGAAATTCTAAGGTTCAGATAATAACTTCAGAGTTTCACAGGCTCAGAATTACTTGCTTCAGATCTGGTGAGCTCAGAAGTAATTCCTTCAGAAATTCTAAGGTTCAGATAATAACTTCAGAGTTTCACTTGCTTCAGATCTGGTGAGCTTAGAAGTAATTCCTTCAGAAATTCTAATGTGCTTTTGTACGCAAATTTTAACTTTTAATCCTGCACACTAAATTAAATTATTAGTACTCCAATTTAACTTTAAATACATTGTTATCATCAAAATCAATTAAGGAGATACAAAATCATAATTTTGTTCCAACAATCTCCCCCTTTTTGATGATGACAACTATATGTATTTAAAATCAATTGTTGTTGTTTTTATTTAACATCTTGACTTCAGGTTCTGAGGTTTGCAAGCTCCCCCTGAGTCTGATAAGCTTCAAAAGTTTATCAATGATAAATATAAAACAGTCTAAGAGTAATATTTAATGTCAAATATAATTTCATATATTCTACCTTCAGAATTAGAGGTTTGCAAGCTCTATTTCTTCAGATTGACAAATATAAGATATGGTTTGCAAGCGTATCTTATATTATATGAATTTATGTTGGACAAAATCTATTACTCCCCCTCATTAAAAGTTTAAAAGACTTTAATATAACTTAACAAGAGTAGAGTTCAGAAAATGTGATCTTTAGAGCTTCAGAAATAATTTCACTGCCATAGGAAATGAAATAATATTTTCTCCCCCTTTGTCATTATCAAAAACGGGTCAGTCAAAGCACAAGTTACAGGGTAGTAAATGCACACAGCAAACAACCACCAGCAGTAAATGCATTCAACGGTAAAAGGGAATTGTTAAGTACCATGGTGAAACAGGGAATTGTTTCAGAATGAAGACGAGTTTCTTCAAGATCTGAATCAGTTCCAGGAAACGGTGGAGTGGTTTGAATGGATGAGGGGTTTGGTTCAGAAGTGGTTGGCTTAGGAGATGAAGTCTGAAGGGGTTCAGTTTGGGATTCAGCAGGGACTTCAGAATTTTGAACATTTGAGGGTTCAGATTGGTCTACGTCCATTGCTATTGGGGTAGACTCAGAATCTTTAATAGGAGATTTCTGAGGGGATTTAGGAGTGTCAGAAATGGTTATAGTGGAAGTTTCAAAATATTGAAAACGTGAGAAGTGATAGTGACTAGTGTGACGTAATGGGGGCTTGGCAGTTACTTTTAATAAAATCATCATTAGCTCTCCTTCATTACCCAGCGGTTACTAGACACGATGGGAAGTTACACAGATAAGTAGTGTTTTCAGAAGCCAGCTGTCAGTTAGAGAAACTGAGTGGTCAACTAACACTTAGAGTAGGTATCTGAGTCACAAGAAATCATATTTAATAATAAATAATTCTGATTGCTTCAGATGAGAGAGTGCTTCAGAACCTATATAATAGTTTCTGAGCCGTCCAAACTTCTGAGGCCCTTCAGAACCAGTTTATTCATTCAGAGTTAACAGCATTCAGAGATATCATTCAGAAATAAAAACCATGTTCAGATTTTTCTTGATAAAATCGAAACGATCAATAGCAAGAGGTTTGGTAAAGATATCAGCCCATTGATGCTCAGTATCAATGAATTGAATCTTAATTACTCCCTTCTGAACATAGTCTCTAATGAAGTGATGTTTGATCTCAATGTGTTTAGCTCTTGAATGCAAAATAGGATTCTTAGACAAACAGATAGCAGCAGTATTATCACAGAGAAGTGGTATACTACTTATCCTTATCTGATAGTCCTCCAACTGATGTTTCATCCAGAGCAATTGCGTGCAACACTTAGCAGCTGAGATGTACTCTGCTTCTGCTGTAGATAGAGCAATAGTTGCTTGTCTCTTACTAGCCCATGATATAAGGTTTTCACCTAGAAATTGACAGTTTCCACTAGTGGACTTCCTTTCAATTTTATCACCAGCATAGTCAGCATCACAGAATCCAATAAGCTGATAATCTAAGGATTTCTTATAAAGTAATCCAAGATTAGTGGTTCCTTTCAGATATCTAAAGATTCTCTTAACAGCAGTTAGATGAGACTCTCTAGGATCTGATTGAAATCTAGCACACAAGCATACACTGAACAAGATATCTGGTCTAGATGCAGTGAGATAAAGGAGGGAACCAATCATACCTCTATATAATTTCTGATCTACTTTGCCTTCAGATTCTTCCTTCAGAAGACTGCTAGAGGGATGCATAGGAGTTGACATTGGTTTACAATCTTCAAGACCAAATTTCTTCAGTAAATCCTTTGTGTATTTGGTTTGATGCACATATACTCCTTCTTTTCTTTGATTGATTTGAATTCCCAAGAAGAATGTTAGTTCTCCCATCATACTCATTTCAAATTCATCCTGCATAAGCTTAGAGAAATTCTTGCAAAGAGAAGCATTAGTTGAACCAAAGATAATATCATCAACATAAATCTGAACAATCAAAATATCAGTTTTTAAGGTTTTTCTAAAGAGAGTGTTATCAACATGTCCTTTTTCAAAACCATTTTCTAGAAGAAATATACTTAACCTTTCATACCAAGCTCTTGGAGCTTGTTTCAAACCATACAGAGATTTCTTCAATTTGTAAACATGATCAGGACACTTTATATCTTCAAAGCCAGGAGGTTGTTTAACATAGACTTCTTCATAAATTACTCCATTCAGAAATGCACTCTTAACATCCATTTGAAATAGAGTGATGTCATGATTAACTGCATAGGACAAGAGAAGTCTAATTGCCTCAAGTCTTGCTACTGGTGCAAAGGTTTCAGTGAAATCTATGCCTTCTTGCTGACTATAACCTTGTGCAACCAGTCTAGCTTTATTTCTGACAACTTCTCCCTTTTCATTTGACTTGTTTCTGAATACCCATTTTGTTCCAATAATGTTCTTGTGTTTGGGTTTTGGTACCAGATCCCAAACATCATTTCTTTCAAATTGATTGAGTTCTTCTTGCATTGCAACAATCCACCCATCATCTGAGAGTGCTTCTTCTATGTTTGTGGGTTCAATTAATGAAATTAACCCAACTAGGGATTCATCCTCTTTGAAAGCAGATCTGGTCTTTCTTGGGCTATCCTTGTTACCAACAATTAGCTCTTCAGGATGAGATGATCTATACTTGAATTTACTCTTAGGTGGAGCAGGTGTCTGAGAGGGTTCAGTTTCTGAAGGGTCTTCAGTTTCAAGGCCTTCAGAGATATCTTCATTTTGAGTCTCAGATGGATATACAGCAATGGAGAGATCTTCACACTCAGAATTTGAGGAAACTTGAAATTCTGCAAAAGTCTCAGCTTGCTCTGACATTTTATCGTCAGGCTCTTTATCATCAAATCTAACATGTATAGATTCTTCAACTGTGTGAGTTTCAGAATTATACAACCTGTATGCTTTTGAGCGTTCAGAGTAGCCTATAAAGATACCCTTATAAGCTCTAGCATCAAATTTCTTTCGATAGACCTTGTTGTCTAGAATATAACAAGTACATCCAAACTGATGAAAATAAGAAATATTTGGTTTTCTTCCTTTGAACAGTTCATAAGCAGTTTTGTTCAGAATAGGTCTGATGTAGATTCTATTCTGAACATAGCAAGCAGTACTCACGGCTTCTGCCCACAAGAACTTAGCTAGGTTAGACTCAAGCATCATGGTACGAGCCATTTCTTGCAAAGATCTATTCTTTCTTTCTACAACACCATTCTGCTGTGGTGTTCTAGGAGAAGAGAATTCATGGATTACTCCATGCTCTGAGCAGAAAGATTCGAAAGAGTCATTTTCGAACTCTCCCCCATGGTCGCTTCTAACCTTCAGAATCCGAAGATCCTTTTCACTTTGTATTTGTGTGCAGAAGTCATTGAACACCACAAGTGCTTCACTCTTAGAACGTAGGAATTTCACCCAAGTCCATCTACTGAAATCATCAACCATGACCAATCCATATTTTTTACCATTGATAGAGGCTGTCGAAACAGGACCAAACAGATCAATGTGAAGCAATTCTAAGGGTCTGGAAGTAGAGACAATGTTTTTAGACTTGAATGAAGTCTTAGCAAATTTTCCTTTTTGACATGAGCCACAAAGTGCATCTGAGTGATAATCAATGTCAGGCAAACCACTAACAAGCTTTTGTTTGCTAAGCTTAGAGATCAACCTCCAGTTAGCATGACCAAGACGCTTGTGCCATAGCCATTTCTCATCACTCAGAGACAAAAGACATATAATCTTTTGGTCAACCAAATCAGAAAAGTTTACTTTATAAACATTGCCAACTCTCATTCCCTTGAATACTACAGATTTGTCAGAGTCTTTTGATACAGTACATGATTCCTTATTAAATGTAACAACACACCCATTGTCACAAAATTGACTAATGCTCAATAGATTGTGTTTAAGTCCATCAACTAACCAAACATCTTTAATGGAAAGAGAAGAATTACCAACTGTACCTGTACCAATGATCTTCCCTTTTTGTTTTCCTCCAAATCCCACAGAGCCTCCCTCTTTCAGAGTTAGGGTTTGGAACATATGCTTTTCTCCCGTCATATGTCGTGAGCAACCACTGTCCAGGTACCAGGGCTGCTGTTTTACCTTTCCTTGCATGAGCATCTGAAGCAAACATTATTTCAGATTTTGGTACCCATATTCTGATGGGTCCTTTAGAGTTAGTCTTCTGAATAGTATTCCTTCTTTGTTTTCTATGATCAACACAAGATCTAGAATTAATTAAGCTTTGACAAGAATGTTTAGGCTTAATTTGATTCTTGGATTTTGATCTGGAGTATATCACAGTTCCAAAGGTCAAGCAAGGATCTGAAGTAACTTTACCTTGATTTCTCAGAGGTTCAGATGACTTCTGAGCCTTAACTTGAGAACTTTTGGACTCAGAAATTTTAGGTTAAGAAGAACTTGGAACTTCTGAGTCTTTGGGTTCAGGTTCAGAACCTCCTTCAGAGTTGGATGCCTTCAGATCAAGTGTACCACTTTTAACAAAGGTAGAGAATAATTCAGGTGGAGTATCATCCTCACTATATGATTTCAGAGGTTTATCCCAGTTCTTAAACCGAGAATAACCAATGCCTTCACCATAGTTACGAGTCATATGATAAATCATGGAAGCCATTTTACTCCTATTGAAGGTACAACGAATAAATTCGTGAAGAGCATCTTCATGATCATCATTGAGCTTGTCTGCCAAGACATAGTTAGATTCAACATGACAAATACGAATGTTTAACGATTCATTTTCATCATAAAGAATCTTGGCATCCTTTTTCAATGATTCATGAACATTCTTCAGAATTTTGTGTTGACTTACTATACGAGAGTAATGTTTCACGGCAATCTTAAGAGAATCAATTAATTCAGATTTAGTCATGTTAGAGTATACCTCATTTTCATCATCTGAGTCATCTTCAGAATCTCTATCAGAGTTGTTACCTTCAGAAGTTCTTGCCATTAAAGCCAGATTGCCTTCTTCATCATCTTCTCCTTCAGAGTCATTCTCAATGGTCTCCCAAGTGGCTAACAAACTCTTCCTTACCTTTTCTTTGTACTTTTCTTTCCCAAAGCTCTTATTCTTTCCTTTGTCCTTGGATGACATTTCTGGACAGTCCGCAATGAAGTGTCCAGATTTCTTGCAGTTATAGCAGTTGTTCAGTTCTTCCTTTTTGTCCTTTGAAAAGGAACTTCTTGAGTTGTTTCCTTTGTTTGGAAACCTTTTGTATTTCTTGTTCCATTTCTGAAACCTTCTAACCATTAGTGCCATTTCTTCATTCTCAGAATTTTCATCCATCATATCATCAGAAGTTTCTTCCTCTTGTTCAGACACTTTGATCTTTGCAGCTTTTGAGGAAGTCTGAACAGAGCTTAGAGCCAAGGACTTCATCTTCTTGACAGGTTCATCTGACATAAGTTCTAGCTCATGACTTCTGAGTGAGCTTATTAAATCTTCAAGAGTCACATTGTCCAAATCCTTGGATTCCTGAAAAGCTGTAACTTTTGGTCTCCATTTGGAAGGTAAGCTCCTCAGAATTTTCTTCACGTGATCAGATGCAGTGTAGCTTTTCTTCAGAACTTGAAGACCAGAGACAAGAGTTTGAAACCTTGAATACATGGTTTCAATATCTTCATCTTCCTTCATTCTGAACAGCTCATATTGATGAACTAATAAGTTTGCCTTAGCTTCTTTGACTTGCTTATTTCCTTCATAGGTGGAACATAGAGAGTCCCAGATAGTTTTGGCACATGACTTGTTGGATATTTTTAAATACTCAGCATGAGATATTGCACCAATAAGCATATTCTTAACAGTATGATGCTTCTTATACTGTTTCTTCTTTTCAGCATCAAAGAACTTTCTGTAGGTATTTCTTACAACACCTTCATCATCCATGTGTTCAAAATGTATACCATCTTCAATGATATCCCATAACTCATCATCGGTCCCAATGATGTAACTATACATCTTGGTTTTCCAGAAAGGAAAAGTAGTAGGATCACTGTTGAAGTAAGGTGGTTTGTCTCTGTGATTATCACTGTTCCTTTCCCTATCATAGTTGTGAGGAGGTGGAACAGCAGAGTGATCAGGTCCAGAGGAAGCAGAAGGAGAGGTAACACCAGACATGTTTTTCAACTAAGTACCCCTAGATCTTTTACTGTTTCACTGTTAAGTGAAGAGCAACAGACCGGAGCTCTGATGCCAATTGAAGGTTGAAAAACACACAAGAAGGGGGGGGGGGTTGAATTGTGTGTTACTTTTTCTAAGTTAAAACAAATTGCAGCGGATAAGGTATAACACACACAATATATGAGGATAGGGTTAGAGAGAGATGCTCAGAATTTTTATACTGGTTCCTCCCACTAACAGGAGTAGTCCAGTCCTCTTGTCCTTCACAAGAGATTTCACTATAATCACTCAGATTACAAATGCTCAAGCACTAAGCAAGAGACTTCAAACTGCTCAAGCACAAAGCAAGAGACTTCTAACTGCTCAAGCACAAAGCAAGAGACTTCCAATGCTCAAGCACAAAGCAAGAGACTTCCAATGCTCAAGCACAAAGCAAGAGACTTCCAATGCTCAAGCACAAAGCAAGAGACTTCCAATGCTCAAGCACAAAGCAAGAGACTTCAAACTGGTTTTAATGTTAATAAAGATAAGAGATTAACACTTGATATACAATCAGAGGTGTTTACAAAATACAACGCAGTTACAAGACTAACTTAGAAAATTATCACAAAGTTTCTAAGTGTTTGATAGCTTCAGAATTTGACAGAGTTTCAGCACGTTCAGAAGCTTAAGTCTTGATTCCATTTCTTCACAAATCTTCTTCCTTTTATAGATGATAAAATGAACGTTGAAGATTATAGCCGTTTGAAGAATTGAGACGCTCCTTTGTATAGATCAGTGAGCTTATTAGCTGTTCTGATTTGCAGTAGCTTAGGAGCTTAACGTTTACTACAAAATGAGAGATTCCTTTTGGCTTTTGATATTTGAACCTTGGTGAAAGCCAAATAAGGAAATAATCGTTTCTGAAGCCTGACTTGAAAAGGACCTTTCCATGGTCAAACCTTTTCATTCTTGGTTTCTGCGTTTGGACTTAGTCAGGCACAGTCTTCAATAAAATTGTACTCTCAAATGTAGCTTAACACTTATATCTGACGAGCCTTCAGATTTTGATAGGCTCAGAATTACTTGTTTCAGATCTGGTGAGCTCAGATGTTCTTCAGATTTTGATAGGCTCAGAATTACTTGTTTCAGATCTGGTGAGCTCAGATGTTCTTCAGATTTTGATAGGCTCAGAATTACTTGTTTCAGATCTAGTGAGCTCAGATGTTCTTCAGATTTTGATAGGCTCAGAATTACTTGTTTCAGATCTGGTGAGCTCAGAAGTAATTCCTTCAGAAATTCTAAGGTTCAGATAATAACTTCAGAGTTTCACAGGCTCAGAATTACTTGCTTCAGATCTGGTGAGCTCAGAAGTAATTCCTTCAGAAATTCTAAGGTTCAGATAATAACTTCAGAGTTTCACTTGCTTCAGATCTGGTGAGCTTAGAAGTAATTCCTTCAGAAATTCTAATGTGCTTTTGTACGCAAATTTTAACTTTTAATCCTGCACACTAAATTAAATTATTAGTACTCCAATTTAACTTTAAATACATTGTTATCATCAAAATCAATTAAGGAGATACAAAATCATAATTTTGTTCCAACAAGTTGTACTCCATATTAGATGTGCATATTAAATAAAATGTTACGTACATATTGGTATGTTTAATTATGTAAAGTTCTTTATTCAATCCTATCCCACCTTAGGATAGATCTACCATTCTACTTATTAGTTAAGAGTACGAACAAATTAGATAGGTTTATTAGACTAGGCCGGCACATAAGGGAACATGATTGTTGACAATACGAGAAAGAAAAAGTTGAAAGGTGGTAGGGCATGAAATGTCTTAACTTCATTTTCAATTTCAAATATACTTTATGGCAGCCTTGTAAACTATATGTGATTCTTCTCATCTCAAATAAATATGGACATGGATTGCGTTTCCTATAACTTCCCTTACACAGTTACACTAACACTAATAAGCTCTAAAAAAAAAAAAAACTAATAAACATCCAACTTCTTCAAGGACATTGAGCCCTCTATTTGTCATACCCTTATGAGAGCTTCTTTTCGCACTCCCGAGTTTCCTCCTTCACCTCCTAAAATGATCATAGTATCCCCCTCGACATCTAGAAAGCGAGCATTTTTCGCACTCAAACTGCACTTTGGCACCCCCGAAGAATGAAAAAAACTATGAAAAAAAAGAGTTCGCATCTTAGAAAGCGAAGTCTTTTTTTCATGTTTTTTTTCATTCTTGGGAGGGTGCCGACATCCAATTTAAGTATAAAATATTGACACTCGCTACTTAGGAGCGAACTAAAACATAGATCGCTAGCGATCAGAAACAATTTGATGAAAGATGACATGTGGAGGAAAAAAATTGACTTTTATAAAGTTTGTATTTTAGAAAGAGAACTTTTTTCCCCCAAATTTTTGCTATTTGCACACTCGCTTTATAAGTAGCGAGGGGAGAAATTTGAATATATCAGAGGTGCGTACGAGACTCGGAGGGTGCGGAAAAAAACTTTCACCCTTATTCCTATTTTCAATCCTATCACCAAAAAGATATGACCCACTTAGATTAGGTCCTTATATATTGATATTGTCATAATCAACAATATAATATTTTGACAACAAAAAAAAATACCCAACCTTACATTTTATCTACCCTCAATATTTGAAGATGTTCCACATGTTATAATACAATTAGTACATGCATGTGTCCGTTCCATTACAAAGGGCACACCGAAACAAAAATAAAAAGCAGATTCTTGCAATGAGGACATACATTACCCTTTTAGTAACTAATAATAACTAGCCAAGAGCAAAAACTACAAGCAGAACTAGCTGATATATTAAAACAAGAAGAATTGATGTGGCTTCAACGATTGCGTGTAAAATGGCTAGCGGATGGGGATCGAAATACACGGTATTACCATTTGAAAACTAACATTCTTGTGTTACGAGATACTAATGGAGAGTGGGTCGATGATGGTTTGAAAATCCAAAATATGATTACTATCAAAATCTCTTCTCCAAGCCTAGTGATGTCTAGAATTGGTACCAAAATGAATTAACCTTTCCCAGATTGGAAGAAAATTGCATTCAACATTTGAATAGACCTATTGCAGAGGAGGAGGTTAGGAGTGTTTTATTTAGTATGAGTACGTGGAAGGCACCGAGACCAGATGGGTACCCAGCAGGCTTTTATCAACAAGCTTGGGATATTATTAAACCTTCTGTGTTTCAATTTGTGAGTCAGGTATGGATGAATCCTTGTTTGCTTGATAAAGTGAATTATACAGACATTTGTGAGAATATCGTGGTGGCACAAGAAATTGGGCATAATATGCAGCGAGTTAGTGGTGCAGGTGCTAGAGGCTACTTTAATTTGCTATTAAGGTTGATCTGGCCAAGGCTTATGACATGCTCAGATGGGACTTTATTCATAGTACGTTACAGGAGATTGGTCTTCCACTTATTCATAGTACGTTACAGGAGATTGGTCTTCCACTTAATATGGTAAGAGTCACTATGCAAGGCATCTCGTCTGTAAAGTAAAGACTAATGTTAATTGGCATAGTGCTAGAGCGCCTTACTTTGATCATAACAGAGGAATTAGATAAGGTGATCCGATGTCTCCGTATATTTATGTGATTTGTATGGATAAATTGTCTCACTTAATTTCTCTGTCCGTCAACAAAGGAGAGTGGAAAGGAATAAACATTGGGCGTTCAGGCCCAACTATCTCTCATCTTATGTTTGCAGATGATTTATTATTATTTGGAGAAGCCAATGGAAATCAAATAAATTGTGTTATGAGCAGGCCCGGTTTTGGGGGGGGGGGGGGGGGGGGGTGCAGGCAGTGCTGCAGATCAGGACCTCAAAAAATTTGGGGCCTCAATTTTTTTTTGGGTTGTAAGTAGGGGGTGTAGTAGTAAACTGGAGGCCCAAAAAGCAAATTTATGTATAAAAAAAAACGTAAGAAAGAAATTAGAAACACGCTTTCTCTGTTTTCCCTTCACTGAAACACGCTTTCTCTTCCTTCTACCTTCACCATCATCTGTCGATCGGAACCGCAGTCCACCATCCAGCGCCGCTGCTATCTTCGGTGACAACTGCAGTCATCGTTCATCCCTTTGAGTCTCACAAAATAACCTTCCCATCTCTCTTTCTCTGTCTGTAACAAAAGGGGACAAACATAACCTAATTGGAAAAATCAAAATTCAAGGTTAGTTGATCAAATTTTTGCTTTTCTAATTGTTAATTTCTTCTTCTTTATTCATTGTTTATTGTTAATGATGTTGTTGTTGTCGTTGATGTTGTTTTGTTTATGCTTCAATTTATTCTTCTGTTATTGTTTGTTGAACAGGATATTGCTTCAACTCATATAGCTCCTGGGACTGTTTTGTTTGTTTCTTGTTGTTACTTTGCCTCCTTTTGTATCTCTTGTACACAGGTTTTCATTGAGCCTTATTAAAAATTTGAAGCTGCTTAATTTGAGGTCATTTAGTTATAGAAATCTTAACAACATTATTAGGGGTCCATTATTATTTGAATATATTATGTTTTTTTTATTAAAAAATAATATATTTTCTATTAGGGGTCCATTATTATTATTAGCACGGGACCTCGAAATATTCGGAGACGGCCCTGGTTATGAGAGTCCTCAACGAGTTTTGTAATATTTCTGGACAAAAAGTAAGCATCAAAAAGACTAGGATACTGTTCTCAAAGAATGTGACACTGGAGACTAGGGTGAATTTGCAGCGTATTTCCAGCTTTCGTGTGACTAGCTCGTTGGGTAAATATTTGGGAGTCCCCCTTGAATGGTAAAGCACCCGAGAGAGAGGACTTTCATTATATTATTACTCGACTGCAAAATAAATTAGCTACATGGAAAGCAAGTAATCTTTCATTTGCTGGAAGAGTTACTTTGGCGAAGAGTGTAATGGAAGCTATTCCCATATATCCAATGATGACCACGATTATTCCTAAGTCAATTATTAAAGAGGCTCAACGACTACAACGGAGTTTTATTTAGGGTGATTCGTTAGGAGGCATTTACTATCATGTTGTCAGTTGGTACAAAGTTACGCAGCCCAATAGAATGGGAGGTCTAGGACTACGTCGGTTAGACATTATGAACAGGTCTTGTATCATGAAACTAGGATGGGAACTCCAACACGGAAAACCAGGTACGTGAAGTGCAATTCTTCGAGGTAAATATGGTCGTGGCATTACTACTTTGGCTAATGTTGTTGCTAAACCATCTGACTCAAGTCTGTGGAAAGGTTTAGTGGCATGTATATTCCATGGATAGTAGAGCATGCTTGTATGAATATAGGTGATGGGAAGAGTACAAATGCTTGGGTTGGGATAGGTGTTGGATAGCTCCAAATGTGCGTATTAGTGAGCTGAGAATTACTATTCTGAATCAGCTGTGAGATGCAGTAGTGGAAGCCTTGACTACAAATGATATATAATACTTGGAAGTTGGAACTAGGATGCGTTAAGCTGGTTACCGGAAAGTGTTTTGAAGAGGTTGATTGCAATCCCACCGCCGGAGCATGGTAATGGTGATGATACTATGTTTTGGCCTTATGAAAAACATGGTAAATTCTCTATATCATCAACCTATGATCTGTTGGCTGGCTGATTTTGAGGGTAGTGCAGATGAGCTGATATCGAAGAAGATATGGAAGTTACAGGTTCCAGAGAGAGTAATTAAGAAGTTTTGTTTGGTTGATGAAGCATGAAAGACTTTTAACGAATTATAGGAAGAGTGAAATGCACTTGAGCTCTCCTTATTATGCACTGCTGTTAGTTATATAAGTCTTCTTTCATTTTTGTATGTCCTTTTCGCTGTTGTTGTTGCAAGAGTTATGAGTCTTATGACTATGGTGTTATATACTTTAATTTCAAATATGAAGGTCTAACTAACCACCATTAGTTTCTGGAACATATATCAGTATATGATGGCAATATTTTGGTTGATTTTCTTGGTTTTATACTCTAATTATAGTTTATTTTACTGTTTCCTCATGTCTATATTTTTACTTGGTTCTACAAACCATGTTTCTGTTGACTTCGCCAATGCACCGACGTCCTATCGGTCATCTCGGTCACAAAATTCTTGTAAGTTTTCATGATTATACAAGTATTGAAGTCATTTTGATTCTTGAGTCACCAGTGCTAGTTTTTCACAGTAGGAAGCACCCCCTCCCCTAAACAACACTATGACTGCATTGTATTAGTTTTATACTGATTTTGAAGTTGTTTACTCTTTTCTTTCTTACTTTTATGTTGATTTTGCAACTGAATGTGTTTTTCAAGTGTTTTTGCTGCTTTTCAATCTATAAGGAGTGATTCCATAAACCTCTTAGATGAGTTCAATGTCATTTTCTTATGTATCTGCTGCCACATGATGTAACGTAGATAAGCAAACTGTTTTATTGATATTATAATATGATCGATATAATGTATTTCTTTGCATAAAACTTGATCGGTAAAGGCGGGAGCAACCGTGTGTACAAAGGAGTACTCCCTGATGGAAAGCCAATTGCAGTTAAAGTATTGAAGTCATCAAAAGAAGCATGGAAAGATTTTGCCTTTGAGGTGGAAATAATATCCTTATTGAAGCACAAAAGCATTACTCAGCTGCTTGGAATTTGCATAGAGGACAATACATTAATATTTGTTTATGCCTTTGGTGTTTTACTACTTGAACTAATATCAGGTAGGGAACTAATCAGCTCTAAATCTTGCAAAGGACAGAAGAACTTGGTAGCTTGGTTAAGAGCTAACTCCAATTAGAATAAGTTTTGACTAATATGAATTATATTCTGCATAAATATCAATGTGGCTGAGTTCATTCATATCTGGACACCTTTGTCAATTTTTAATAGTTCATTATATATATCCATAAGGGTTTGATTTCAATTAAGCATTACTGATTTGGTTTGCTGCCATTTTTTCTCTATTTCCCACTTTGCTTGATTATATAGTATGCTTTATCATGTTTGCTAATTGCTTGTAAACTTGTTTACTTATTTTAAGTCATATTAGTGTGTCTTTTGATTGCAGATAAAGATAATCCTATCAGTTACTATCAATTAGTTTTGGATATGTATTAACTTTCTCTTAGTTACTATCAATTTTCTGCAAATTTCGTATGTGTTGTTACTAACATGCTATATATATATATATATATATATGCTATATGGCTAATGCTACGGTGGACCACCTTCACAAAGTGGTCCACCGTGGACAAGTGATATACCGAATATGAATTTTACAAAATTTATTGTTGGATTGAAAGTTTATATCGTATAGAACATCCATAAATTTTTTTAATTTTTTTGAAAATCATTTGATATGTTATTGAGACCCATCAAGATTTATGTTATTTAACAACCGTTAATCTTGATGTGTCTCAATAACATATCAAATGATTTTTAATTTTTCTAAATTTTTCTATAGATGATCTATATAATATAAACTTTCAATCCAACGGTGGATTTTGTAAAATTCGTATTCGTTATAATGTTATTTGTGATTGGTCCACCATGGACCACTTGATGAAGTGGTCCATATTAGAATTTAGCTATATTAAGATATATTATTAAAATTTTTATTTTCTTTATACCACAACACAATCTAATACTTTTCAATTATATCAAATCTAACAAAGAAAATTTGAAGGAAGAAAAATATAAATATGAAAAATAATATTTTAGTAACAGATCATTTAATGTGTAAGATAAAGTTGTTGTCTGAAAAAGTAACATAAGACAGCACTTCTTTAAAAAAACGCTGTCTAAAGATTAACATAAGATAGCGCCTATATATAAAGTGTTGTCTAAAGGTTATCATAAGATAATGCTTGTATAACAAAACGCTAGCTAAAAGTATCATAAGATAGCGTTTTGTATAAAAAAGTGTTGTCTAAAGGTACCAAAAGATAGCGCTTTGTATAAAAAACGATGTCTAAAGGTACCTTTAAGATAGTGCTTGTATAAAAAAGCACTCTCTAAAGATACCATAAAATAGTGCTTCTATTAAAAAATGTTGTCTAAAGGTGTCTTTAAACAGAGCTTTTTACTTCAATATGAAGCGCTGTCTAAACTTTTAATAGCGTCAAAATAGACAGCGCTTATAAATAAGCGTTGTCTAAAGTTTTTTTTGACATAGTGGCTTAAAAAATTTGAAAAAGCCAACACAAGTCAACCTTCCCCTATATATCTCCAAATACTCTCCCGCCCTATCATCCTAAATTCTCATGGCAACAGTGATGACTCCCGAAACTCAGAAACGCGAGGAAGGAGGTGTGGAAAGGAGAAGGGTGTGGTGGAGAAATGATGTGGAGGAAGACTAATGATGGAGGACAGAGGCCAATGATGAAGGACGAAGATTGGTGGTCGGTGATAGAGAAGGACAATGGTGTTGGTCGGTGATGGAGGACGACAAATCCGGCATGGTGGTTGACGGTGTTGTTTTGGAATGTGATGGTTGTAGTGAAGAAAGAGAAATGAGTGAAGAAGAAAGGATTAACTAGATTTTCACCAAAGTGTCCTTAATTCAGTCCCAACTTCCCAATAGCTTCACACAAAATTTTTATAATCATTTACGCTACTCAATAAACATATCAAATTCCTCCACAATCTCATTGAGTACTCAATAAACAAATCAAATTCTAATCTTCCTTGTTGCACGTTAAAATGACATTCGGCAAGCAAAAGAAAGGAATGACAAATTCAAAGTATTTGTATGTGTTACGAATCTAAACATTTTTAGTTCCTTCATTCATTCACTTTTGTTCTATACATTGTATTTGGACAAAACTTCAAAAAATAAAAACAAAATATACATTAAAAAAAAAAAAGATGACGCTTTTTCTCTTTTGTAAGATTCATTCATCTCTCATAGCTAGAAACCATTCATCTCTAATAAATAATAATTACTTCCTCCGTTATAAAATATAAACAACAACGAGTGAAGAATTTTGATGTATTTAGTTCAATATTTGGACTAAATATATTTACTTTTGTCAAGTAATTTTTTTTATTTTATTTTTTTTATATTTTGAGATGAATGAATACTTTTTTTTTTTTATATATAATTTTAACTTGAAACTTCATCCAAAAGCTTATACCTTCTCACCTTGTTCCTGAAAACTTGTTTGGTAGCACCAATACTATTACCACTTCTTATAATATCTTCTGATCTAGTTCTTCTCAATTTCTCTTCCAAAGCACCATTTGTGATGATTCTCTTGCGAGCTGAAACTAAAATTGGAGGAGACATTGATGCTAATGGTGATTTTTTTTCACATGGTGAATTTGGTTTTTTCATTGGTTTCGGAAGTTGAAGATGATAAACACGGCCGCCGCCGCCGCCACCACTTCCTTTAATTATTCCTTTCTTTTGAATACAATTTTTTATTTTCTTGTTCTTTCCTTCATCTTCAGTACTCATGTTTTTCTTATAAGAAGAAGAAGAATTTGAAGAGTTTGGTGAATTCTCAGGACTTAAGCACCAGTTACATGTTCCAAAAAACTCTGAATTTGGGTATAGATTACTACAATACCTACAAAAATTTCATGAAATTGATTATTGAAAGAAAAATCCAATGAACATGCACACCCCAATAACCAAAAATTTAAATAACATGATATTAATTAAGTTTGTCAAATATAAAATAAAATTAAGGATATAAATTATTTTTTTAATTCTTATGAAAAAACAAAATTACTTTTTCCTCTCAAATATTTTTCTTTTCTGCAAAAGTCTCAAATTTTCCTAACTAAATTTAGTAATTAACTAATATAATTTTTTTAAAAAAAATTCTATGAATTCTTTTTGTATAGATGACTTATATAGTAATAAAAATTTAAGGGATAGTTTATTCTATTTTATATGAAATGAATTATTGAAAGAAAAATCCAAAGAACATGCAAACCCCAATAACCAAAAACTGAAATATAATGATATTAAATAAGTTTGTCAAATATAAAATAAAATTAAGGATATAAATAATTTTTTTCATGCTTATGAAAAGAAAAAAAAATTCCTCCCAATTATTTTTCTTTTCTGCAAAAGTCTCAAATTTGTATCTAAAAATTTTCTAACTAAATTTAGTAATTAACTTATATAATTTAAAAAAAAATAAAAATTAAGGGATAGTCTATTCTATTTTATATGAAATAACTACCTGTGTTGAGATCTGAATTGGCAGATTTTACATTGAAAAAGTTGATCAGAGAAACCAAGATCACCACACATGCAACACTCTGTCTTTGGTTGTTGTTCTACAGAGTTTGTTCCTTTGCTTGTCATGTTTTTTCATTGAGAGATAACAGATAGAAATAGAGTGGTTGAGAATTGAAGAATTTAAATGTTGTTAATTGAAGATTGATGAAAAGATATTAGAGACTAATTTTTTATGGCCACAAATAAAAATATTGAAGAGACCCACAAAAAGACTAAACGAGTTAAACAACTTTCATATAGACTTTGAATTTCCGTGTCACCGTGTTTGTTAAGTTTGTTGTAAATATACACGAAATTCAGGGTTGCTGAGATTAAGGGTAATCAATTAATAATAGAGTCTTTGATAGGGACACTATTCATTTTTTTTTTCCACAAGCTAGCTGCTACTACTACTAGCCTATTTTAGAAATAAATTTTAAATTAAAAGAAAAACTTATTTATACGGGTATAAAAATTCTGTGGGCTTATCTAATGTTGGTTTGTTTAATGGTGATTGACGCTGAACTTGGTAGGGACGAGAATGATTTGATCCCCCGCAACTGTATTTAGGAGGAAATTGAAGCAACTTGATGCGAGAATTTTCTCAGAGCTCTGGACTACTAGAATCCCTTCCCCTAAAAACCAGAAGGTGAATATAAAAATTCTATGGGCTTATCAAATGTTGGTTTGTTTAATGGTGATTGATGCTGAACTTGATAGGGACGAGAATGATTTGATCCCCCACAACTGCATTTAGGAGGGGATTGAAGCAACTTGATGCCAAAATTTTCTGACTACTAGAATCCCTTCCCCTAAGAACCAGAAGGTGAATATAAAAAAATAATTCTATGGGGCTTTAATTTTTGCCATAAATTTTTGATCAAACAATTCTTATTATAGTAGTCATATTTTATTTAATTAATCTCAAATTAAATCGAACTATCAAAAACAATTACCGCATCATTCAGTAATTGTGTGTAATTAAAATCCGTGAGCAGATAAGTGACATTTAGATCAAGATTGATTTATGAATCTTTCAAATTGGTTTTAAATTTTAAAGAAAAAACTAAAATTACAACTTGGATTTCGAACATTCTCTTTAAAAAAAATTATTAATCACTTTGAATTCGATATTTTAATATTTGTGTTGAATATTTTAATGTTACTTGGAATAAATTGATGAAATAAAAACAGTTGTAATTGATTGATTTGTACGTGGGTCCAATGTTTCCTTATGATATTCCAAAGAAAGAGAGGTCATATGGTCATGGGCTCATGGCCTCTTAGCCTCTCAGCAAAGTCATATCTAGGCTTGTAATGGAATGGTAGATGCGTATTTCTTAATATGCCAAAATAAGAGACAATAGGTTACCCTAAAAAGCTATGTGGAATTTTGAGGAACCTGACTTTAATGGAATCCAACACACACTTTCTGGTTCCACATTGTGAGAACTACAATTTCTTTCTTGTCACATTCCACGGTCAGTAAATTATATTGGAGTTATTGGGAAAAACATTTATTTATTTATTTATTTTGTGTTAAAAGAGAGCTAACGTCCAAAAATAACAAGACCTATGAAGTTACATAAATATTTTGAGGCATGTAAGTTTCGGAAAAGTCATCAAAAAAGAGACTTGAGATCTCACTCGGAGGGGTCTCCATAACATGAGTATTAAAACAATCCAAAGAGAAACTAAAATTAGCCAGCTAGTCTGCACTTCTATTTCCTTCCCGCCAAGTGTGATTGAAATGCACCTGTTAGTTCAATTTTAAAAGCTCTTGTATACGACGAATCAAGGTGGGCAGATTGCCATTGATTTTAACTTTCTCAGTGATCATGTCAATTAGAGTTTTTGAGTTGCTTTCCACATGAAGATGGTGGAAATTATGTCTCCAAGCTAGTTGCATTTCCAAGTACATTCCCCACATTTCAGCACAAAGAGCGTCACAAGTTCCAATTTTGTGAGAGTATCCTTTAAGCCATCTGCCATCTGAGTTTCGAAGGAGACCACCACAACCAGCTAGCCCCAAAGAATCCTTGTATGCTCCATCACAATTGAGCTTCACCCACCCCTCTTGAGGTTTTTTCCATCCAATAAAAACAGTGTCGCATTGGCGAGGATTCAACGGATGATGAGTGTAGTTGTCTATGTCTTTGGCCATCTTGAGAATAGTATAAGTTGCATTTGCCGGACGTTGAAAATCTTCCTCAAAAATCTTTTTGTTCCTCCACATCCAAATGTGCCAACATGCCACCATAAAAATTGTTCTCCACTTTTTACTCTTGGTGTCATACAATTGACGGTGGATGTTTTTGAAGATCCAATCCCTGCAATTAAGAGGAGAAAAAAATTAGATATTTGATTTGAAGGGACTAACCTTATCCACGTTTGGGTTGCTCTGGGGCAATCCCGTAAAACATGAATAATAGTTTCAATGTCTCTATCACATCCAGAGCACGTGGGAGAAGCTCCAACACCCCATTTGCTCTTATGATAATTAGTTAGTAGCCTCTCATGAGCTGCCATCCACATGAACGTTTGAATTCTATGTAACACCCCAACTAAATTGTCTAGAATATTTAGTCGGAACATACACAATTGAAATCTGAGTACATTAAATTACATGGAAATAACTGAATAACATATTGTCATTAAGATAATATTATGAATATCCAATACAACAGTTGAAAGAAAGGACAATTAGAAATAACAGATTAAATAAAACAAGGAAGAAGACAAGGTCTTCTAAGCTGACAATCCAAGCACGGCTCCAATCGTCAGGTCCATCCTGGTCCATGCTCCGAAATAACCTGCATACCTAAAAAAGATTGAATGGAGTGAGGTGAGACTACTAAGTCTCAGTGAGTCCTACTACCCTCCTAATGGCGACTACGCCGGGTACCTAATCAGTCCAGTCTAAATATAATGATTCATATCATGACATAATAGCATAATTATTAAAGGTGTAACACAGATTAGCAACTCCTATTCATTTTAAACCGCAAGGACTCTCCGAGGTGAGCATATCTCGGAGGCCTGCCTTGTCCGTCGACCGATTCGATCACGGCATACAGCTCACAAAACATATCCTAATGGATACTCCCATTGGAAGTCCATAGACGACATTAAACGTCAAACCTGATTGACTGATACTAACTGTTCCTGAGTTTCAATCTACCATGATATCCCAATACCCGAGGAACATACAAGTTCTAATTCCCTAAGTTATGCCCTAATAGTTATCTGTGATTAACATTCTGTTTTGACATTATATTAATTGGATATACTGCAATTTATCTAACTCTGATGAAGTTATAAAACGAGTGTTAGGTTTTTTAAAAAGAAAGAAATATAGTGACTTTCTGCACCTTGCTCGCTACAGCGAGTAACTAGCTCGCCATGGCAAGATTACAGGTCATGACCTAAATCAACTCGCTAGGCGAGTTTCATCAGCCCAGAACCCCAGCTGGCCATGAATACTCGCTATGGCGAGTTCATGCAGAGAGGTCCCTGTTTTGCGAAAATCAGTAATTTTTCAAAGATAACACCTACAATCTTCATACCAAGCAGTGTAGTAATTCAATACATATAATATAAGACAGAATGGAGGGAAATTTGGGAGTTAATTCCCCTCACACAACATTTTCCCTAATTTCTTAAGTTAACATGCAAAGTTGAATTTTTGGGAACTAAACTACCTAGCCTAAGAACCCACCTGGAAATGGAGCTTTAATGTCTATTCCTGGGCTCAACAGCAGCTATGAATTCCCCAGCTACAACCACGAACAACTTTGGACAGAAATTGGAATATTTTGAAGAATTGATGAATCCCCCTATTTTGTTTCTAAGAAGAGAAGGTGTTTGATGTTAATTCCTCTAAGATTGAAGGATTGATATAAGAGAGATTTCTTATGTGAAACAGTAGAGGGTTGAGCAGAATTTAGCTTGCATGCAGTCCCCTTTTCTAGAGAAAGGTGAAATGTTGATTTTTAGCTATTTTGATGAGTTTGAGGATTGGAGAAGCTATTGGCTTAGTTTTGATTCCTTGCCACAGTTGCATGAGGAAATTCTCTGGTGTATAATGTTGTTTATGAATAAAATAGAGTTAAAGAATAAACTTGGTGTTTAGAGAAATGGAGGGCTTGGAGCTTGTTGTTGTTGTTGGTTTCGGTGAAGAGAGGAGAAGGGAGAGAGCTTGTGTTCTGATTTCAGAAATTGGAAGAATAATAAGAGGTGGGTTTTGTTTGCAAGCCTCCTTAGTGATTAATAAGAAGTGAGGTTATGAGGTGTTAGCATGTGTCTTAATAGGTGTAATTAAATGGTGAGGTGTTAGTGTAAGGTTGAATATGAGAATGAGTCACATGAAAGAGAGATAGGAGGGAAAAATTCAATTGCTAAGTATCTCTTGAATCTGATAATTGTCTCATGGTGAAGTGGAATGGAATTTCCCACTAATAAATTCCTAAATTGTGAGGTAAAGCTCTAATTGAAATTAATTAGGTGGATAAAAATTGTGGGATGTTACATTCTATGAGGGTCTTTCCAACTCCACATGGCCTTCCAATCTCCTTCGATGGGTTGAACTCTATTGTTTTGAGATTTATAAGCACTTTGAATTGTGAAGTTCCTAGTGTTGGTTCCTCCCCAACCAATATTGTCCTTTCCGTCAGTTTCCTTAGGTGCAGGAAGAGCAAGAACTTGAAAAGCAAAGGTAGATGGTAAGTTAGATGTAAGAAAATTATGATCCCAATCTCCTGAGGGGTTTACCACAACCCTCACACAGATAGTTGTGTCGATATATATTTGATTAGTGATGGAGATAAGAGAAGTTTCGCTAGGGGTCCATTTATCCATCCAAAAATTGATATTATCTCCATCTCCCAACTGCCATACAATGTTCTGCTGAAATTGTTCCCAAATACCTGTTAGACCTTTCCACAAAGGAGAGTCATAAGGTTGAGAATTTATGGTTACTCTGAGGTCTTTGTTCCTGCCATATTTGCTATAAAGGACCTTACACCAAAGATCATCCGGTTTGTTGATCAAATTCCAAAGCATCTTCATCAGAAAAGCATCATTCATATATTGAGGTCTCTTAATACCCAAACCACCCTCAGTCTTAGGAAGACAACAAACATCCCAGTGTTGAGGTCAAAATCGTTTTGATGAATGTTTTAATGACAACAAACCTTATGGAATAAATGTTAAGTTTTATGAATGGTGATCTACTAATGTTTGCACTTGAGTTTTTGTTGAATGATAGCTAACGAACAAAATGGACAAGCTAAAGGCCACTCACATCAAGAAGTGCATTTCATATACTCAAACAATGAAAGAATTGGAGTTTCATCAGTTGATCACAACAATAGCATCACAAGCTTCATGGAGATTTTTAAAGATTGTTGTTTGAATCATAAAAGGACTCATTGAAGGTTTAAGCAAGAAAGAGAGCTTCATGGTTAATAGTCTTCCTCATCACCACATGTTTCACAACAAGTATTAAATGTTCAAGGAAGAATTTGATGATCGTAGTTGAAGAATCACGATGGAGAAACATGCATCCCAAGCTACACAAAGAATATATTTGACGTTATGTGACAAAACTCACATTGAGTTTTGTGTTACATGCTTTGAGGATTTACCACTACAATTAACATCAATAGGAATGATGCATTTGTTAAGGATCTTCAAAACCTACTCAAAGTATCATCTTACCAAAGCTTCTCAAAGATGACAAGGTTTGAAAATAATGTTCCATGAGTTTTTCAAATGAGTTATGCACAAGGCATAAAAGTTTTAATCATTTTCAATGATGAGTATACTCACGCCTCTACTAAAGAATCTTAAAGATACTCAATGAACAAGCAACAATATGTGCAAAACAGCAGAGATGAATTGTGGAAGTTTTGCAACAAGATTTCAAGGTTAATTGATCAAGATCAAGTGTCTCACTCCTTGAGAAAATCTTGAATGCTGTTTCAAGAATGTTCTAAGAACATTCTCCAGTTCGTGCTTCATTCTCACCAAGAACAAGCTTCAACGCAAAATCACTTATTTCTTTAAGTCAACTATGAACAAGACAAAGAAGCATTTTTCCTTAGAATCCACTCACAGAATCACAACAGTATTAATCTCATTTAAGGCAAGGAATATATGAGTGAAAATGGGACTTTCCTCTTTGGCCAAAGTTAAGGTTCAAGAATGTGCTCATGGATTTAATTCAAGACAAAGATCATAAGCTGTCTATTTTGTGTTAGACAGATTTTTCATGGACCAATGGGCTTGCACCAACTCATTTCTAACTAAGAGTTGGCATTTACCTTTTGTGGAATATTAAAGGAACATTCTCCCACATGTGTTATTCTTCTCTAAGAAAGTTGTACTTTGATAGTACAAGGTGAATAGTACTTAAAGGACATACAGCTGCACCTCTCTACCTTTACAGCTGGTTATTAAGAGAAGAATCAAAGCTCCTTGAAAACTAAGGTTACTGCCCAGATTGGAGAACGTTCTCAGAACGTTCTATGAGAATGATGTTCTTATCATTTAAATATTCAAACTCATGGACAACTGATTCAAACGTGCTTAAATGATATATAACGGTTATCCTTGAAGAAAAAACAAGAAGGAATCATTTACAGCTCACTACAAGCTAATCTCACATGCTCCTTTTAGAATCAAGAAGAAGCAACATTCTCCTATGTGATCCTTCTCTCTCCAAAGACTTTGTGATCAACAAGTACAAGTGAATAGTGCTTGGTTGTACTTTAAAGCTGCATGTCTGATCTTCAGCAGCTGGCTTCTCACATGAGTGGGAAATTTTCCTTGAAGAACAAGTTCATCATGAACCCAGATTGGAGAACGTTCTTGGAGAATGTTGTTCTTAACACTTAAATATCCAATCTCATTGAAAGTTGTGCCTCACGTGCTAAAAAGATTAACAACGACTTTTCTTGTTGAAGGTGTTTAACGGCTAGTTTCTGATCCAAACAGACATACTTCTTCACCAAGACATATAAGGACATACCTCAGCTATAAATAGAGCACTTGGTTACCTTTGAAGAGTAAGAGTTGAAGTCACAAATCATAAAACACTTGTTTTTGTCAACAAGTCACAAAACTCTTCTTTCATCACTCAAAACTCAAGATCTTCATTCTCATCATACTTCTGAGTTTATTGAGTATTTTTTATTTGCTTCTCAAACTAACCTTTGAGTTTCTACAAGCAAATATTTCAAGAGACCACTTTTCAACACAATCCACTTTTAAGTGATTGCATCTTTGTCTCTTGATTTTACCACTCACACTCCAGCTCTTTATCAACTATTGGATCAAATATTATTGAGTGTATTGAGTGAAATTCTCTAAGCTTCTCACTTGGTGAGTTTGTTAAAGCTTAGATTTTTATCATCATACTTGTAAAAGAACTACTCAAGTCAATAGGGTTGTATTGTTTGAGTGTTGTAATACCCTTACTAGCTTGGAGGGCTGGGGTATCTTTAAGCTTGTAGGGCTTAATGGGTTTTGATCTAGGTTTAGATCAAAGAATATTTGTATTTGAGATCGGTAGTATCTCAAAGATCATAGTGGAAAACTCATAGGCGTTGGAACAGGACTAGCCCAGGATTTGGGTGAACCAGTATAACTTTTGTGTGTGAATCTCTCTTACCTTTAACTCTTTATTTTCTGTAAACACACTTCACACAAACCACTTCATTTACATTTAATTTGAATTCTCACGCATTAGAGAACGTTTTCAGAACAATCTGTTTTATAGTAGAGAACATTCTCAAATCAAGCTCTTCTATCATTCACTAACATTTATCCAATTATACACTTGAGATCAATTTTGTAGAATGCAGGATTAATTTTTAAAAGGGTCACAATTCAATCCCCCCCTTCTTGTGACTATTTCTTCCACTTCAATTTGCATCAGAGCTCTGCCTCTAAGGTTTGAGCACTTAACAGTGTATGAGGAAAAGATTCATGAAGAAGTGATGTCAAAACCTGCACATCAAAGTACATGCCATAAATGCAAAGAAAGCTCGCTTCCATGAAGAAATCCATGATGGCTACAAAAGGTGACTTTGATGACTCAAAAATAGAAGAAAAGGCCAACACTTGTTCAATGGTAAATGAAGAGGTTCTCAACGAGGAATATTTTTAAGCAATCAAGAAAAAGCCTTGAGATTTGGAAAATTGGTGTTCAAAGAATATGATTTTGGAAAGACAATATTTCCTCACAATTAAAGGGAGGAATGCAGAATCTACAACCTTTGGAAACGTTGACAAAAATCACTCAAGGTACATGTATTATTAGTAAAATGATTTTGCATAAATTAAGGATGATCATTATGTGAAAGGTTTAACATATAACTTCATTAAATTTTGTCAAAATTGGAATTGAAGTAATTTCATATTTATCCTCATGACCATGGTTTTTTACTTGAATGGTTTTTAAACCAAATCATGTTTTAAAGTCTTTTGAAAAAAAATATATTTGGCATAAATGAGTTTGTCAAGTAAGTATGACAACTATTGCAAATTTATCTTAACTTGGTCTTGTAAGATATTTTTTCAAAGATTGTTTGTGAAAAGCATATAGTTTGTAAACTTGTATTTATTATGTCAAGAGTTGTATTCATTTCAAAAATACTATTTCAACCAAAAATCTCTTGAACCATTTCATATTGGTTTATTTGTTCTTGTCAAAACTACAAGTCTTATGATTTTGTTTATACTTGATAATTTATTCAAAAATCCATTTGAAATTTATTCTTGAAGCATAAGAATGATTTCTTTTAAGACTTTTAAAGTTCTTTGAAAAAGGGTTCATTTTATTAAAAGCTCAATTTTTTATTTTTTTTTGTATAAGTAGTGATCATGGGGAGATTATGAAAAACTTTATTTCACAACTTTCTTCGATGAAAATGATATTTCATTTATTTTTCTTGACTTGGAATTTCAACAAAAACAAAGTCTTATAAAATAAAATTTCATTGCATGAAATATTTTCAATCAAGTGTTGAAAAATACTTTTAAGAGAAGTCGTAGAAATTACATGCTATATTTGTGAATCTTGTTTCTATCTTGAGTAAAACTTCATGTCATTTTGAAAATATAGAAATTCAATCATTTCATAATTTTATAATGTTGATGATATTAATATTTTTGGCATAGTAAAAAAAACATTGAGAATATTGTTTCAATATCTCAGAAGCATATATTTTTTTGGGATACTTTCTATACTCTCTAAATATTATAGAATATGCAATCTCAATGTCCAAAGTTTAAAAATATAAGCATATTATTTTTGATGAGTTTGATATGAAAAGAAGATATGATAATGGTGTTGATGTTAATGAACAACAACAAGAAATCATGGATCAATAGATTAAAATTGTTCAAACATCTTCTTTGCAAATTCATCCAAAGAGTTGAAAGTTGACTTACCATCATCCTCAAGATTGAATTATTAAAAGCTTTGGTGAAACAAGAACTGAATTTCCTATTGAAGAAAATGGATGGATGAATGATGATTAAGCACGTGGTATTCATTATTGAAAGATCATAATGTTCTTCATTGGAAAGAGCAATGGTATTGATACACCACTTTGAATGTGCAAAGAAACAATTTAATCATGGAGATGCTCAATGAAATTGGTGCTAAGATGGAAGAGTTTCTCTCATTAACTCTCAAGAAATAATAAAAGTTTCTTCACAACATGTATATACTTTTTGTATTTCCAAGAAAAGGAAGCAAAGAAAAGCAGAGGCTGAAGCAAGGAAACTTATTCTTCCTTATGGGATGATCCTCACCAACATTTTTTGGCATCTATAAGATTGACTTTAAGAAGGAGAAAATTGTCAACTCTTGCAATACCTTTGACTTTAAAATATTCATCATATGAAAAAGAAGATTGCTAATTTTTGAAGATTCTACTACTGAGGTTGGACACAAGTGGAAAAGAGAGGAATTTAAAAAAGAAAGTAACTTGGAAAGTTACTTGACATAGTGTTTCGTCTAGCAGATCAATCTGATAATGTTCTCCCTGAAAAGGTTTTACTTTCACAACCAACCTGGTTAACCAATCACTATTTTGACCATTGATGAATTCTACCCAAGGATCTCTAGAATCCTTTTTCAGTTCTGAATTCTTAAGGAATTGGTTGAAAGCACCATTTGTAGTATGAGAACTAAATTTTCTTTTGAAGAAAATGAAGTATGAATAAGCTTGTGGATATCATTCTTGAAAGATCATAACAAAGTTCTCGAGGAAAATCAAATGTTGATAAAATCACAATGTTACTGATGACAACAATGAGTCATGAGTAAATTGTTCCAAATATGATCCCTATTACCTAAAGTTACTCTACAAGGATGATATTTCTTAGAGAATATCTAAGAGGATGAATTTACTCAACATTGGAGAATGCATCAAAGGATAAAACATCTTCCCTCAACCATCAATCATGTGTCATCTATGAGCATGTGGTGGAATTACAAAACAACTAAAGATGCTCTCTTATAACATTTGCATTAAATTATCTTGAATATCTTTATGCAATGTTACTATGTGATTGATTGGATGATCTTGGAATCTAGAATGCATTCTAAATTTTCTCTACGCAAGTATATGACTTTAAAGCTTAAATGGATACATCATTGTTTGTCATGACTTGTATATGCTTATTCTTAAATCACTTAGCTTTAATGCAATACGGTCGGCACCCTTTGTTCTTACATTACACTTTTCATGATTTTTGCTCACATGTTATCTCTTTCAAAATATCATGCTAAGTGTGTGAAATGAATGAACTTCATTTTTTTTGCAAAATTATTTTTTATACTCTTGTATGCAATACATTTTCAAATATGATTACTCGTATTGCTATCAAAGTTTTTGTTAAGTGATGTTTTATCAAGATTGATTTTCTTCATAAGTTTTTCTCATATTTTTAACAATGGTAAAGTTTTTAATTTGAAGTAACAAAAGTCAATGTGTGTTAATTCACTTTTTCTCTTGTGACAAATATTTTAAATGTGTATTGATTACATTGTTGATCAATCTTTTTGTGCAAGTAATATTATCCGCTTAATGAAAACTTATTCTTGATGATCATTGAATAATTTTTAGAGTTAGTCTCTTAATTATTCTTCATGATAGACCAAACACTTTAGAAGAAAAATGACAACACAAAACTTGTGATTTTGATAATCAAGTATATGTCATATTTCGTTGTTACATAAGCTTGACTTATAGTATGCTATTTTATGAATAACATTTTTTTTATATAAGTCTTGTACATGAGTACATATCTCAATATATAACTTTGGATAAAACCAATTATGTTACACATCTTGATTAATCTATATTTTGCTTGATGCAAGTGTAACTTTTTGAATATTGTTTTTCAAAAATTGAGATTTTGTTATGGCTTATGTAAAATTTCATTCTTCAATGGTTTTAAATGAATATCCTTTTTGGGATTTATTCTTTGAAGAATTTTAACAAGAGAACATATGATTGGTCTTCATGAGAATAGTTTATGTGTCTACTCTCCATAAAATTAGAATTTGGTCTAAGAATAATAATCTTGCACATTGTATTCTTAAACTCATTTGACTTTTTCTCAGTCATCAAGTGTCATTTTTTTATGTATGATAATTTTTCTACATTTGTGTGATATCCTCTGAAAAAAAAAAATTTGAAAAAGGAAATATCATCATCATGAAAATATTTGGAAAATAAAGAGAAAATTATTTTTGACATGATGTCAATTTACTCTGATTTCACAGCTTCCTCATATGCGCTATTTTCTCTCATATTTTAAGGTTCTTGGACTATTGTCAAATGATCTTTTACTTTTCAATGACTCAACATAGTCTTGTCCATCATTTTGAGAATGATCATGATTTAAAGGAAAATGTTACCTCTGCCCAAGTAAATTGAAACATTTAGAGATTATGCATCTCATACGACTTAGGGGGAGTTTTCAAAATTTGAGAATGTTTGTTTCTTTACAACTTGCATTGTCATTGAGGTCAAAACAACATTTTCTAAAAATTGAGAGTGTTTCACATTTGTTTTTAAAATCAAATGCTTACATGTGTTTACATGTAATTTAATCATTATTCATGATGTGATTACAATATTGACCAGAATGATTATTGATCCTATCTTTAAGCTTGTAGGGCTTAAAGGGTTTTGATCTAGGTTTAGATCAAAGAAGATTTGTATTTGAGATCGGTAGTTTCTCAAAGATCATAGTGGAAAACTCACAGGCGTAAGGACTGGACTAGCCCAGGATTTGGGTGAACCAGCATAACTTTTGTGTGTGAATCTCTCTTACCTTTAACTCTTTATTTTTTGTAAACACACTTCACACAAACGACTTCATTTACATTTAATTTGAATTCTCACGCATTAGAGAATGTTCTCAAAACAATCTGTTTTATAGTAGAGAACGTTTTCAGATCAAGCTCTTCTATCATTCACTAACATTTATCCATGTATACACTTGAGATCAATTTTGTAGAATGCAGGATTAATTTTAACAAGAGAACATATGATTGGTCTTCATGAGAATAGTTTATGTGTCTACTCTCCATAAAATTAGAATTTGGTCTAAGAATAATAATCTTGCACATTGTATTCTTAAACTCATTTGACTTTTTCTCAGTCATCAAGTGTCATTTTTTTATGTATGATAATTTTTCTACATTTGTGTGATATCCTCTGAAAAAAAAAAAATTTGAAAAAGGAAATATCATCATCATGAAAATATTTGGAAAATAAAGAGAAAATTATTTTTGACATGATGTCAATTTACTCTGATTTCACAGCTTCCTCATATGCGCTATTTTCTCTCATATTTTAAGGTTCTTGGACTATTGTCAAATGATCTTTTACTTTTCAATGACTCCAACATAGTCTTGTCCATCATTTTGAGAATGATCATGATTTAAAGGAAAATGTTACCTCTGCCCAAGTAAATTGAAACATTTAGAGATTATGCATCTCATACGACTTAGGGGGAGTTTTCAAAATTTGAGAATGTTTGTTTCTTTACAACTTGCATTGTCATTGAGGTCAAAACAACATTTTCTAAAAATTGAGAGTGTTTCACATTTGTTTTTAAAATCAAATGCTTACATGTGTTTACATGTAATTTAATCATTATTCATGATGTGATTACAATATTGACCAGAATGATTATTGATCCTATCTTTAAGCTTGTAGGGCTTAAAGGGTTTTGATCTAGGTTTAGATCAAAGAAGATTTGTATTTGAGATCGGTAGTTTCTCAAAGATCATAGTGGAAAACTCACAGGCGTAAGGACTGGACTAGCCCAGGATTTGGGTGAACCAGCATAACTTTTGTGTGTGAATCTCTCTTACCTTTAACTCTTTATTTTTTGTAAACACACTTCACACAAACGACTTCATTTACATTTAATTTGAATTCTCACGCATTAGAGAATGTTCTCAAAACAATCTGTTTTATAGTAGAGAACGTTTTCAGATCAAGCTCTTCTATCATTCACTAACATTTATCCATGTATACACTTGAGATCAATTTTGTAGAATGCAGGATTAATTTTTAAAAGGGTCACAATTCAATCCCCCCCCCCCCCCCCCCCCCCCCCCCTTCTTTCTTGTGACTATTTCTTCCACTTCACCCATCCCACTAGATGGGGTCTGCGAGTTTGGTCGGTGTCTCCCCATAAAAAGCTCCTTTGAATTTTTTCCATATCATTACAAAGGGTTTTAGGGAGCTTAGCATACTGCATATGATAATAAGGTATAGAGCTCAAAAATGATTTAGATAGAGTAAGCCTGCTATCAAAACTCAGACATTGATGTTTCCATCCACTCAATTTGTTTTGAATTTTGTCAATGATGTTATTAAACTTTCCCCTAGTAACTCTGACTGGGCTAATGTTCGCTCCTAAGTACTTGCCCATATTGTTGACCTGTTTATACTCTGTATGATGTAAAATCTCTTCCTTGAGTTGACTGTCAACATTCTTAGAGAAATAGATTTCTGTTCTCTAACTATTGATCTTTTGTCCAGAAGCTTGACAAAAAATATCAAGGCAATGCATAATGCAATGTGCTTGCTCGACAGAAGCCTATGCAAACAAAAGAAGATCGTCAGCAAAAAGAAGATGAGATATTTGAGGGCCATACCTACCTGTCCGCATGGGTTTCAAATACTAAGCATCCACCTGGTCTGCAATAATATGAGACAATCGCTCCATACAAATGACAAAAAGATAAGGGGACAAAGGATCTCCTTGCCTAATGCCTCTCGAAGGAGTAAACATATCTGTTTTCTCACCATTCCATAAAATCTTAAAGGAGGGGGAAGTAATACAATGTTGAATAATGTTAATAAGATTAGGAGGAAACTTACATTCATTGAGACAATTTTCCACAAATTTCCAATTAAGCCGATCATAAGCCTTTTCAAGGTCAATTTTAATGGACATAAACATCTTATTACCTTTCATCTTAGTCATAGAATGCACCATTTCTTGAGCCACTATGATGTTATGATGAATGGTGCGCCCTGGGATGAAGCTGGATTGATATGGAGATATGATCCCATCCAACATAGGCTTAATTCTATTCACAATAACCTTAGTGATGATTTTATAGACAACATTACACAAAGCTATAGGACGAAATTGAGAAACAAATTCAGGCCTGTCAACTTTAGGAATTAAAACAATCAACTTAATATTAATAGAAGAGATGAGAGAAGGATCAACCCAAACCTGATTAACATACTGAAAAAATAGAGTCAGCCACAGTGTCCCAGCATTGTTGAAAAAATATGGCAGGGTAACCATCCTCTCCAGGAGCCTTCATAGGCCCCATATCAAAAAGAGCTCTCTTACATTCAACAAACTGGATGGTGGTACTTAAGGCATTACGGTGAGCTTCCATGTTTGTTGGATATGTAGTCCAAGAAACAATCGGATCACGAACCTTTTCATCCTCTTTAAATAAGTTGATATAGAACTTTCAGACCAAATCTTTTAAACTTTCTTGATCATCAACCCATGTTCTATCCTCATTACGTAGAGAAATGATTTTGTTTCGTCTCCTCCTGACAATGGTTTTGGAATGATAATACTTTGTATTTCGATCTCCATCTGTGATCCACTTACTCCTAGATTTTTGAAACCATAGGCACTCTTCCTGATAGAGGGTAACAGCGAGTTGATCTTGTAACTCTTTTTCCAAATTCTCAAGAAAGGTGTTGTAGCCGTAGTTGGAACTATTTTGAATTCCATTAAGTCTAGCCAAAGTTTCCTTCTTTCTTTTGAAGATATCTCCAAAAGTCTCTTTATTCCACTTTTTGAGATGAGTTATAAGATTTTGAAGGCTTTGCACAATATCTTTGTCTTTCTCCCACTTTGAATGTAGAAACTCATTGAAATCCCCATGGGAAGTCCATGCTGCCTCAAAGCGGAAATGACGGTTTCTATTAGTAGTAGCCTCTCCATTTAAAAACACAATAATAGGATGATGATCAGATTGAACTCTCGGGAGAAGCAATTTCATTGGGGTACACAATTTCATTGAAATCTCCAATCATAAGCCACAGTTTGTTGATAGAAGTAGAAAGTTGTCTCAATGATTGCCAAGTACATTGTCTCTCATTCTCTCGCGGGCTAGCATAAACCACAGTAAGAAGCCATGGTTCCATATATTTTCCACTTACCTGCACATGACGAAAATGAAAGTCATTTTGAATTAAGTGGATTTGAATATCTGACATGTTCCACATTAACCAAATACCCCCAGAGAAGCCCCTTTCTTCAACCATAACATTATACGACGAAAAAAAGATAATGCTTGAAAATTGTTTATAAATATTTGCATTTTTACATTTTAAATTCTATACTTAACTACTTTTTTAGCGTTATTATGTACAAGATTCCAATCATATTCTAAAGAATCTCACTTAACATTTATTAAGAGAATTTTTAGATATTTGAAATATACTATTAATCTTGATTTGTTTTATAAGAAATCAGATCATTATAAGTTAGTAGATTATTGTGATGCTAATTATGTTGGAGTTGGACTTGAAAGAAAAAACACTAGTCAATTTATGGGTGACAATCTCATCTCTTGGTCGATCAAAAGGCAATCCACCATTGCACTATCAATTGAAGAAGATGAATATATTGCAGCAGCCAGATGTAGCACAAAGATCCTCTACATGTAAAAGAGTAACACTCCAATCTTCTATGATGATACATCTGTTATTTGGTTATCTAAAAATCCTATTTTACATTCTAGAACGAAATGCATTTAGATAAAACATCATTTTATTAGGGACTATGTTCAGAATGATATTATTGATTTAAAATTTATTGATACAGATCATTGATGGATCTTTGGCGAGTGTACCAGTTGTGTTGTCAAGTAATAATATATAGGCTTAAATATGTTTTTAACTCATACAATTATATTTTGTTTTGAAAAGAGTCACTGTAAAAAAAATATTAATTTTAGACCTTGTAATATCTCAAAACTTTTAAAATTGCCCCTGACCTTGGACTATTTTAAAAGTTTTGAAATATTGCAGGGACTAAAATCAATTTTATATTTTTTACAGGGGCTCTTTTCAAAACAAGCCTTAATTGCAGGGACCAAAAGTATATATAAAAGTTGTCCATGTCAGCTTTAAATCCAGGTCAGGGACTATTTTAAAAGTTTTGAGATATTACAGAGACTAAAATAATTTTTTTACAAGGGTTCTTTTCAAAACAAGACATAATTGCAGGGATCAAAATATATATTTTATATATATATATTAATCACCATAGGGATTGTGTAACAAAGTAATTGTGCACCAAATAGCAAGGCCTATCACAATGGGATAAAGACAATCATGTGGCATAGCGACCACAATATCATATTATGAGCGCATGTAAAGGTGAAGAGCCTCCAATATACCAAAAGGACAATTCAGGTGTTATTTGTGGCTGATCCTCCACACATGGGAGACACTACCATATCCTAAACCCTAATATTCTCCTATATAAGCACTTATACATCAATCCTTAGGTATGAGATATTTGCGCCTCCAATTCAATACTCATATTCCTCTTTTAAATACTGACTTGAGTGTTGCAGGGCTAACATTTTTTCAAGTACCTTTTCCCCCATAAATCACAAAGACTAAAACCAAAAATACGCGAACATACAGGGACAAAAATAATATTTAAGCCTTAGTAAAATCAGAACCCTACCTATTTCTCTAAAAAAGAAAACATATTTTTCTTTTTAAAAAAAAAAAAAGCGGCGGGAACTACCCTCACCACCTTCATCTTTCCAGAAACCATATACAGAACAGGACCTCTCACTCGTAGCAGAGCCATCGCCATAACTCAACACGGCGAACCTTCAAACCTCGATGACGTCGAAATCATTCTGGAACCTATCAATACACAACACAGCCACCAAACTCCTCCAAATGTCCAAACACAAAACACGATGGAAAATGATGCTCCAAACCTGCCGAGACAACCCTCGCAAGTACAACCTCCCCAACTTTCTCCAAGACGAAGTTTCATCCCAACAACATCGAGCTGGTCAACGCGGCCCACGAATTGAGGTTGTCATAAACACAAACGGTAACAATGCCCGGAACAACAACAAAATCGACGTTATAAAGAACGAAGACATTAGAGCGCGCATGGTAGCGGAAATGAAAACACTTGAAGCATATTGATACCGTCATGGACCACTACCAGGCACATGGGGCGACCAAATGTAGACTCTTTGTGTCACTCTCATGGGTGTCACCATGACTTGGTTCAAAGGATCAGACGATAACTCCATAGACTCGTGGAGAGACTATGTAGAACATTTTCATCTCATTTCACAGCGCACAAGCACCAACCCAAGACAGTAGCGTTCATCGGAAATGTCATTCAAGGGAAGAAAAAAACCCTAAGACACTAGATTGAAAGGTTCACAAGCAGGACTTATTAAGAGAAAATGTTAGGTGAAAGCTAAAGCTCAACCCAAAAGGGACGAAAGAGCCAAAGAAGAGAGAAGGCGGAGAGGACGGAGAGGAGGTTACCCTGACTACACCCCTCAAAACGTGTCAAGGGAAAGAATACTCCAAACGTATCTCAACACTGAGTTAGTCGATGTCTGTATCCGCCCTCCAAGGGAAATCAAAGAAAACTTCAGAACAGACAAGTAAATTCTGCAAATACCACAAAAGTGCATGCCATGACACAGAAGACTGTGTCCAGCTGAAAGACACAATCGACGACCTAATCAAAATAGGAAGATTAAACAGATACACAAAAGACAGCAGCTACAAAGGCTACGAAAAAAGGAAGTATGATTCCTCTAAGAAAGGCCAGAGGAGAAGCCAGTCTCCCAAAAGAAAACGATCGCGAAAAAGGAAACCATCCCCTCGAAAAAAGGGTTGAGGTCATTAAAGACAAGGTGGAAGATGTTGAAGAGGAAGGAAGGGACCTCGGCAAGATACCATTAGTGGCAACCATAACGGGAGGACCCATCAAACCGCTAATCATTTATCATATCATTTTGCCCTCATAATAAAATAATAATATTTTTTCTTCAATTTTGGACCTAAGATCCCGATACAAATTCATTTATCATATCATTTAATTAGACACTTTTTCGACAGAGAGGTATTTTGAAATACCTCATTTTTTGTGTTTTGTTTGTTTTTATCTCTTTTTGTTATTATTATTATCCTTTTTATTATTATCATTATTATTATTATTATTATTATTATTATTATTATTATTATTATTATTATTATTATTATTATTATTATTAGTATTATTATTATTATTTATATTTTCTTTTCTTATTTATTATTATCTATTATTATTATTATTATTTTTATGTTCAGATTTATTTTCTTTTTATATTATTGTTATTATTTATTATATATTATTATTATTATTATTAATATTATTTTTATTTTTAATTATTTTTATAATTCAAAAAAAAAATCAAACAATGGGATCCAATGTGAAGATGCAGGTGACGTTTTTTCTCCTTGTTTCTGTCCAAAAATTGTTTTTGTCTTTTTTTTTCCAATTAGTGAATCAATTCCTTAATCAATGAAAGTCAGTTTTTTCCATATCAATTTTGTTCATCCAAACCCTAATCCAGGGTTATTTAACAGAACACAATTCAGAGAGCAAAAGTAAAATTGAAATTTTTCTATAAATATAACCTTATATACTCCCTCTGTTTTGGACCAAAAAAAACCTAGGCCCGGATTTTCTCCCCTCCTCCGCTCAGTTTGCTGCTAACACCTTCTCCTCGCGTAACCAACTCCCGAACCCGCTGACTACGGTCTGACAAGTGTATCAGTCTGTCGTCCAGTAATAATTCACACTATACTGAGTAGAATGAGTTCATCGTATCCACAGGGACAGCGCCTCAGTTACTAAGCTTATTCTAGGATTTGTTGAGATTGTCTCCGCTTTATAAGTTGGGATAATTTTAGATTCAAGAAACAGAGAATATAACTAGAAAGAAAGACAATTTCAGAAGATAGGTTAAGTAGTTGGAATCCCTCCCTTATTCCTGCTAGTGCTATATCGTTGACTATTTCTTTTTATTATTGATGAACTAATATAATTAGTAATAACCGCGTACGATAATTACCCTAATTACGAGTATAAAGAATCTTAATTACTAGTTAGAAACCTCGTGTAGGACACGTTGTCACATTCCTATACTAATTATTTAGACTCTGAATATGTAGTCAATTAAGTTTGGTTGCATTAGTCCTCTAACCCTTTCACCACTGATGTGATTAAGCTATTGTCTATTGGTCGGGGTTGGCTGCCGGTTTTGAGGCACAATACTAGATCACCAACCCTATAAGTTAGTTGCCGACCTTTGGGTAATCCTAGCCTTGAGGCACAATATTAAATATCACTAACCCTATTGAGGTTAGCTGCCAGCCAGTGATAAACCCTGGCCCTAAGGCACAATGCTAGATATCACCAACCCTAAAAGCGTTCCCTAATTGTGGCCTTTAATTAGGTTACGTAATTAAAACATAAACAATAGAATAAATAAACCGAATAGAAAATTATATCAATTTTAAACCATATTACATAATTCCAACATTCATAAGGGAGTTCTTCTTCTCCACCTAACCTAAAGGAGTTTAGCTACTAATAGACATTATTAATTTACAAGAATTAAAAGAATACATACCAATAACCTAGCTACCTTGCGGAGGAAGTTAGCTTTCCCGTTGAAGGGGGAAAGTTCCTTCCCTAGAGCTCCTCCTCCTTTGCTGCTTGTAGAGAAATAGTTCTCTAAATTTCTGAATGAATAATTATGAAGGAGGAGAGCTCTATTTATAGTTTTCCTATTGGATTTGGGCTTTCAAGTTGCGCTCCATCGTGGTACGTTGGATCCCATCGTGGCACGATGACCATAGGATTTAGTTGCTTAATTCTTAAGTTTACTTAACCACCAAGTAAAAGCCATCGTACCACGATACATGTCATCGTGGTACAATGCAAATATTTCTTTTAAAAATATAACTTGTGCTGTCTTGGCCAACAAGCAGCTCCATCGTATTGCGATGCATGCCATCGTAGCACGATGGGACGTCAAAATTACGTTTTTGCTTCAACATAAAAGTTGTAGATCTTTGTCTTAGCTTTCCAACGCAACTGACCGCGTCTCAATCCGATACTCGTAGCTCAAGTTATGGTCCACATACTGAAAGTTGCGCATTTTCTTCATTTTAGCCTCTTTTCATGCATCTTCTTCAATTCTTGACTTCTTAGACAAGTAGCTTCGCTTCTTTAGGTTTTTGCCTTGTAATTGGTCTAAAACTAATACTAAACTAATAATAAATAATACTAAGAACATCATATAAATTACTGTCATCACCCGCCATGGTTCTTTAACCAAGCTAACTGAAGGTTTTCGTGATATTTTCCTTTCCCTTTTTGGGATAAATAAACGTCAATGACGACTTCATTGATCATGAAATTTTCCAGCCGCGACACTTCCTCAGCAAGGCATCTTCGCCATTGGTAGGCATGGTTTTTATTCTTGTAATTTAAATTTTGTAGATCATTAGCTTCGATATCTTTAGGTTTAGGTGGAGAAGATGAACTCCCTTGTTAATACTTGGGTCATGTGATTGGTTAAAGTTATAATATTTAGTATTCATAATCTATGTTTTCTATTTAATTATGCATTAACGACGTAATTCGGAATCTTATCCTGATGAACGAGAACGCTTTTAGGATAGTATTTTAATGCTACTCTGGAATGATAAATAAATAGTGCTAAGGATTAGAGACGGTAACATCCGACACTACCGTCGACATAGATGAGTAGAGACAGAATCAGACACTAGTAGTGAGATAGCTAAGTGATCGGACGACAACATGACTGCAAGTATACAGTCGTGTCGCGTAGTTTTAAAAGATTATCAAACCCAAAGGACCAACAGTCGATCTACCGTTATCTAATGTTACTTTGTAAATCTAAGGCTAATAATTAAAATAAAGGGAAAATTATTTTTGATTTTGGATTTAATTAATAAGATAGGAATTACTGGAATGCGATTTTAGTTGCTTCGTGAGGGTTCAATATTTAATTTGTGCTTTTAAAAACGGTTTAGTTTTCTCAAAACTATATTGATTTGAAAACACTAATTTCAGCTCTCGCAAATCTTGACTAGTATTATATTTAAATAAAATCAATGTTGACTCTCATCACTCATCTATTTATAAAAATACTTTTTGGAAACCAATATAATTTCATTAATTTTAAATAGCTCTCGCGGACTTTAGAATTAATGTTTAGTTCTTACTATCTGGTATAAACCTCAACTCTCGTGACAAATTATAGTCAATGGTTTAATTAAAAACTAATACAAAAAAAACCAATTTAAAAACCGGTTCGTTTAATTAACTCTAAATCTCACTCTAGCGCTATTGATTTAGACTTAATTATTCAGTTTCTACTATCTGGTATAAATATCACACTCTCGCGCTATTGATTCATACCTTAGTTATTTAATTTAAACATTAAAAACTGATAGAAATTGGTTTTAAGTTATTGCACAAATTAGTTACCGAACCCTATTAACTTCTAATTTCACATTCCAGTAATATTAAATTGGCTAGACATAATAAAAACTAAAGACATAATAAATATATAGACAGGAATAAAAATAGATATAATAAACTAAAGCAGAAAATCAATAAGACAACAACAAAAATAAATAAAAGCAATAAAAATCTGAATTAATAAAAAGACTTCTAGTACAAACTCCGAAACGGCAACTAAAATATTAAGTATTGAGATTATACAAAACTAAGAACCAAGTTTGATTCTGTTTTTTATTCAATTATTTCGTGTTCATAAAAGTGTGAAAGGAGGACATATTTATACTAGTTGGAAACTAAGAACACTTTTGTTTTGTCTGACGTGGGACTTAAAAACCAATGTGGCGAGAGCCACTTGATTAATCATATGGTGCTTTGGCTGCATAATATGTGGCGGGTGCCAGTTTTGTGGCTTTGGGATGCACTTGTGTGGCCATTTTGAGTTGCACTTATGTGGCCATTTAGTCTGTTTTTGCTCCTTTTCGATCTGTTTTGTTTTTTTCTTTATTCAATTCATTTATTTTTTATCTGTTTAAATAAAATATTAGAAATTAGTAATTATTTATAAAATAAAACTACAAAATTGAACTAAAAATAATAGAAATATTATATTATTTTAACTAAATAAATAGTACATTTTCGATGTATCAAATTCCCCTAAACTTGAACTATTACTTTTCCTCAAGCAATTTAGCTTGCATATAGAAAACATTTTAAAATGCGAAGCAACTCACACACACAGACTTAGAGAAAAACAACATCACAAGTACTCATACGTGGTAAGAAATTCAAATCAGCTAAGATTAAGTAATTAGGTGCTTATTCAATAAAGAAGGGTATTTCAACGATACACAAAGTTCTCCCTCTTATGCATACCAAATTTGGATCATGCCGTTGTATTAAAATCTAGATCTTCTCCTTTGTTTTATCCTTTTTCATTTTATACAGTCACAATAAGACCCTTTATCTATGTCACACACATGGTAAGAAAGCCGGTTAGCGTCTTTATTTATTATTTTTTTTCGCAATTTAGCTAGATGATGCAAATTTTTGCATTACTTTCATAAGCATTATATATATAAAAAAAAAAATTCCAAGGTTTAACCGTACTACCACAGTATGACCTTTTATTTGCTTTTTATGCGTTTAGATTATTCACTTATATTCATCGACTAACCTACTTAATGTGTGATTTATAGATGATGTCCGACTGGATAAATAAACTACTTAAGGAATCCACAAATTTAAATCAGAAGATTTTGGCACAATGGGTATTCAAAATGATATCTATACTAGGGAGACTTCTGGGTGTTGGAAAAATACTGATTTTGTTGTAAAATTCTCTAATTTCCTTAACGTAGCCTCTCGTCCTTTCTTAACCTATATACTTTCAAAGTGAGTTGTTATCCTAAATCTTTAGAAAAAAATTTAAATTGGCTCAAGAAAAGGAAAAATTTAGAAATACCGGAAAAATTTATTTGCTTATAGAAAAAATTAAACTAAAAAGAAAATAATTGAAAAGTAAAATAAAAGCGGTAAAGCTTCCTCCCCCACACTTAAATCGAGCATTGTCCTCAATGCAACGACATAAGGTAAGAAAAGAAGATAGAACCTGGAGATTCACGCCTGGGTAATAGCTAATAGGTGTCAAGCGATCAATCTCTTTATTTGCTGCAAATTCAAATAAACAAAAATAAAAATATTAGACTAAAAACTCATGGGTTGCCTCCCACGCAACGCTTTGTTTAAAGTCGGTTTGCTCGACTTTTTAACCATTTAGGTAAATATGGCGCCTCTTCCAGACTCACATTCTAAAAATTATGCCCAACATCCTTAGGTCTCCATTTGAACATGTCAAACCATCTCATATGTGTTTTACTTTTTCCTTTCTTTTCTTGGAGACAAACGGGGGTGTTTTATCTTGAAAGATATTACTTTCTTGATTAATCATGTGGTGCATTGGCTGCATGATATGTGGCGGGTGCCACTTTTGTTTGTGGCTTTGGGTTGCACTTGTGCGGCCCATTTGGTCCGTTTTCACTCTTTTTCGATCCATTTTTGTTCTTTTATTCAATTGGTTCACTTTTTATCTGTTTAAATAAAATACCAGGAATTAGTAACTATTTTTAAAATAAAACTACGAAATCGAAATAAAAATAATAGAAATATTATATTATTTTAACTAAATAAATAGTACGTTTTCCGGTGTATCACTAAGTGCTAAGAGAAACTTACTATGTATTAGGGTGAGGTCGTTGTATCAGCATAAAAGATATAAATTAACCCGCCGAGCAACAAACTTAATAGTTGTGTTATACACCAATCATACCAAGTAAGAGTAGGCGAGACAATCTATCTATCTTGTCTGTCATTATCGCTATTTTTCCAAAAACCTTTTTAAAATCAAAGCGAATGCAAAACCCAACAAACTTAAATAAAATAACATTAGTAGTGCATTGGCACGATCCCTGTGGATACGAACTCATTCTAGACATCTAGAGTGTGAATTATTACTCGATGATTGACTGGTCCACTTGCTAGACAGTAGTCAAGTTTTTGGCGCCATTGTTTGGGATTGTGTTTATAAAGTGCGACTAGATTTATTTAAGTTTGTCAAAAAAATTTAAAAATACCAAAAAAAATTAAAAAATCAAAAAACTTGTCGATGGTTGTAGATCTTAATATATGGAAGTTCTGGCTAGGCAAAGTCTTTGTATTTAAGTGATCCTTGTGATCCACCTCACTTACTTGTGAACTTTTATATTGATAAAGATACAAGAGACAAACCAAAAATATAAAAAAATTCTTCCAGTGCTACTAAGGTATTCATTTGTTGTGTATGCACACAGGTACCCTGGAGCTTGAGTACGATCCGAAGAGGAACCTAAGAAAGAAGTTAAACGCTAACAAGTTAGCCCAAGTCATTAATCTCAAAAGCAAGGAAACTCTCAACACAGTAACTATGGGAGATGAGCAAAGATTACCATGTGAGACTACTACAAGACTGATAACGATCAGATCTCACTAGGGTTCCAACCAATAAACCCAACCAACTTTGACATCAAGGGCAATGTTCTTACAGGGTTGCGAGAGAATCAATTTGACGGACACACCAACAATGATCACTGGGATCATCTAGCAAAATTTCTGGAACCTGTCAGATACAAAAGGTGTCGGACAACATCACGGAGGACCAGAAGAAGCTCAGGTTGCAACTTGGAAGGAACTTGAAGACATGCTCCTTGAAAGATTCTTCACTCACAAACTATTCCAGAAAAGAAAGTCGAACATCTTAAGTTTTAAGCAACACAAGTCAGAATCGTTGTCCGAAGCTTATGAACATTTCAAGCTACTCATGAGAAGGTGTCATAAGCATAACATCAATGCAGTGGAGAAGATGCAATGAAGATGCAACATCGCATGATACTAGATGCCTCAGCTGGTGGGTCAATCAAAAATCTAGACCTATGCAGAAACTAAGGATCTGGTTGAGCAGATGTGCCAGAACGAGTACAACACGAGCCATGACAAAAACGAGAAGACCCCTGGAATGATAAAGGTGGATAAAGAAGTGGCGTATCAAGTAGAGATCGAGCTATTGAAAAGGTAACTTGTTAAGAAAGAAAAAGAAGCGAAGGAAGCAATCGTGAAGTGGGTAGAAGAAGTCTGTGACTTCTGCCTTGAAGATCATCCAAAAGGGCACTATTTGTCAAGAGGAGGTACTGAGGAAGTAAATTACATGGGGAACAACTACAATCCAGATTGGAGTAAGCACCCCAGTTTACGCTGGGACCAAATATGAAATCAAACGCAAGGAGACACACCTCAACCCAAGAAACTAGGAGTTAATAAATTTGCAACTATGAGCAAAGCTAACTTTGAAAATATCCAGGTAGCACATTAAGGAGCAACAATCAAGAGCCTTGAGACCCAAATCAGTCAGTTATCTAAATTGGTAACCACTCATATTTCAAAAGATATTGCAAGGCCCCGCTTCTTTTTTTCCGAAAAATTCGGCACATTTTTTTCAAAAAATTTAGGAACTTTTTTCAAAAATAACTCCGCTGTGCTTGTTAAATTTTGGATTGTGGCAAACATGATAAGATGAGAAGGTGTTATAATTAATGGTGTGTTCTTGATAATTTGTTGGGTGTGAGGTGTCCATGGCAGTGGTAAAACTTCAAAGTGTTGTTGAACAGTTTTGATTTTGGATAAATAAATGGGAAGAAAATAATTCACTTGGGGGTTCTTTCATCTGCAAATTGTAAGTATTGCGGTACATAATAGTATAAGACAGAACAACACAGAATAAATATTTAAGGTATTGATATTTTAGATAATTTGTGACAAATGGTTCGGTAGGGGACGATAATTTCAATTTTTGTCCTATCATTTAGACTCAAATTTGTCCAATATCAAAAACAGTTTTAAAATCAATACGACTGAAGTTGTCCTGTCTAATAAAAAAATGAAGGGTGTAGCTTCACAGTGGTAATAAACAATAATAACCATATATTTCTTTAATTAGAAGAATAAGAAAATATTGTAGGTGTAAATTTCTGATATTCCAAAAAAAAAAACTCTTGACGAAAAACAAATGTACTGACTTATTTGAAATCAAAATAAATAAGAATGGCAAAAGCTTACATTAAAAAAAAAAATGGTAAAAGCTTACATTAAAAAAAAGAATGGTAAAAGCTTGACCAAAAAAATAAATAAAAATAACGTATGGTACGTAGAAGTAAAACATACTGGTCTACGGTATTTACTTCCTTGTAAGCTTCTAAATCCAATCATATAATGATTTTCTCAATAATTAATTCCTATTCTTTCTTCCTTAAAACATAATTAATCATAATAGAATATTCTATAATTGTTTTTTAAATGGAAAATATCTTCCCATATCTTGGTCTAGTCCTTGTGTCTTTAATTTGATACCTCTTTGTATTGCATCTTTATTAGATAATGAAATGGTTTGGACTTTGGGTTTGATTTTGTAAAAAACTAAAAATGGAAAATATCTTCCCTATTATATTTTTACATTATTATCTTTAATTTCCTTTAATGAAATCCTACGATCAAATTTTATTCTTTTTATTCTTATACAATAATTCCTCTTCCCTCTCACTATTCACAAATCATCATAGAGAAAAAAAATCTTCTTACATTTATTTTGAGAAAAGGCCAAACAATGAAGATGGACATGTCAATGTTGAGGAAGCACTTGATTAAATTCCGGTTTGTGTTACTCATCACACTCTTTATTTTTTCTGTCTCTCTACTTTGTTTGGATTATTCATATTTGGCTGCCAATAATATTAGAATCACATGCTTAATTCCCTTGATGAATAATCAAAAGCAAATAGATATAGGCAATACACCCAAAAAAATTTCTACCAATTTTAATGAAACTATTTGTTGTAACACTACTTCTAACAAAAATAGTGTAACCAATGAAGCCACAAATGTTTCTACACTCCATGATGAAGAGAATAGTAGAAAATATATTATTAATTCCCCTCCTTTGATTCAAGCAAATGTTGATGAAGTATTTACAAAGTTGGCACCCAAAAAATTAGATCCTTGTTTAGGTCAATATATCTATGCTTATGATCTTCCCACAAGATTCAATGAAGATTTGTTGAAAGGGTGTGACACTCTCATGAAGTGGGAAAATATGTGTCCTCACTTATCAAACTTAGGTTTAGGATCTAAGATTGTTGAAGAATCAAATAAAGAAGTGCTATCAAAGGGAAATTGGTATGCAACAAATCAATTTTCACTTGAAGTAATTTTCCACAACACAATGAAAAATTATAAGTGCTTAACCAATGATTCATCATTGGCTTCAGCAATTTATGTACCATACTATGCTGGTCTTGATATTGGCAAATATCTTTGGGGAGGATTCAATATTTCAATAAGAGATGAATCACCACAAGAATTAATGAAATGGTTAGCACAAAAACCTCAATGGAGAAAAATGTATGGTAAAGATCATTTTTTGATTGGTGGAAGAATTGGTTATGATTTTAGAAGAAGAAGTGATAAAATTGAAGATTGGGGAACAAAGTTAATGTTTTTGCCAGAAGCAAGTAACATGTCAATGTTGTTAATTGAATCAAGTGGTTATGAGAATGAATTTCCAATTCCATATCCAACTTATTTTCATCCTAAAAATGATGATGAGATTTTTAAGTGGCAAAGGAAAATGAGAAACAAGAAAAGGATTTATTTGTTTTCATTTGCCGGTGCACCAAGACCTAATTTAACATCTTCTATTAGAAATGAGTTAATCAAACAATGTGAATCTTCTACAAGTTGCAAACTTGTTGGATGCTCTTTTGGTCAAAATAAAAAACATTGCGGTGATCCGGTTCATGTTATGGATATTTTTCAGAAGTCGGTATTTTGTTTACAACCACCGGGCGATTCTTTTACTAGGAGATCAATTTTTGATTCCATTTTAGCGGGTTGTATTCCGGTTTTCTTTCATCCACAATCTGCATACAAGCAATATTTGTGGCATTTACCTAAAAATGGTTCTAGCTACTCAATTTTGATACCTGAAATTGATGTCAAGGAGAAGAGAGTAATGATTAATGAGACATTGTTTAATGTTTCAAAAAGTAAGGTGTTGGCTATGAGAAAAGAGATTATAAGAGTAATTCCAAGAATTTTGTATCGATATCCAAGTTCTAGATTAGAGACATTTGAAGATGCTTTTGATGTAGCTGTTAAAGGAATTCTTAGAAGAATTGAAGCAATGAGAAGAAAGATTACAAATTCTTATTATGCAAAAGTTGTTGCCCTTTAACAATTGCATTTTCTTTTGTGTAATTTTATCTTGATATTAGGCACATTCTTTTTATATTTCTTTAATTAAGATTTATATCTTTTGATTTTTATTTCGGTTTTGAACATATATGATTTACTTGCTGGATTTTGTAACAGTGTGGCTTTAGTTGTATTCAGTCCCTTTTTCTTTTTTTTTTTGTCAAGTAGCCTAGTGGCTAGGAAATTAACCTTAAGTGTGAATAAGTGGAGTGTCCCGGATTCGAACCCGGGCTCCTGCACATATTGTGCAATATCCCTACCAACTGATCTTTTGTTGCTCCTGTTAGTGCAGTGTTTGTGTGGTGTTTAGTTCAACTAGTTACTTAAAGTTTACGGATTTAAAAGAATATATATATATATATATATATATATATATATTCTACCAATTGCAGGTGTGAGAGAAAAGAATGTCAACAGCAATGAGTATAAACTCAGTCTTTGTGATGCAATATAAGTTGTCCTCAAAATAATATGATTTTATTAATGTGTTTTCTTTGAAATATATTGTTCGAAAGAATTTAAATTTAATTTGCTTAAAAAAATTATTTTTTTGTTAAACTTTACTTATTTTACGCTATATTCTAATTATAAGTCTTTTTTTCTGGATTTGGTGGATTTTTTTTTTTTTTTTGTTGATAATGGAATAGGTGGATTTAAAAAATTAAATAAATAACACAATTTTGAAAATTACATAATATCTTGTTCAACATTTGACGTTGACTTGTCAAACAAACAAATTTGACGTTATTTTTTCTTTTTGGAAGAAAAGTTGACCTAGACTTCAATTTTTTTAATAAGCATAGTCTTATCTTTTATACTATGGGGCTCAAAAGAATATAATTTATTTTATTATTTTATAAGAATATAAAAGATAAACCAAAAAGAAAAAAAAAATATTGTAAAATGACTTATATTTTAGTTTAAATATATTAATTTTATTAATTCATTTTTGTTTATATTTTAAAACGTATAGAGAATCTTTTAGTATGAAAAGAATATTATATTTCAACTCAGCATAACTACTCCTCTAACCACTATTATTAAGAATGAAATGAGGAGTCCCATTGTCCCAATAAATATTAGGTATTTTAAACATTTTCAATGAGTCATATATATAAAGTAGAGTATGAAACAAATATTTAAAAAGACCAACATATAGAAATGGAGATTTGCAATCCATCTCATCATTGATCATAGTCCACCTTAAAAGACATATGATCATAAATGGTGACACAATGAGGTGGGTTCTCTCAAGTGAAAAAAACAATTGAGAAAATAATGTTAGATAATTGACCATTGCATTACAAAGATAAAATAATATTTAATTCTAAAAAAAATTGAGAAAATGTGATTGATGATTAAGATGTGAAAATTGAGGAACAATTGAAAGGATCCATTCTCGTGACACAATATATATATGAATCACAATACCACCAATTTAAATTTACACAATTCACAAAAACATATACATATATGCATATTCATGTGTGCAAGCAAATAGAAGAACCAAGTATAAACTACGTCATTAACATTCTCAAAGACTACACGGTAACTTCATATCAACTCTGTTCACAATACTACTGATTTGTTCTCCGACGGTTTTAACTTTGCATTTTTTAAGGCTTTTTGGTATATTTTAAAAAGTGAAAGTGTCAATAATGTTTGATTAATTCCATGAAAATGCTAGGCTTCCGAATAGCATTATATCCTTTTTCGTCACTCTGATTCTGAAAGTCTCATCACTATGGGGCTGATGGATTTTCGACCGATCTCACTTCTAGGATGTCTTTACAAGCTAATTGCAAAAGTTTTGGCCGTGAGGCTAGCAAAGGTTATGAATTCTTTAGTTGCCTACAATCAATCTGCCTTCATTAAAGGACATATTTTAGTCGATGGTGTGATAGTTATTAATGAGGTGATGGATTTTGCAAACAAAATCAGGCAAAAAATGTTTAATTTTAAAGGTGGATTTTGAAACGCTTACGACTCAGTAGATTGGAGCTTTGTGGAGTACATGCTTCAACGGTTTGGTTTTAATGATAAATGGATAGAGTGGATGGGTCTCTGTATTTGCAGGAAGTATGTCAGCACTCGTGAACGGAACTCCAACTCTGAAAATCAAGATTCAAAGGGGGCTCAAGCAAGGAGATCATCTAGCTCCTTTTCTCTTTTTGTTGGTTGCAAAGGGGTTTAACGGTCTAATGAGACAAGCGATCTCGGTAAATCAATTCCACAGCTTTTCTTTTGGTCGTGATGAATTGATTGTTTCTCATTTATCGTATGTAGACAACACTCTTTTTGTTGGAGAATCATCTCCTCGAAATCTCTAGACTTTAAAGGCGATCTTGCAAGGCTTTGAGATGGCTTATGGATTGAAGGTTAATTTTTCTAAGAGTTGTCTTGTCAGGATAAATGTGCCTTCCTTAATTGGCTTGTTCCTTCCTTAATTGTAGCATGAGTTCGGTTCCTTTCTATTACCTTGGTCTCCCGGTGGGTGCTAATGCCCGCCGCATTGCAACTTGGGATCCTTTAATAGAGCAAATGCGTAAAAGACTTGGATCATGGAGGAACAAATATATAAGTCTCGATGGTTGAGTAGTGCTGCTTAATGTTTTAAAGTGTGGAAGAAGATAGTGAGGATCCAGAGACAGTTCCGGTGAGGCAACGTGATCACAGAGAACAAGACTAATTGGGTGAAATGGGAGGTTGTTTATCATCCTTGTTGGGACAATGTGATAATTTGGAAGAAATTAGAGAGAATAGAACGAGAGAATTGAGACGAGAATTAAGAAAAAGAGTTAATTGCATTCATCCACATGGGGCAAAGGTATTTATATACAAATGGGGGCTTGCTTCACTGCCAAGCGATCGTATATTAACTACCTAAGACAAATCAAAAAAACTATAACAAACTAACTAACTATTACTAGCTTCAGAAACTTTCTCAACTTCTGAAGCTCTGCAACTTCTGAGGCTCTGCTCAGCTTCTGAAGCTCTGTAACTTCTGAAGCTCTGCTCAGCTTCTGAAGCTCTGTAACTTCTGAAGCTCTGCTCAGCTTCTGAAGCTCTGCTCAGCTTCTGAAGCTCTGTAGCTTCTGAAGCTTCTCCAACTTCTGAAGCTCTGTTTTCTCGAAAACATGACTTATTAATTCAACACACCTCCTAAGGCATGTTTTCCAAAGCATTCATTCCTATAAGCTTCTTCAGAGTGTCAAACCTTGCCTTTGCCATAGGTTTGGTTAGAATATCTGCAAGTTGAATCTCAGTATTGCAATATTCCATCTCAAGCTTATCTTTGTTCACTTGATCTCTCAAAAAGTCAAACCTCCTCTCAATGTGCTTACTTCTTCCATGACTAACTGAGTTGTTAGCCAAATCAATTGCTGACTTGTTGTCAACAAGTAGCTTCATCCTTGTTGTCTCTACTGCCTTCAATTCAGTGAGCAACATCTCAATCCAATTTGCTTGACAAGCTGCAAATGAAGCTGCCACATACTCAGCTTCACATGATGACAATGCCACTATCCCTTGCTTCTTAGAACACCAAGAGATTGGTGCATTACCTATCATGAACAGGTATCCTGCAGTACTCTTCCTGTCATCTTGATCTCCTCCCCAATCTGAATCTGAGTAACCATAAGCCATTAGCTTCTTGCTACTGTTCCTTTGGTTTGGAATTAAAATGCCATGATCGATGGTTCCTTTCACATATCTAAGGACCCTCTTTGCAGCAGTCAAGTGATTCATCCTTGGTTGATCCATAAATCTGCTCAGCAGACCAATACTATGACATAAATCAATTCTAGTATTGCACAAGTACCTCAATGATCCTATGATCTGTCTGTACAGTGTTGAATCAACCAACTCATCCTCAGTATTCTTGCTCAGCTTCACACCTGTTTCCATAGGAGTAATTGCAGGGTTGCAATTGCTCATGTGAAACCTCTTCAATATGTCAATGACATATTTCTTCTGATGCAAGAAATAGCCTTTATCTGTTTTCACAAATTCCATGCCAAGGAAATATGATAGCTCTCCCAGATCAGTCATCTCAAACTCCTTCATTATGTCTGCTTTGAATTTCTCTAGCACAGCTTTGTTTGATCCTGTGATCAACAAATCATCAACATACAGACACAGTATTATAATCTCATCATGACTTGAGCCTTTCACATATACTCCATGTTCTGATGTGCATCTAGTGAAACTCAAATTCAGCAGGAAGCTATCAATTCTCTTGTTCCAAGCTCTTGGAGCTTGTTTCAAACCATAGAGAGCTTTGTTCAACTTGTACACTTTCTGTTCTTGACCTTTAATCTCAAATCCTGGTGGCTGCTTCACATATACCTCTTCCTCTAATGGTCCATTCAAAAAGGCAGATTTCACATCAAGCTGGTGCATAGCCCATCCTTTGTAGGTAGCTACTGCAACAACTAGCCTAATTGTCTCTAGCCTTGCCACAGGTGCAAACACTTCATTAAAGTCAAGTCCAGGCTTCTGAAGAAAACCCTTAGCTACTAACCTTGCTTTGTACTTAGCAATTTCACCACTTGGTTTCATCTTCAGCTTGAAAACCCATTTCACATCAATAGGTCTCTTGTTTACAGCTTTGTTCATCAATGTCCAGGTGTTATTCTTCTCAATTGACTTCAGCTCCTCTTTCATAGCATTCAACCAATTTGAATCTTTCAAAGCTTCACTTAGAGTCACTGGTTCCAACTCTGCAATCATTGCTTCATTGACCAGTTCTCCATCTTCAGTGATTGCTTGATCAGGAAACACATCATACTCATTCAACCTTATTGACTGTACCCTTTCTCTGGTTGATCTTCTCAACTGTTGATTAGGTGCAGCATTAGGTTGATCATCTTCAACTTCTATCTCCTCTTGATTTGTTTCCTCAAGCATGAGTCTTCTGTTGAGCATTGAGCCTTCAGCACTTGTGCCTTCAGTCCAATCCCAACCCTTTGATTCATCAAACCTGATATCTCTGCTAATCACAACTTTGTTATCTCTAGGTGAGTACAATTTGTAAGCACCAGTGGGATGATAACCTAACAATATCATTGTCTGACTTCTATCATCAAGTTTTCTTCTAACTTGATCAGGAACATGTTTGAAGCAAAGTGAGCCAAATATTCTAAAGTGACTAACACTTGGTTTCAAACCTGTCCAAGCTTCATGAGGAGTCTTGTCTTGTAACCTCTTTGTAGGACTTCTATTGATGATGTAAACTGCTGTAGAGACTGCTTCACCCCAAAACTTATGAGGCATATGCTTAGCTTTAAGCATACTTCTGGCCATGTTCATGATGCTTCTATTTTTCCTCTCAGCTACACCATTGTGTTGAGGGGTGTAGGGTGCAGTGACTTCATGCTCTATACCTTCATCTTCACAGAATTTTGCAAATTCATGTGAAGTGTATTCACCACCTCCATCAGTTCTCAATTTCTTAACACCAAATCCACTTTGATTTTCAACTAGTGTCTTAAATTTCTTGAACTTGGTAAATACATCACTTTTCTTTTCGATAAGGTAGAGCCAAACATGCCTAGTACAATCATCTATGAATGTCAGAAAATAGTTGTTGCCTCCAATGGATTTCACCTCAAATGGACCACACACATCTGAGTACACCATTCCTAGCTTCTGAGTTGATTTCATAGGTAATTCATTCTTGAATGAATTTCTGGCCTGCTTTGCTGCACAGCACTCTTCACACATTTCCCTTGGTGCTCTGATCTGAGGCAAGCCATGAACCATCTTCTTGGAATTCAACATGCTTAAACTTTTGAAGTTTAAGTGTCCAAACCTGTGGTGCCATATCCAATTCTCTTCTGAACTAGTGACTGAGGCTAAGCACTTGAAATCAATCACATTGATTTCAACCTTAAAGGTTCTATTGCTTGACAATGGAGCTCTTAGGATTAATCTACTTTTAGCATCATGAATCTTCAATTCTTTATTAGCCATTGTCACTGTATAATCCTTTTCAAGCAATTGACCAAGACTAATCAAATTACTTGTTATAGAAGGAACATACAATACCTCATTAATGAAGGATTCCTGACCATCTTTTCTCTGCCCAAGAATTGTCCCCATACCTTCACTAGTGATCTGGCTGCTATTAGCAAACTTGATATTCCGTCTCACTGAATAATCAAGCTTCAAGAACCACTTCTTGTTGCCAGTCATGTGATTGCTACAGCCAGTGTCAAGATACCACAAGTTGGATTTATCAGCATCAGTGTTTGTAATTGCCATGAGCAGGGGATCATCAGAGTCACTACCATTTCCCTTTGCCAATTGAGCTTCATCCTTGTCACTTCTCTCAACTTTCTTAGAGTGACACTCTCTAGCATAATGGCCAAGCTTCTGACAATTATAACACTTCACATCCTTCTTATCAATCTTTTTCTTTGAACCTTTCTTGTTACCTTTGCTAGACTCTGAATCTTTAAGGTTCTTGCCATCATTCTCTGAATCTTCTTTCTTTTTCTTGTTTTTCCCTTTGGAACCTTTCTGAAACTTTGCCTGCAAAGCTTGATCAATAGCTTTATTTGAGCTCCTCTGCTTGACTCTCAGTTCATGTGCCTCCAATGAGGCTTGGAGCTCCTCTATCTTCATAGTGGCCAAATCCTTTGATTCTTCTATTGCTACTACTATGTGATCAAATTTCTCAGTCAAGGTTCTCAAAACCTTCTCAATCTTGGACCTCTCTGACAGAGCTTCACCATTTGACTTCATCAAATTAGTGATACTCAACATTCTTGAAAGATACTCAGCTATCGTTTCTTGATCATTCATCACCAACATTTAATATTGTCTCCTCAGAGCTTGCAGCTTGATACCCTTCAGTTTTTCATCACCTCCATAAATCTTTTTCAATGTATCCCAAGCACCTTTAGAAGACTCTTCCTCAATGATCTTCTCAAAGATATTAGGATCCACACACTGATGTATGATGAACAGACCTTTTGCATCCTTTTTCTTCAACTCGCGATGCAAGGCTCTTGCTGCTTCATCAGCATTTGCAGCCAAGTCTGGTACTCCATCATTAACAGTTTCAAGAACATCTTGAAACCTGAAAATGACCTTCATCTGCGCACACCAACGATCATAGTTTTCACCTTTGAAAACTGGAAGATTTGCAGGAAATTGTGATGAGGTTGTGCCATTGTTCGCCATTGTTTCTTGATCAAAGAATCAATGCAAAACGTGAATCACAACCGGGCTCTGTTATACCAATTTGTTGGGACAATGTGATAATTTGGAAGAAATTAGAGAGAATAGAACGAGAGAATTGAGACGAGAATTAAGAAAAAGAGTTAATTGCATTCATCCACATGGGGCAAAGGTATTTATATACAAATGGGGGCTTGCTTCACTGCCAAGCGATCGTATATTAACTACCTAAGACAAATCAAAAAAACTATAACAAACTAACTAACTATTACTAGCTTCAGAAACTTTCTCAACTTCTGAAGCTCTGCAACTTCTGAGGCTCTGCTCAGCTTCTGAAGCTCTGTAACTTCTGAAGCTCTGCTCAGCTTCTGAAGCTCTGCTCAGCTTCTGAAGCTCTGTAGCTTCTGAAGCTTCTCCAACTTCTGAAGCTCTGTTTTCTCGAAAACATGACTTATTAATTCAACAATCCTAAACGAGAATGGGGCTCGGGGTGAGAGATGTAAGAGTTGTTAAGATGAAGACTCCTTCAAAATGATTTACCATTGTGAAAACAAGTGCTAGTGGAAAAGTATGGTTATAGTGTACAACAAAGGGTGGATTTGGAGATGTAGAGTGCTTCAAAGGGGTGGACATGGAAAGAAATTATCGGTGGGGCTAAAATATTAAGATACTATTAAAAAAAAATTTTTTTTAATAATTCAGTTAAACAACAAAAAATATATAGAATTATTAATAATACAACATTATATAAAAAATAATAATAAACACCAACTAATCAGAAAATTTCTATTAAAAAAATCAACAAACTAAGAAATTATATCCAAAAAACCACAAAATTTCTATTCAAAAAAAAAAATTAACTTTTTGAATATATATTAAATCATGCAAATTACTATTGGTTTGATACTTCACAAAATATTACCTTGGACCAAAATATATAGAATCCAAAATTATACTAGTTTATAGTTTATTTTGATAAACTTATTCAGATAGCTTATAACCGATTAATTTTGTATTCTAATTTTACCCATACAATCTTACTTGAATAAAATAAACCTATTGTTTTATGTCATTTGATATTTATATGCTAGTTTAATTGTTTATTTTACTCAATACTACAAATTCAATTAGTTATTCATTATTTTTTACAAATAAAGTCAACGTTGATTATTATAATACCCATCGAATAACCAAGGACATGAAATCATCAATAATTGACTATAAATTAATATTTGCATTAATACTTAAATTAATGTATACCGAGAGACTTACAATTATCAATAGTAAGCTTTAAGCTAATATTTACATTAATATTTAGCAGTTTTGACCCCCACGTTTGCAAATTGCTCGATTTTGGCCCCCTATTTTCAAATGCTCGGATTTGCCCCCCCCCACGCTTGCATATTGCTCGATTTTGGCCCCTCTACTTTCAAATGCTCGGATTTTTTCCCCTCCGTGACAGATTACCACGTCTCTTTTCTTTGTTAGACCAAAAGGAGGCGACGGTGAGCCAATTGGGTGGGTGGAGATGGACTTTCAGGTGGCGGCATAGACTTTTGGTATGGGAGGACGATTTAATTGAAGAGCTTTTGGCGATCAGGCACTTATTTCGCAGAGAGGTGAGGACTGTTGGGTCTGGAATCCAGACTGTGATGGATTGTTCTCGGTAGGCTCTAGTTATCGTCTCCACTTCAACACTTTCGATGGTGAGGTCAATCTTTTCTCCTCTGAATGCTCCGTGTTCAGTAAGCTATGGAGATGCTCTGCACCTCCAAGGTGGCTGCCTTCTCTTTGAAGCTACTCTTAAATCCTATTCCAACAAGAACAAATCTAGCTTTACGTGGAGTCATAGCTGCAGTTTAATCAAACAATCTAGAATGAATTATTGGTAAAATGTAATTGTATTGATGGAACACTTACAAGTATAGTAGCAATGGCAAAGCAAGTATAATTTGCAGCTCAAGTTTGGCATGGAATTTTTCACTGGCTGGGTTTGGTGCTGCCTCTACCTTCTAATTTATCAGCGTTGTGCGAGTGTTTCACCGGTGTAGCCACTAGTAAGATGCATAAGGGGTTTCGAGTTCTTTAGCATTCAACTGTCTGGACTATATGGAAAACAAGGAGTAATGTACAGTTTGCTAACGGAACAAAGACCTCGATGAAATAAAACTTTGGTCTTGGCGTTGGAGTTTGTCAAGATCAAAGTTGGCCCCCGGTCTATTTTATGAATGGAATTGGGACCCGGGAGACTGCTTATCGAGATGATAATTGTTTGTTCGAATGGCAGGCCTTCGCCATTTTTTCAGGGGTCCAGTCGGACTTTGAATTGCTACTGAAGTCTATTATGTAGTGCTGCTTTTTTGTGATCTGATTGTGGCTGCTTTATTGGTTTGTTCGTCTACCAAGCTGCTTAGTTTTGTCTGTGATTTCCCTATTATGCTGGTTTAATTTCACAGGTTCTTGCCTCATTTTTCTTAGGAGGCATCCTTAGTAGTCTTTGACAATAAGAACTTAAAATAAACTGCAAAAACAACCTTAAAATAAACTCACCTAAATAAAATGTCAGAGTGAAAGTCATCAACTCAACATTATAGACAAATCATGTAAGAAAGACAATAAGAACATTACCAATACCATTTACCTCACTAATATGAACTACATAATAATCCAAAGAGTATAAAAAATTATTGCTTCATGTATAATATGCAGAATAACATTGCTTTATTTGATTAGTCAAACCAAATGATAAGTTAACGTCATTCATAAGTGGATAGCAGTCCAATGGAATGAAGAAAGGAGGAAATTAGTTGCACTGTAGTAAATAAATTCATATTTATTAGTGTGTGTTTGGACTGAGAATACTAGAAATTCAAGGCATTTTAAATACTAAGCAATTCAATTGATTCAATTGAATTCTCTGGATTTTCAAATTTCATTGTTTGGATAAAATGATGAAATTCCATCAATTGTAAAATTCTTTGTTTGGATAATGTAATTGAATTTTCTTCATTTAATTTTATGTATTTTAATATAATAATTATAATTATTTATTTGTAATTAATATTATTTGAATAACTATAATAAATAATTCGGTCTGAACCATAAAACCAGCCAAAAAAACCTAAAATTGACCCTAAATCCAAAAAATCGGCCGAAAAATTTAAAATCGTTCGAAAATACAAAAAACCGGTCGAAAAATCTAAAATTGACCAAAACCCTAAAATCGCCAAAAAATGCAAAAATAATTTGTGTTTATAGCAAAGATTCTAGATAAATTTTTGTGTTTTTTTTTTCTTATCGCTTTATTGTGATGTTATTTGATTTTGGAATTTGAGTGATTCACTAGTGAATTTTGAAATAATTTTCAAACTAAACCTTGGTAATTGCACACCATTGTGAAATTCCATTTTCTTTTTATTTTAACTTGCAACATTGAACGCTCGATCAAATTACCAAGAGTGTGACACACGTGATTTTGATCAGTGAAAAAAAACTCCTAAACATATAATATTAGTATAACTTATCAGTGCAATTTTATGGCACAACGATCACGGTTTTATGATGCGAGTATTAGTAAAGACGAAGAATTTCTAAGATATCAAATGTGTCTTTTAAATATAAATGACAACCCAATGTAAAGGACAATAGATGTGTCATATATGACTGATCTATCCATATGGGAGACTCTATTATATCATAAACCCTAATGTCCTCCTATATAAGCACTCATACAGCAGTCCTTAGGTATGAAATTCTTGCACCTCCAAATACTAATTTATTGTTGGAGTGCTAACATTTTTGCAGTTACTTTTTCCTCCAAAGAAACCAGAAATCGACCATTCATCCTCAACAATCAACAACTATCAGCTTACCACCATGAGCTAAGACAATCATTTCTCAACCACCAATTCAGTGGCGCCGTATGTGGCCTGATTTATGGAAAAAATCAGCCATTTATCCATTTCTCTTAAAAAAGAAAAAAAAAATCTTTTCAAAAAAAAAAAGAGGGGAGCTACCCTCACCATCTTCACCTTTCAGAAAACATGTCCAAACCTGGACCTCTCACTCGAAGCAGAGTCGTCGTCATAATACGGTGTTTTTATCTTGTTACAGTAGAAATTAAAGAATAAAAATTAGGATTGTGTATTGATATGAGTATAAATATAGGTTTCATGAAAATTGTAACAAAATAAACATATGTATTAATATATGATTATAAATAGATTCAAATTAACAATTTTATTAAAAAAAATAGAATTTTAATAATATTTTTGTAAGTTCTTGTTGCATGGACATCATATGACTAAAGAAACCCGAATACAAGTTCAAGTTGATTCCACCAATGGGGAAAACCAGACAATGGGTAATGGCTATACTGATTCCATTTGTAAGTTTGATTTGAGATCTACTGCTCTTATATTTTTAATGACTTCCATTAGTACAATACCTCCTTTAATTTGTTTCCACCATTATCACATGTTATTATGAATTAGTTTTTTGGTTTAAGAACAATTGGTGGTACGGAGTTGTGTGGGCAGAGATAGTGTTGTTCGAGTTGTATCAAACTTGATTGCTTGTTTTTTAATTTTGAGTGTTTTAGGTGTTGGGACTAGGGTTGACTTTGGTTCACCTACATTTAGATAGGTATCATGATGTATCAAACTGAACTTCAATTCATTATTTTAAGCCTATATTTTGAAAATTGACTTTGGTGCTTTGATTATTTGATTCAAATTGTTAAATATGATTAGATTTCAACTCCAAAAGTTAGCTCAAATGATGAGATTGTCCTCACATATTTATACACTCAACAACCCGAGAACCTAAGTAATCTGGGACTTCAAACACATTCAATCTACCCTCACGCCTAGCGTGGTCCTGGATCAAATGCCCACCTTGCAGTCCTTAATCAGGCTTTGATACCATGTTAAATATGATTGGATCTAAACCGTAAAAGTTAGCTCAAAGGGTGAAATTGCTCTCACATATTTATACACTCAACAGCCCGGAAACCTAAGCAACATGAGACTTCAAACACATTCAACACAAATTTCTTCCTACTATAAGCCAAAAATAATGAAGCTTATTCTTACTCTGTGTTCAATGGTTTCAGGGACTTTGATTCAAAGTTTGCCTGACTTTGTTAAAGAGAAATTAAGCCTAATTTGTGCCTATGGATACAAGTGGATGATTATCTTGTGCTGGAAAATGTTCGATATTATTTTATGTTTATTTAGCAACAATATGGGTAGTTGGGGATGGGAGTAAAGTGAGTAGTAGAGCCGTCAAAATGGGCCGGCCAGAAAAGTCCGAATTTTTTCCGGGCCCGGGCCTTATAATTTGAGCCTTTATTTTATTCGGGTCTTTTTTAGCCCGACCCGATGTGGCCCGAAAAAATATGGGCTAGCCCGAATGGGCTGTGGGCTGCCCGAATAAATTTTTTTAAAAAAAAAAATTGTGAGCATTTTTTTTGGTAGATAAAAAGTGAGCATGTTAGTTGGCAACTTACGAGGTTTATTTGCAATTTGGCCAATTAAAAATATAAACTCAGCCCAGAGCCCACTTTAACATAACACTATTAACACAAAAGGAAGGAAGGAAAGGAACACAACCACACTTATTCTCATTCTGAATTGCAATGAAACCCTAATCGTTTTCGTTCAACTCTATTCAACTCCAGCCACCTCTGTTCAACTTCGTCCACCTCTGTTCAACTCCGTCTGACTGCGTCTGCTTTCGTCCTCCTTCGTCGCTCGTCCATCTCGTAAGTAATTCATCTTGTTGTGTTTGATACTTTGATTCATGAGTATGATAAATCAATCAAAATTGGAATTTATTCAATTCATCGTAAGTAAGTAGTTGATGTATTCTTGTGAGCAACTGAATAAACGATATTTACTCAATAAAATGGAGAAATAGTTTCAAATGGATACTTGTGATCTGTTTGAGGTGTTGAAGTTGTGTTGGTTAGGGGCTGCAGCGGCTGGTTTTTTATTTTGGTGTTAGTATTGTAGTTTGTTGCTTTTCATGGGTTGTGGTGTGGTGTGCTTGTTATTTTTGCTTTTGTTTTCTGTTTTACTGTTGGGACTTGCCTGCTATACTTATTTGAGCTACTGATTTGAGCTCATCTTACTTCTGCCATTGTTGCACTGTCAGCCACTCACGACCCTTAACCACCACCCTCTACCCTTAAATTTTTGTATACATTGAAAATTGCATATGAAATCAAAGGATTGAGGAGGAACTAAAACTGAGGATTTGTATTTGTTTTAGCCATATTGTGGAGAGACTAAAAATGGACTATATATCAAAGGATTGCATATATACTGTATTTTATTTATTTTTCAGTAATACACTCTTTTTTATTTTTACATTGAAAATTGCATAATTAGTTGTACAATAAGTATATAAGCACTAGGTTATTCCATTTTGTTTCACATGCTTACAAATTAATCTTCCAGAACATTTGCTGCTATGTATCTACTTTTCCTACTTTTCCTCATTTAGTGGATAAATCATATTTAGCTTGCAGTAACTTAGTAACAAAGAGTTGAAAATTATTATTTTTATAATTGATTTTATATAATTGTGTTGAAATTACCATTTGTGTGCTACTTGGACTATGGAGATTATTAACAACAGTTCTGAGATATCTGATGATGAAGAAGAGGATGATGTTGGTCAAGTTATTGGAAGGAAAGAAGTCGTAAAAGCCCAACTCTCACAAGGATAGCTTGTGATATATTGAGTATTCCTATAACCACGGTGGCGTCAGAATCTGCGTTTAGTATTGGTGCTCGAGTTCTAAATAAGTATAGAAGTTCAATGAAAGATGAATCGGTTCAAGCTCTCTTGTGCGCACGCAGTTGGTTACATGGCTTTGAAGGTAATCTTATTAAAGTTATATTATTTTTCAAATGTTTAATTAACCAACCAATTTTTTTTTTTTTGTAGAACTTGATGATGTCAATAATATTGATAAAGATGATGAAACTCATGGAAGTGTACAAGGATCAAACACCGTGGAATATGTGAACATTGACTGACTCACTGAGATACCTTGAGATAACTTGTTTTGAATTTATTTTGGTGGATTTGTATTTTGTAGAAACTTGAACTTATTTTGGTGGATGTGGATCTGTAGGAATCTGAACTTACTACTATTGTGTCTGTTGACAACCCGTTTTGTATTAAATTATTAACATGACAATTATAACACTCATATGTATTTCTATGCTACTATAGTGCAAGTTAAGGACACTTATGAGTTATGAAATCCTACAGTACAGAGACACATTATCATGTTCATAATAATTTTTTTGTTTGCTTTCTTTTCAAAGCAGGTTGTTTATTATTAATTAATCAATAATAGCAACAAAAAAAAAACAACAAAATATGGGCTGGCCCAAAAGCCCGAAAGCCCGTACCGGGCTGGGTCTGGGCTCTGTTTTTGTAGCCCGTTTACCATCCGGGCTTTTTTAACTCGGTCCGATATAGCCCGACCGGGCCGCCTATTTTGACAGCTCTAGTGAGTTTGATGGGAGATCCACGGTTACGAAGGGAAGAGGGGAATGTTAGAATAAAGTTGGTTCTAACGTAATCAAAGTAAGTTTTGATGATAATAATAATATTAATATACAATAGGGTATACTGATAATTTACTCTAAGTGTGCAGGTATATAAGTTAAAATTTTATACGCACTAATGAGTTCGTGAGAAGTTCTGATAAACATTAAAAGCTACACCAGAAGTTGACTTGGACAAGTTCTGAAGTTAACACCAGAAGATGTAACTACCAGAAGCTACAAGTCAAAGTTTATCAGAAGTTCTTCTCATCAGAACCTGTGTTGAAAACACAAAATTCTGATCACCACTGAAGATAGTTGTTTTTGTCAGAAGAACATTCAGAAGAACATTATATGCTTAACGACTATCATCATATTGGCAAATTCAAATTGGAGAATAATATCATAGTACAATAATGTTACCTTCACGCTGAAAGCGACGTTTGTACCTTGTGTACTATCTTCATTACCTGATATGGGCGAATATTCGAAATCAAGGGTGAAAAAGAATACCATTACTTGATTTGGTTAAACACGTCTATGAGAAGAAGAATTGTACATCTCCAGTTGGCTATTTTCATCACAATGGATTCAAATTCATACGCTCCACTATTGCCTATAAAAGGAGGACGAATTTGAAGCTTCTATAGAGAGACACAACGAATTAAAAGCGATGTTATACTGTTGAATTCTACATAGCACAAAAACACTTTGAGAAATACAACTTGAACGTTATTCAAAACTCAAGACAAACAGTTTTAGCTTCTGATCATCTCAATAACTGCACCTTAGTATTCTTTCATTAGGATTCTAAGAATAGTCTTGTTAAAGTTGTATTCATTTGTTCAGAACATCGATATTATTATCAAGTGTTCAAACTTGTAATTGTTTCTTTGTAAATTGTTTAGAAATCTCTTGTTTGTGTGCTTGAGCATTTGGAAGTCTCGTGTAAGTTGTTACTTGAGCATTGGAAGTCTCTTGTCGTGTGCTTGAACAATTGTTACTTGAGCAAAGGAATGAAAGTGGATTCAATGGTATTCAAAAGATTAAAATTTTGGAGAAATATGAAAATATAAATAATAAGATGCCCGTTATTATATATAAAAAAAAAAAAAAAAAAAAGATAATACAACTCGAACACAATTTCAAATATATAAAAAAGAAAACAAAATCTCAATATCTCTTAAACTTAGTGTTAACCAAATCACTAACATGAAGCCCGTTGAGTTTGTGTGCTCAAATTGAGATTTATTAAAAAAATGACATGAAGGGCACTAAGGGCATCTGTGGTGGATCTAAGCTCCCAGATTAAAAGAATCTTGGGGGTCCATATCCACCTCCTCCCATATTGTTGAAATTAAACATATGATCTGGTAACATAGAAATCGAAAAAGGTTGTTGCGGAAACATTGGACCTTGTTGATGAGGATTTGGCTGATGCTGGAGAGGCATGTTAGAAAATGAATCATTTCCAACAAAAACTGGCACATTTTGGCTAGGAGGACCCTGAATTACATGCTTATTAGCATGTTCAGCAATATGTTTCTTTAGATCATCAAAAACATTTTTTAGTAATATTCCAAGGTGAGTATTGTCCATCTCCTCAATGGGACAAGCCCACCAATATTGAGTCTCATGCGTCTTGCATATATCTTTAAACGCATCAATGCGGCTCTTCTCAGTGTCCAAAGCATTGTTGAGTCGAGTTAGCTGAGTATTCAGCTCTTGCACATTGGCTCTATGTTGAGCCTCGATGAATTGTGTGGTGAGATTATTTTGATATTGGACCCTTGATAGATAACGATCTATGACCGTGTCAACATTAGGTTGACCAAAGGAAAATGCCTTTTCACTGGGTGAAAACACTATCAGCGCTACATCTGCACCACAGAGAGTGCTAAGCTCGCTAGCTTTCTTAAAGAGCCCACTACGGCGCTTCGAGAAGGTAACTTGCATGTTGCTCTCATTAATCATTTTTTTTTCATTTCAATCTTTTGGCGACCTTGGGTTTTCCTTCCGTTTGACATGGCTGGAAAAAGATAGAGAAGGGAGAACTAAAGGTTGAATGTGTTTGGGTCTTTTTAGAGTAAGAAGTGTTAGATTCAAATGAGGCATGAATGGGTGATTTTATAGCCAAGTTTTGTGTATATTCTCACTAGTATAGTGACGTGGCATAGTGCACAGTTGTCTTTTTTGATACATTGTACCGTTCTACTACATTTAAATATTTTCTTGATTGAGAGATTTTTATCAAATCCGATTTTTCATTACATTACATAGTTAACTTTAATTTATTTTATCAAATCTGATTTTTCATTACAATTATCTTTTTTTATACATTGCATAGTTATCCTTAATTTATTTTATTCAAATAAAAAATTATTTTAGTTTATTACATTACATATATGGAAATTCATTTTCTATTTTTTGGAAATAATTAGATATAGTCTATTATTTTTTTATTATTATTTAATGCTAAATGTCATCCAGCTATCCCCCAAACCTTGATTTATTAAGATTGATGTATATAATTTCTAAACAATTTTTTAATATAAATAAGGCTTAAATATGTTTTTGGTCCCTGCAATTATGCCTTGTATTGAAAACAACCCCTGTAAAAAAAAAATTAATTTTAGTCCCTTTAATATTTCAAAACTTTCAAAATAGCCCTGACTGGATTTAGAGCTGACGTGACCAATTTTTAAGTATGCTTTTGGTCCTTGCAATTATGTCTTGTTTTGAAAATAGTCCTTGTAAAAAAATAAAAAATAGATTTTAGTCCCTATAAAAAAATAAAAAATTGATTTTAGTCCCTGCAATTTCATGAAGAAATTTAGTCAAGGGCTATTTTCAAAATTTTGAAATATTGCAGGGACTAAAATCAATTTTTTTTTACGGAGGCTCTTTTCAAAACAAGGCATAATTGCAGGGACCAAAAGCATATTTAAGCATATAAATAATTATGCTATATAAATTTGTTGTTGAAATGTACCTAGCTAGCTAGCCAATCCGTTTGTCCAAAAAATTAAAGTTATTTTTTTTTTTAAAATTCAAAAGATGCACGTATCTACCATGTACTAATAAAAAATTGGGTGGATAGGTCTTTATCCCTTGCAAAATAGGCGAGTTTTGTGTTTCCTTCCTGCAATGTTTAAAATTTTTTTGTAGTGTATTTTTTAACCCCCTGCCGATTTTTTTTCCCAACATAGAGGGATAAAATACACTACTAACTGCATTCTGGCAAGTGTATCAGTCTGTCGTCGAGTAAAAATTCACACTCTAGGTGTCTAGAATGAGTTCGTATCCACAGGGATCGTGCCAAAGCATTATCAGCTTCATTAAATTTCGTGGTTTTGCATTCGCTTTGGTTTTGAAAAAAGGTTTTTAGTTTTATAAAAAGAGTGATATGCTTGCAGAAAATAAATAAAGTTGATTCAAGAAATATGGAGAATAGGTATGGTGGTTGAACTTCCTCCCTTACTCATACTTGGCATGACCGGTGTATAACATAGTTATTCAGATTAATATTCGGCGTTGATTCTATCCTTGTTATGGTAGTACCTTACTACTCCCCTAATATATGTGAAGTTTCCTACAATAATAACTAAGGCACCTACGAGAGCCTTACCTTGATGTGTCACATACCCTAATTACTATGCGAGTTATTCAACATACATGATTTATGCTCATCAACTATGCAATGCCTCTAGATCCTAGTTTCGGGCTATTCAACTTCTAATTGCTAGATCACAACTAGTTCCTGATTCCTCCTCTAATTGCTAAGTCACAACTAGTTCAGGATGTTACCGTCTCTATTTATCTAGCGTATTTACTACTAGTTCCGGACAAATATTAAAGCAACCTTAATATAAATACTAAAGTTAACCTTAACATTTATTCTATGGGCGCTCCCGCTTATCCGGCCAGATTACAAGAATGTGTTGCTAAAGTGCCAGAAAGTAAATGATGACACCATGTCATTACTATGTTTTTACAACAAATTCAAGACAAAGTAGTATATTTTTATTATGTTTTTCGCCCAAGAATAAGAAGAAAGTGCATTGGTACAAGGTTGTTGGAATCACAAAAGAAGAGGAAAAAAGAACAACAAAATCAGCATAATTTGCATCAAGACGTATGTCTGGTATTTTGACCATATCTAGAGTTCCGTAATTCGGAATGAGGTGGGACTTGCGCCAAATGAAAGCTAAGATCAAGAGCTACAACTTTCATAAAGAAATAAAATTCATTTGAGTTCATCTTCCTACGCATTGCGCAAGAATAAGCTGCGCATCGCGCAGCCACGGGTCAACACATCGGAATTTTGCGTTTTTCTATAAATAGGGGCTTCCGAGACTGACCTAGGAGTCGATTCTTAGTGGAAAAATACTAGAGAACTCGTTTTTGACGTGTGCTAGGGCCATAGACTCATCCTCAAGGGAGATTCAACACATTTGTTCATCGAATTTAATGTATTTTTTCTCAAACTTCTTTGCTATGAATATTCTAAATATGAGTAGCTAAGTCCTTTATTAATTAGATTCATAGGTGATCTTCCTCGGATCAATCTAGGTCATGTGAACTTACTAGAGCCTTATTATTTCAATTTTAATCTTGTCGTTATTCAGTTATCTCTGTGTGTTAATTCTTTTCGTTACTTGATCACTATCGAACTGAATTTGGGAATCAATTGATTACTAACCCTAACTATTGAACTGGAACTAAGATAATTGTTCGATTAATAATCACCTTAGACATATCAGATTATTGATTGTGATAATAGAATTAACGTTCGATAAACTTCTTGCGGTTATAAATTCACCTAAGACATTAGGGTTTTATTATTGTGGGAAAGCGTTCTTAGTCACTAACCCTGGTTTGAACGATTTTGTTAATTCGTCGTGCCGACAAGAGAGAAATTGAGAGATAAGCCCATGTTCATTCTAGATTAGGAAGAGGAAGGGATTCGAAGAATCTAATCAACCTTTTTATAAACTAGAAATCACCAATATTTTATCTTTGTGTTCAACAAACAATTGCAAGAAAAACCCCCTTTTTAATTTATGTTAATTTACACACGTATGATCTTAATTGTTCGTGTATGATTCGGAACAATCCCTGAGGAAACGATATAAAAACTAAACTTACTTTTGTACTTCAATAAAATGGTGCCGCTGCCGGGGATTGTTGATTGAATCAGCAAGGCGATTGGACCATACGTAGTGTAATTTATTTTATTGTTTTTATTTTTTGCTTTATTTTATTTAGGAGTTTTATTTTTCAGTCATATATTATAGAAATCCAAAAAAAATATTTTTTTTCTTTTATTTTGATTATGTTAGAGCTTATTTAGGATCTTTAGTTATTTTGTTTTTTTAGTAGATTTTGTTAAATTTTATTAGTCTATTTTTTAGTTATTAGTAGTAGTTGTTATATAAAAGAAAAAAAAATCTCATTAATGTTTATTTCATTGTGTTGTGCTACTAAAAATTTTCTCTAAGTTTTGTAGCAATGAAATGGATTGATAACAAATTGCTTAATTGCGAAGGAATTGGTATCATTTGTTATAAATTACGTCTACTATCTTATAAGCAAGAAGACATGAATAGAAGACTAAAGCGTTTGAAAGATAGATGTGGATTTTGTGGAGAGAATCATCACAATGACCATTGTGAGGAGTATTGTTTAAGAGAAGAAAAACGTGAAGTGATCAACATCGATTACAACTTTGTACTAAAAAATATTTTGGATGAATTTCTGAGTTCCCATCAAGATTCATTTGTTGGATTTGAAGTTGAGTGTTGTAATCTTGTTGAAAAGGCAAATTTGTGTGAGAAGTTGGTTGAGATGGAGATTGAACGTCATGCTATTGGTGTAGAAGAAGAAAATTTAAAAACAAAGAAGAATTGCATGAGAAGAGTGGGGAATGTTGATCTCTATGTGACATTTGAGTCTCAATCAATGAAGTTTAAAGAGAAAAATCATTTGCCAAAGAAGCATCAATCTTCTCCATGGTGGGAGAATGCTCATTCCATAAGCCTAGTTGTGGGAAGATGGGAACATTTTCTTCTCTATGCTAAGTTCATGGAATTCTTAACTAACAAGGGGGAAAAAAAAAGGATGACGTGTTTTGGTTATCATTTAGGCCACCCTAACAGTGGTTGAAGCGTCAAGCTGATGACGTTAAACGAGCGCATGGCCTCTCTGGTCATGGACCGTCAAGCTATTGACGTTAAAAGAGCGCTGCTTGGGAGGCAACCCAACGTTTTATTTACTAATTTCTGGTTTTTGACATGCCTTGTTTGTGTTTGCAGGTTAAGCAAAGGAGTAGAGTCGAGTCACGGGACGGTTGGTAATGCTTGATTCCTTGAAGTTGAATTTTATTTTGTCTTTAATGAATGTTTTTGTCTCTTTCAAAACTTGTGCACTTTGAAATAGTTTTGTTAATTGCCATGCGAAGTCTGTTAGGTTAGCATCCATGAGGCATGAATTTGTGTTTCCCTTGTTTGATTTGCTTGCTGTATTTGAATGCTATTAGAAAAGCTGAGGAAATTTTTCAAACATTGACCACTCGATAATCCGGCTTAGCCGTGAGGATTTGAGCCCAAACACTTCAAATAAATTTTTTTCTTGTTATGAGAGATTCCACAGCTTAACTAATTCTCTAGAACTTGCTTATGTTCTCTTGATTGATTGACAGCTATGAATTACACACCGAGGCACATTGTTTTTACCCTGAGCCTTTGTAGCCTACCTTTAATGTAGATATCCTTTGCTAGCCCCTTTGAGCCTCAAAATGATAAATTTTCTTTGTGTTGTGATCTTACCCAAGTTAATTACCAATAAAATTTTGAAAATTTTGAAAAAAGAAGAAGATGATTTTCTAGGAGTTTAGGTTACAAACTCAATGATTTGAAGCACATTGCTCATCATTAAGTTTGGGGTTGTCTTTGGAATTTGCAACCGATTAAGTTTGGGATGGGTATACATTAATAGAGAACCTTGAGAAAACATGAAAATCTGAAAATTTAATGATAAAGAGTGTTAAAAAGGTCACCATAAAAAATATCAAAAGAAAATATATATAGAAAAGAAAAAGATGGTGACTCTTCTTGAAACACAATATTATGTTTCGAAAGATAAATGTGAAGATGGTTCTCTAGTGCAACTCTTCAGGGATTGGATTTCTTTTTATCTTTTATATTGTGTGAGTGATTTCATTATAGGGATGACCATTGAAGTGCTAATTGTGACTGTTTGACTTGATTGATTTGTGTGACTCGTGATAGAACTGTTAAGATAGTGTCAGGTTTTCCGAAAGATGAAGATATTCCTTGAGGACAAGGAAAAGTTCAAGTTCGGGGTTGTGATGACTCCATGTCATTACTATGTTTTTACAACAAATTCAAGGCAAAGTAGTATATTTTTATTATGACGTAAGTCCGGTATTTTGACCATATCTAGAGTTCCGTGATTCGGAATGAGGCGGGACTTGCGCCAAATGAAAGCTAAGATCAAGAGCTACAACTTTCATGATGAAATAAAATTCATTTGAGTTCGTATTCCTGCGCATTGCGCAAGAATAAGCTGCGCATCGCACAGCCACGGGTCAGCACATTGGAATTTTGCGTTTTTCTATAAATAGGGGCTTTCGAGACTGACCTAGGAGTCGATTCTTAGTGGAAAAATACCAGAGAACTCGTTTTTGACGTGTGCTAAGGCCAGAGACTCATCCTCAAGGGAGATTCAACACATTTGTTCATCGAATTTAATGTATTCTTTCTCAAACTTCTTTGCTATGAATATTATAAATATGAGTATCTAAGTCCTTTATTAATTAGATTCATAGGTGATCTTCCTCGGATCAATCTAGGTCATGTGAACTTACTAGAGGCTTATTATTTCAATTTTAATCTTGTCGTTATTCAGTTATCTCTGTGTGTTAATTCTTTTCGTTACTTAATCACTATCGAACTGAATTTGGGAATCAATTGATTACTAACCCTAACTATTCAACTGGAACTGAGATAATTGTTCGATTAATAATCACTTTAGACATATCGGATTATTGATTGTGATAATAGAATTAACGTTCGATAAACTTCTTGCGGTTATAAATTCACCTAAGACATTAGGGTTTTATTATTGTGGGAAAGCGTTCTTAGTCACTAACCCTGGTTTGAATGATTTTGTTAATTCGTCGTGCCGACAAGAGAGAAATTGCGAGATAAGCCCATGTTCATTCTAGATTAGGAAGAGGAAGGGATTCGAAGAATCTAATCAACCTTTTTATAAACTAGAAATCACCAATATTTTATCTTTGTGTTCATCAAACAATTGCCAGAAAAACCCCCTTTTTAATTTATGTTAATTTACACACATATGATCTTAATTGTTCGTGTATGATTCGGAACAATCCCTGAGGAAACGATATAAAAACTAAACTTACTTTTGTACTTCAACAGTAAATAACAAACAAAATATTGAATAATCATTTATCATAACTTTGACTCAATCACATGACCCAAATATTCATAGGGGATTTCATCTTCTCCACCACAACCTAAGGCATCTATTACAAAAAAATACATATTCAAATTACAAGAAATAATCTAAACATATAAGCCTAAAGAAAACATACCTTGCTGAGTATAACTTCCCCGTAAGGGGAGAAAGTTATGCCCGTAGAGCTCCTCTGAACAACTCGAGGAGTACTAGAGAATGTTCTTCTATTTCTAAATGAATAAGAATGAGGATTTGGAGCTCTATTTATAGTTTTCCTAACAGGCCTCAGCAAGTCATCGTGCTACGATGGAAAGATTCAGTTCAAAATTATAATTGATCATGTGCGTTTCATCAGCTTGGTCGCCAAGTAAGGTCATCGTACTACGATGACATGTATCGTGCTACGATGAACAGATTTCCTTCAAAAATAATTCTTCTGTTTTCTTGGCCAGCCAGCATCTCCCATCGTGGCACGATGGAAGCCATCGTGCTACGATGAAAACGCTATTTCTTCACTTTTTTGGTTTTTTCTTGTCTTTTCTGTATTCTTGCTTTGTCTTGATGCTTTTCTTTGATTCTGTAGGTTTTCCTTCGTATCCGGGTCTGTCTTGGTCAATTTATTACTAATATTACTACCTAAAATACCATAGAAATTCCTGTCATCACAACCCCAAACTTAAATTGTTGCTTGTCCTCAAGTAACATGATGTCAGACAAGATCGTTAGCGAGTTAAGAGATAAATAAAGATGATAGGAATTTCACAATCTTGCATGTATTTCAACAATGGTACCGATGATTCTTACCGCAATGTTCATGCTCAGTCCTGCTTGGTTCAGGAGATGTTGATAGTAGTGAGTCGGACAAGTATCTACAAGAGTCCGTGTTCAACATTTTCTCTCTCTCTCTCTCTCTCACACATTTTCGCTCAAAATTGAAAGGGTTACTCTCAATCATCGTACAACTTGCCATTTTACCATAGGCTTGCAAGAATTCTAAACAACCGGACAAAATTTAATAATACATGCATTTTTGGAGGTCTTTAATGGTTATAACGTGGCTAGGGTCAAGGTAGGACATTTTTGGGATAAGTAGGCTAAACTTGGAGTTAAGTTCTACTTTGTTTCCTTTTTGTGTACGCAACCTTATTCCCTAGGGTACTTTTTCTTTTTTCTTTTGGTATCAGAGAGTAAGAACTGCATGTGTCTTTGTATGGTTCTTTTTTATCACTTTTGCCTTTTGGCTCTTTCTTTTTCATTTTTTTTTTTTTGAAGAGACCTACTATTTTAGGGAATTTTTTTATGTTTTCCCATCTCTTTTTCAAAAAAAATTCTTTTGTTTAGTGATAGTTCTCTGTACACCCACCCCAAACTTAGATGTTGCTAGTTCCATGAGCAACCCCGGCCAAACTTATGTTGTTGCCAAGACTATAGAACTATTACCTAACTCCAAAGAGGGTAAATTATTGTTTTTCTGGTCTATAGGCTTATCACATGGTTTGTCATCGAAAGAAAAGGGACTTGGTTGAAGAAGGAGTAACTTTTGAAGGCTTGGATGAAAGAGGAAAATTGACTGTTGAAGCTAGGAAAAAGTTTACTGCTAATGAGAAGAAGACATATAAGAAGCATCACAAAGTTAAGGACATTCTTATTGGTTGCATACCTCATGATGATTACTTGAAAATCACAAATAAATCCACTGCCAAGAGTATATATGATTCCTTATGAGCTACCTTTGAAGAAAACAAACAGGTACATGAAGCAAAGGGGGGAGAGGAGAGGAAATGCTCGGATGTCTATTAGTTTATGTCATGTATTTCCACTTGTCCCCCCTTTAAATTCTATAATAAAAAGAATTTTAATGAAGTGTGTGTACAAAATTGCATTTTCATTTGGACACACGAGATGGGTTAAATAAATACTCTCTCGTAATATTTTATAAGTAAAAATACACTTTTTAACACGGTTGTTAAAATAGCGATTTAAAACGTAAAAACTATAGATTTTACGTTTTTATGTAGTGATTTCGAGTTAAATCGCTGGTAGAATCATTTTCTGGTAAAATCGTAATTTGGAACGATTTTAAACGATTTAAATCGTGGTAAAATCTCTGAAATCGTGTAAAATCTTGATAAAATCGTTGGTTTTAACTCTTTAAGACAATTTTACCTTTTTTTATTATTGTTTTGACCATTTTTTTTAGAAAAAAGCCCAATTTTTTAATGTTACTTTGATGATTTGGTGGGTAATTTGTGTAGTTTGATTCAAATTTTATTATGATAATTTAGTATATTTTAATTTTAAAATTAAGATGAAATTTTAAGTTATTGATGCATTATAATATTATATAAATATATATGTCATGTATATAAAATTAATATTATTTTAATATGAGGTAAAATCGACGATTTTACGTTTCGATTTTACCTAGAAAAAAAGAGTTAAGGTGAAATATCGATTCTGACAACCTTACTTTTTAAATTTATTGATTATTTAATGTATCTAGTTTATAATATAGACCAAATACATTAAATATATAATGAACCTAAAAAATAAATTTTTGTTTATAAAGTGTTACGAATAGGGTATTTATGTAATGTATTTCCACTTGTTCATAACAAATTAAAAAATATTGAGAAGGCTATTTGATGTAGGAGAATGTGATAAGTGACGACAACTAGATTTTTGTTGCTAAATATATTTCCTTTCGTCATCTTTGTTAGAGTATTATTCGATATTCCTTAGACCTTAGACCTTAGGCATTACACTTGCAAATGAATATATACAGTATACCTTATGTTAACATACGTAGCACGCCATATCTTCTTAGAAAATTGAGATTGGCAAGCTATATATAATATATCTAGTCTAGTAGTATTAAATTTCAGACAAACCACATACATTTTTGACAATTCTAGTGTTCTGGATTATGTCCATTCCATATTAGAATTTGTAAGATGATGATATTTATCATTGTTAACATTTTTGTTGACATATACCACCATGGATTATGTCCATATTAAAATTTACGCACAAACCAATGCTCTAAGAACCATATATAGTAAAGGACATTTATACGTAAACGACATATATATATATATATATATATATATGGGGGTTGCTAACATACTCCCACCTAAAAACATGTGGGAGTATGTTAGCAAGCCAACTCCAACTATATATTTACTTAAAAATCAATTATATCCATACAAACCAACATAACTCAAAAGGTTAATTTTGTAATTTTCTTTAATTAAAAACAAAATCTCATTTCACCCAAAACAAACATCCTAGGTTTCATATTTTTTCATGTTTTTGCCAAACTTTCATGTTTTTGTTTTACTACTTTCCCAAGCATTAATGTTCAAATATAAGGCTTATTATTAAATAAAATAAAACTGTGAGCCTTGATTAACTAACTAATATTGTTTCTTAATTAATATTGAAACTAATATGTTTCTAAATATTTTTCAATTAACAACACCTAACCTGGAACATATATAACACCCCTAATAAAACTACACCTCACATCCAACTAAAAATAATACTAAGAACATACACCCTAGACCAAAAGACACGATAATTGTTTTACTCATCACATACTTTTGACATTTTGAATGTTTTTTGGTTACTGTTAAATACATTATAATTATTTTACAATTATATATTATTATTTTTATTGTTAATTTTTTTTGTCGAATTATCTATGGTAACAATAAGTTAGGTCTTGCGAGAAAAAAAATGTATGACATGATCTCCCATTAAATTGAAAGTTCCAGCATTCTTTATTTTTATTTTTGACAAACAAGGTTTTTTATTTTGATAAGAAATAAGATTTTTTTAATCAAGTCATGAGAGATTAATGTGACAAAGTAGGCAAACCTTAATTGAGACATTATAAACATAGACATAATGTTTGTACAAAAAAAAAACATAAACATAATAAGATTAAAGAGATTAATTGTTGGAGATGTGTAAATTACACTAATACCCCATATCTATGTGGTTGTTAAAAGGAAAAGGTTGGATATTTTAGTCAATACATAGTAGGAGTTGGCTTGCTAACTTACTTCCACATGTTTTTAGGTGGGAGTATGTTAGCAATCCCCTATATATATATATATAGTAGAATGTATTTATCAGTCCTTTACGTTTTACGTTTGTTAAGACCATTTTATATAACTTTTATTAGTTTTTAGTACTTTCTCAAGGTCAAATACAAGCAAATATCGATGTGAGTGAAGTTACTTGACCAAGAAGCAAAAGTGGAAGAAAAAATACAAAAAGGAGCAAAAATAAAGAAAAATGGCTTAGGTAAGTAGATGAACTCCCTTATGAATGTTGGAGACATGTAAATTGGTACTAAGTTTATATAGTTTTCTATTTCGTTTTATTAATTCTATTGTCTAAGTTTTAACGACGTAATCCCGACTGATAGTTACAGATAGGGAAACGCTTTTAAGGTTGGTGATACTTAGTATTTAGCCACGAATCTGACAACTAATCTGGATCAATAGACAATAGCTCGTCCCACATTGATACGATAACTTAGACATTCGGTGCTGAGGGCTTAAGAACTAATGAAATCGATCTTAATTGACAACATATCTAGAGCCTAATCACTAGTGTGGGGACGTGACAACGTGTCTAACACGGGTTTCCCTTTCTACTGATCAATGCAATTTATACTCGTAATTAAGGTAATTCTCGTACGCAGTTATTACTACTTATATTAGTTTGCCAATAATAAAAAGGAATAGTCGACGATATAGCACCAACCACCCAGTAGGAGTGAAGGAGGGATTCGATACACTTAACTCACATTCCTCATATGAACTTACTTAATTCTATCATATTCTAAACACAAACTTTCAAACTTAAAATCAAAGCGGATGCAATCTCATTGTTCCTACAATAAACGTGTGTGTTTGGTTTCAATTCTAGAAGAGCTAGAATTGATTCTGGAGGTGTAGAATTGATTCTTACTTGTTTGGTTTCTCAAAAGTAGAATTGATTTTGCCTTCAGAATTGATTCTACTTGAAGCTAGAAATCGTAGCTTCTAATTTCTAGAATTTATTCTTACACATTTACACTTAAATGTTTTGTTCAATTCACTTTTACATGAAAGTATCCAAACATATATCAATTATGCTAAAATCAATTCTACCATAATCAATTCTATCAATATCAATTCTGGCTAAAGTCAAACCAAACATACATCACACATTGACATGATCCCTGTGGATACAAACACATCCTAATTAGGATGAGGATTATTACTAGATGATAAACTGATACACTTATCAGACCGTAGTCACCACGATAGAGAGAGGACACTTCATCCACAAGGTATCGAGGTTACTTTGTATGCATATTTTAACTCTTGTTATTTTAATTATACATTTTAGTTGCTAAATCTCTTTATGTTAGGTCAAGTAAATGAACTCCTCTATAAATACTTGAGACTATGTAATTGATTATAAAAAAAATTATATTAGTTACTCCCTCCGATCTTATATATAAGAAAGAGACTCTACCTTTTAGAAAGATTGTAAACTTAATGTATTGTCTAGATACATATCCATGAACCAAAGATCTAGTGCCAAAAATAAAAAATATATATAATATAGTTTTTCTCAAATTAAGAATATGTATTAGCTTCAAATCTATTCATTCATTTGAACTGATTATTATTTATTTTTTAAAGGTGAATTGATTATTACTAGAAACTAAAAAACCGGCACCCAAAAAAGTACAAAAAAGCTGAATAAAAATATTACAAGAAATTTTAATTCATATATGTGAACTAAAAAATTCAGTTGACCAAATGTATAAAAGAAATAAAAATAAAAATAAAATTAAAGAATGAAAAAAGATCTAATTAAAGTCCACTCTTTCTGTAACCCACCCAAAAAAAGAGTAGAAAGCAAACATATACCAACAAGCAATAGCATGCTTCCCATTCCCATGCACTGTAGAGAAAATCTCAATTGATCAGAGTTTCAATTCATTAAACCACACTGTACAAGATTCTTTCTTTTCTTTGATACCTACCATGACTATTGACTACTCACCATAACCACGCCTCATGACACTCTCTCTCTCTCTCTCTCTCTCTCTCTCTGCACACACAAATGTCATATATACTTGTTCCTCACTAATAATTCAACGATGTGGTCCCTTTATGTCTTTATCAGTTATCACCACACCATACATCTAGCACAAGATGGTACTTTTCATACATAGAAATATAATAATAAAATCATCTAAACAATAGTACTAGTAATATTATAGATTTTAAAATGTGGAACTAAAATATTTAACCATACATCATTTTCTCATGTAATAAATGCGTGCATGCGATATAAATACATAAGCAAAAAGACAACAGTAACACCAACCATATTAAATTACATCCAAGATCCAACCAAGATATCATTAAGAGTACTATAGTGTAGTATTCCATACACCAATTACAATACACACACTAAGCAAAAAACATTACATCAACACTTCAAAAAAAAAAACAAGGCAGTGTTACATAACTGCTGCACCAATAACCATATCCATGAAGTTAATGAAAAGGGGTCCCCTCATATCATGAACACAAAGTTGTCTGTCTCAGTCTTCTTCTCACAAAAGGAGGAATAAGGTGGTGTGCTTGCTTAATAGCATTAGGTAGTGATAAAATTGTACACATGGGGGAAAAAGGTAAACCCACAAAAGGATTGAACATGACAAGGATACAAAAAGAGGTAGTGAAGTTGGGTCCCATGACAGCCAAGAGGCGTGCACTCTTGTTTTTTGAGGGATAACCCTTTTCTAACAACTAGTCTTCTCATTCAAAACACAGCTCATATCCCATGCTATTGCGTTAGTGCTACTTTCTCTAACCCCTAAGATATGGACTTAATCATTCTTTCTTTTTTTTCCTTTGTTGTTCCATAATTTGTTGAGTGAGTAGTAGTAGTAGTGGTGAGTATACATACTTTACCTCTTTCTTCATACTTAACACACAAGTTGCATAAAAAACACAGCTTAATTTCATGTTCCAAATTAACAAACTGAGGAAGATCTCAAAAGGGTGTTTGTAGAATTCACAGTTTCAGTCTTTCAGGCTCTAATATTTGGATTTCATACACCAAAATGCAAAAAAAAAAATTGCAGAATGCTTCGTGTGATAAAACTTGAACATGGCTTCTTTTATTCTGCTAAAACATGAACATATAAGTAATAATGTAGATGGCTTGAATCTTGATATTCTCCACAGTTTACAAGGCATTGAGTCCAAGAGCTCTAGCCTTGAGTTTCAAAGATTTCAAGCAATGTATGGCTTCATCAAGAAGCTGGACTGGTTCCTTGTCCTTCCCATTAGGAACTATGCACTGCAAAATGCTTAGAACATCTTGAATCTTTTCCTTTCTCATCTTCTTAGTGCCTACTAAGGAACCCATTTCACATGACCCTCGACCGTAATTGCTACCAGAGCATCTTGATTCTGCATCTTCATCATATGCCATGTGGTCAAAGCATCGCTTTTGTTTTAGAGAATTTGCAGTGTCTGTAAACTGCACATCATCATGATCATAAGCCACATCGAATAGCTTCCGTTTCTTTGTTTTTCCGGGGGAGGAGCTAGCAACTTCTTCGGCAATTCCTCCTATTCGGAAAGGTTCTTGGTTATCATGAGTGGTCATTGTACTGGGAGAATGCCCAGTGCTGGTAACTTCATCATCCTCAGAAGAATAACCATCAGCATCACCATCGGCATCGCTATCTGAGTAAAGCAATGCATTGATCTCCTCTGTGTCTTCGTGCATCTCGCTTTCAATTTCAGTTCCTTGATTATCATTTTCATCAACTTTATAATCAAAAGTTGGTCCAAATCCAAGTCCAACCACATGATCCACATCTCTTCTCAAAGAAGGTTCACTATTCCCATTAAAATTGTTACAACCATGCAATTTTGAATCCCAGGAACCGAGGCACTCAACAGGGCTCCCAAATCTTGAACTATAAATGAGAGTTGTTTGACCGCCCGTTTGATCAATGACGAGGAACTGCTTCTGAGGAAATCCTAATTCCCCATTGGGTGTAATTTCCTCCTTAAAACCCTTCAAATGACTAGGTGGAGGGAGTTTTTCCTCAGAAGTGAAGTTTGGAGGACACGTAAAACCCTGTCGAAATCGAGGCAAACAATAAAACCAACCATGAGGTTCGTTAGAGTTTCCTAACTGCATATGAGGTAATGCAGAGGATTCATAAGTTGGTACTGCCTCATTCTTAGAAATCGTATTCATATCGACACCCGGGTTCATCGCTGCAGATGCAGCAGCATTTTGCTTCCCCATATCAAAGGGAGCACAGAAAGAATTCAAATTGGGTGATTGCAAATTAAATTGCACCTGGGGTGTCCAGGTTCCACAATTATCTCTCATTCAATCACAACAATCACCTACACAATTTTCAAAACACGCGATATTAATTAAAAATGAAGTTATTATAGATTAACACATTTCAATGAAAAAATAAGAAATTAACAAATGCAATACATATATATACCTTAAGAATAACTGATTCAAACACCAAGAGCTATCTCTTACTATTGGTTTCTCTTACACCAACAATGATTAAAATAACAAAAACCACCGGATTAACCCAAAAAGAGCAAAGGAAAACTAAACAATTACGTTACAGGTTTGAGTAATTGACGAAAATATTCAGCCTGCAAAACATTCAAAAACAAACAATTGATTAGAACAACATAAACATTACAAAACAAAAATAGTGCCAATTTTCTTCAATGATTGATTTACAAACCTGGCATTCTCTGAGAGTTTGAAAGCATGCTATAACTCTAACTATAATGGTTGCGCACCCTGCCGTTCCATTTTCGTGTTTCAAAGCCCGAAATCTGGTTTGACTAGCTGCTTGGCACACCATAACTACTTTCCAACCCTTCAATATAGAACAACCAAAATGTTCCAAATGTTCCAAACTCAAAAACTGATTCACTAAAATCTTAACACTCACTTAACCAATTGAAAACAGATCTTGAAATGAATTCAACAACACACAAAAACCCCGAAAACTAATCCTCGATAAGGGTAACTAAAACGATTATAGAAATGAACAAAAAGGCTTAAACTTAAAGCAAATTGGTATAACTAATTTTTCAACTGATTTGGCGAACATAACAAGGAACAACAACAAAGAAATTGGATCCCATTTGTGAATTTATAAGAAAATGAGAAAATCAAAAGGGTTTTCTTTTCTACTCAAAAAGTTGAAAACTTGAAATTTTTAAGTTACAGAATCACTTTGCAATAGAGATTCAAAGAAATAACTTTTCTGTATACATCAATAGAAAGACTAAACCACCACCGCATGCTGTTTTAACCTTATCCACAAAGATTAAGCCACAACCACTACTCTTTTCAGCCAAACAAACCTTTAATAATCCTGCAATCAAATTTTGATATTAGAGATCTAATAATTTCCATTAATAAACAGCTTCTATATAAGTTCAAATTATACCAAAATGGCTTAATAACAAAAAAAAAAACCTATCTTTTTCTCCTTTTTTTCACTGAATCTACTTTTTGCCAAACAAAATCTTTCTAAGCATGGTAGAGAATAAACTAGGGTTCATTTCAAATCTAGGCTATATATTTTAAATTATGGTAGAAAAAATAGAAAACTGAACAAAAAAAAAAAAAAAAAGAACTTCAGAAAGAAAAACATGTTACAAAGAAAAAATAAATTGTCATACATGAAAATTCAAGAGCTATGAAACTAGAAGAAAAAATGAAAGATTTTTGAAAATTTCAAAGGGAACAAATTTGCAGTCTAGATCTCAAGCAATATAAATTAGATTTAGATGCAAAAATATTTAACTAAACCAAAGTATAAGAATAAGAATTTTACCAGAAATTGAGAAATAAATTTTGAGACAATAAAATTGAGAATATATAGAGAAAATATAACATGTGTTTAATAGAAAGAAGAATATGAAGCTAAAGGAAAAATGAACTTACAGAGGAAGTGCTTGAAGAGAGAGAAAGCTTGAGAAGAGAGAGAGAGAGAGAGAGAGAAGAGTAGTTGAGATGAGGGAGCAAGCGTGATTTGAGTACAGTCAAAGTGGAAAGTGTGTGTGTGTAACCAAGAAGAAAGAAGAGGAGTTGAATTATATAGAGAGAAAAAAGGTTTTGACACATATACCCTTGATTCAAGTGGATGGAAATAATAATTTATTGAATAAATTGAAAGATAAAAAAAGTGTGCAAAAATATAGCAAAAAAACTAACTAGTTATGCGCGATTAGAATTTATTTTGATAAAATTAATTTTGATTAAAAATGAGTTAAACAGAATTGATTTATGATTTTGTTTAGTATTATATTTGTCTCATTTTATAATAATTATTTTGATTAAATGCATTATTTATATATTTGTTTTGACCGTATTTTTTTTAAAGTATATAAATGTAAATATTATTATATAATATCTTGTTTGATTTGTTTCGATAAATATTTTTTAAATATCAAATTTATATAATTTTTACTAATAGACAATTAAAGATATTCATAATCAAAATTATGCATTGGCATACATGCAATGGTCAATGAGTTTTTATATTTTGGGACGAAGGTAATAAAATATCGTGAGTGACTGATGAGCTGGCTTATAGCGGATCAGCTAGAGATAGCAAAACGGGCCAACCCGCCCCGCCCCGCCATTAACCCGTCTAAAAAGGGGCGGAGCGGGGCGGGCTAACTAGTGGTGGTGGGTTGAAAATCTCACCCCCGTCCCTTTTCATGGCTGACGGTGGGTGGAAAGTCATTTAAGGAAATTAAAATACAAACTAACAAGACAATCAAAAAATAAAATTATTATTCAAAACTTCAAACATCGATGATTTATAAAACCAAATAAAATATTCAGTTTATATCTATGAATAATTCTTATTCTCGCGAAGAATTTCATCAAGAATAATGTTGCAAATGATGTGTACTACTTTATTTTCATATATTTGCATTATTTTAATTTAACCCTAAACAATAGATTCAGTTAATTGAGTTTATGGACAAAAAATAGAACATTCATGTATAATGAGGCAAGATTTTTTATCAAAAATAAAAATTGGTTAGATTACTTCGCTAACCACTTAGAAGGGGGGGTTGAATAAGTGGCCCTTTTAAACAATGTTGATTTTAAAATTTAGTTCAAAAGGTACGCGCGGAAGCACCACCGGATCGGTAGTCTCTTTGCACCCGATTGATCACTGAAAAAGTAGTAAAGCCTTGAACGTGCGATGATAATGAACAAGAAACGATCGTGTGCAAAATATTCAATTTAAACGATCCAATAACACAATCCAAGCAAGTTACTAGAATTTAAAACTAATCCAATAACAATCAAGATATATGTCAATTGAATTTTGGTGCACACTTACGAATACGAAAATTCAATTGAATCGGAAAATTAAAGCGATTGCGTAAAGTAAAAGATTAAGGAAGAAAGACACAAACGATTGATTAGGGAGTTCCCAACGGCTTTCGTGTCGTCCTCGCGGTCGGCCGGGTACGTCTCCCCCCAAATAACCAAACGGGTTATTTGAGCGTTTATTGATTAAAAACGATTGAACTATAGTGCACAATTTACAAAGACTCCAATAACCCTATATCGAATCTAATGCAAACTATGCGTAATAACCTCAACAAGTAATGAAGCTTCTCCCTCTGATTCCAACGATCCCAACCGTGCGCAAATTCTCGCACCGATCGTCCAGCTGAGTACCTCGCTTCTTCGTTGTTGATCCTTCAAGATATCGCACAATCTTGAATCCTCAAGAAAACCCAAACCTTCTTCACAAATCAACTCGATCACGACTCTGATTCACCGCAAGCCGTACTGAACGTTATCGATCAAATGTACAACCTTTATCCGAATGATCCCATACTCATTCTTCAATGAATTGCAATTTGATGGAAGATGATGATCTTGTGAAGAATAACCCTTTGATCCAAATTATTCACCAAATTTGGTACCCAAAGAGTTTATCAAAGCTATTTCACTTTCTCACAGGTTTTCTCTCTTTTACAACAACAAATCACATTGCTATTTATAGAGAAAATAGAATTGAGCAAATTTAGGCAAAACAGAACAGACATGTATCGATACAAATGATGGTTTGTATCGATACAAACCCTTTGACCAGCGTTCAAATTTGAAATATTTGACCTATGTATCGATACAAACACGTATGTGTATCGATACATATATCAGTTTCTTGAAAACTTGACTGATATGTATCGAAGCATGCAAGCATGATTCGATACAACATGCGTTCTCTGGTCTTTTGAGAGAGTTAGGTGTGTATCAATACATGCAAGCATGATTCGATACACAAGTGACTCTCTGCCTCTGAGAGACCAGTTTTGTATCGATACAAACGATGAATGTATCGATACAAAATGCACAAAATCAGCCTGAAGTAATTTCAGGACATTTGTATCGATACAAATGATTATGTATCGATACGAAACACCTAAAAATCAGTTTTTCAAAGTTTAAAAATAGTTTTTCGCCGTCAAGTCATTTGTAATGTTGCCAAAATATGTTTCACTCTATTTTCATGTGTTTTGACAATTATTAAAACATGAGGATGAACTGGTGCACTTACATTCTCCCCCTTTTTGATAATTGTCAAAACTTTGCATAACTAACTAAGCCTATACCTAATATGCAATAAAATAGCAATATGTATACAGACGCAATTACACCAAGGCTAACCATAAGCACGCTCCCCCTGAGTTGATGCCATCATGCGTTTGATATTGTTGATAACATTCAAGACTTCTTTAGCTATTCATCCTTAGCTTGTGCAATCCAAATCTCTCCCCCTTTGACAATATCAAAAAGAAGAAGAGAACTCATTAGAAGTATCAAGTTCAAAAAGTTTTAACCATAGTCATATCGTGCACTTACATTTGTCGAAATGCACTATATGATGAAATTTCCTAATCAAAATAATTACATACAAAGATATGCCAAAATATATCAATGACGAATACCAAATATCATGACAAATATGGAATGTAGAACAACAAACCAAAACCAACGCATGAATATCGTAAAACATCGACATTTTAATAAGGTAACATATCCAAATATGGGACGAAATAAACAAAGCAATGCAACAAATGCATAAACGTAACATGATTATCCATACGAACAAAATTATCCAAAATAACAAGTTATACAAAACCAAAATGAATGTTGTCCAAATATGACAACATTAAAATTATCCGTACAACCATATTGAATAAGCAAAGTCATAAGCAATTTTTATGACTTCCAAATGACATGTATGTATGAAACACATATAATCAACAAGGTACATACTTATGTATGTGAGCAAAAACAATACCAAAGCACATTATAACATGAGAACACATGTTAAACCATATATGCATGATAAGACATTCACATAAATGAATCAAAGTACCAAAATTAATTATATGAAAATATATGTGTATGTATGCACACAAAGTCACATATAAGAACAAAACAAGCATATACAAGCCAAGTATGAACTTAATATGGCATTTGTAATGATCTTTGTCAAATCCCCATTTTAAACATATGAGTCTCAAAAACTTATAAATATTTTTGAGCAAAATTCTTGGAAATGGAGGATTAGACAACTATCAATGCGAATATCATATTAAGGTGAAAGTTATATGTATATAAAACCAATGTACAAATGCTAAGTAAAAAAAAAATATATATATATATATATATATATATATATATAAAGGTAAAGGTAGAGAATAGAATCTTCCCTTAAGTGTTAAGTGGAGGAAGTGATCAATTTCCACAACTTTGTAAGTGTTGAGTTGAAGCTTTTCTCATCATTTTCCTTGTTCATAAGTCTTGAACTCCATTGTTGTCGGTGTCTTTCGTCAATGGTTCAAGACGTTTTCCTACATACTTAGACATTTGAAATAGGTCTCCAACTCATGTTGGGTCCTAGTTGGTTAGTAGCAACATTATTGCTTAACTTAGATAACCATTGCATTTTGCCTTTAGGTACCAAGATTTTTCGAGCATGGCATTTTGCAATAGTATGACCCTTGTTACAACAATAATGACAAACGATATGAGGATTACTTTTCTTAGGATCCTTTTCAACAAATTTATACTTTTTATTTCTAGGTTTTAACGATTTGTTGAATTTAGATGGATCAACCGCAAAAGTAATCTCCGGCTTGGATGGTTCTTTTAGCTTATCTTGTAACTTTCGCAAGTCTCTATATAAGTAAAAACATCCATCACATCCGGTTCTATCGTTACCGTAACTATCAAAAGTCACAAGAGGTTTTTGAATCATAGACTCTTTGAGGGCTTTCAACTCAAGCTCCGTTTCCGAAACTTTTGCCTCAAGGTATTTATTAACTTGCATTAAACTTTTTAGTCGTTGAAAAGCCTCTTTAGTTTCTTTGTGTAACTTTTCAAAAGCGACTTGCAACTCATGATATTCTAAAAGCGTATATGAGCTAGAGGGATTTTGGTTTACCTTTTTAGGAGCTTTATCTCTCTTTTTGTGATGATGAGTTGTGAAGCATACATTAGCCACTTCGCCTTCATCACTTGAACTAGAGCTTGATGATGAATGAGATGAAGAGCTACTACTCTCCCATGCAACATAAGCTTTCTTTCCTTTGCTCCTCCTTTTGTTTGAAGATGACTCCTTCTCTTTTCTCTTGAGATTAGGACAATCCGGCTTGTAGTGACCAACTTGGCCGCACTCATAGCATATCCCTTTCTTGGAGTACCTAACATCATCATTCTTTCGGCGGTAACCAATATCTTTCCGAAACTTCTTAAGATTGTCGTCGGAGTGTCTTATCTCATTCTTTCTCACATATCTATTATAGCGTCGAACGAAGAACCCCATTTCCTCATCATCGGAATCGTCTTCGCTTGAGCTACTTTCCACTTGCTCAACCTTTTTGGACTTGGATGTGGAGGCCTTTAGAGCAATGAACCTCTTATCCTTTTCTTTTTCCTTTTCGTTGTGTTTCTCCTTTTTCCCACCTTTCTCATGCTTTTCCAACAAATTAAGCACTTGTTCATGTTCCGTTAGCTTGCCGAATAAGGTTGTGAAACTCAAAGTTGTAAGATCATTCGCTTCTTTGATTGCGGTGACCTTTGGTTGTCATGACCTATTAAGACATCTCAAAATCTTATTAGTAGCATCTTGATTAGTGATTGGTTTACCTAGACCATGTAACTTGTTGGTAATTTTTACAAACCTTTGTTGCATATCCGCAATGGTTTCACCATCTTGCATATGAAACAATTCGAACTCTTGAGTTAAGGTGTTTATTTTGGATATTTTGACCTCATTAGTACTCTCAAAATGAGTAACTAATGTGTCCCACATTTCTTTGGCCGATAAACAATGCGACACATGGTAAAATTGTTCAATCCCAAGGGATGAAATAAGTATGTTTTGTGCCTTTGCATCGTAATTGACCTTTTTCTTATCATCGTCCGTCCATTGTGCCATAGGCTTATTGGTGACAATGCCATTTTGATCGGTGTTTGTCGGAACAAACGGACCGTTCTCAATAGCATTCCACACTTCACCATCAAAAGAATTGATGTGTATGCGCATACTACTTTTCCAATAATCAAAATGGTCTCCATTGAATATAGGTGCCCGATTATAAGCCTCTTTAGATGCAAAAGCCATGTTTTCTAATAGTTGGCATAATCCACTGAATTTTGTGTACAAAATTGAACCGGGATCGTGATACCACTTGTTAGACTACTTGGCTAACCACTTAGAAGGGGGGGTTGAATAAGTGGCCCTTTTAAACAATGTTGATTTTAAAATTTAGTTCAAAAGGTACGCGCAGAAGCACCACCGGATCGGTAGTCTCTTTGCACCCGATTGATCACTGAAAAAGTAGTAAAGCCTTGAACGTGCGATGATAATGAACAAGAAACGATCGTGTGCAAAATATTCAATTTAAACGATCCAATAACACAATCCAAGCAAGTTACTAGAATTTAAAATTAATCCAATCACAATCAAGATATATGTCAATTGAATTCTGGTGCACACTTACGAACACGAAAATTCAATTGAATCGGAAAATTAAAGCGATTGCGTAAAGTAAAAGATTAAGGAAGAAAGACACAAACGATTGATTAGGGAGTTCCCAACGGCTTTCGTGTCGTCCTCGCGGTCGGCCAGGTACGTCTCCCCCCAAATAACCAAACGGGTTATTTGAGCGTTTATTGATTAAAAATGATTGAACTATAGTGCACAATTTACAAAGACTCCAATAACCCTATATCGAATCTAATGCAAACTATGCGTAATAACTTCAACAAGTAATGAAGCTTCTCTCTATGATTCCAACGATCCTAACCGTGCGCAAATCCTCGCACCGATCGTCCAGCTGAGTACCTCGCTTCTTCGTTGTTGATCCTTCAAGATATCGCACAATCTTGAATCCTCAAGAAAACCCAAACCTTCTTCACAAATCAACTCGATCACGACTCTGATTCACCGCAAGCCGTACCGAACGTTATCGATCAAATGTACAACCTTTATCCGAATGATCCCATACTCATTCTTCAATGAATTGCAATTTGATGGAAGATGATGATCTTGTGAAGAATAACCCTTTGATCCAAATTATTCACCAAATTTGGTACCCAAAGAGTTTATCAAAGCTATTTCACTTTCTCACAGGTTTTCTCTCTTTTACAACAACAAAGCACATTACTATTTATAGAAAAAATAGAATTGAGCAAATTTAGCCAAAACAGAACAGACATGTATCGATACAAATGATGGTTTGTATCGATACAAACCCTTTGACCAGCGTTCAAATTTGAAATATTTGACCTATGTATCGATACAAACACGTATGTGTATCGATACATATATCAGTTTCTTGAAAACTTGACTGATATGTATCGAAGCATGCAAGCATGATTCGATACAACATGCGTTCTCTGGTCTTTTGAGAGAGTTAGGTGTGTATCGATACATGCAAGCATGATTCGATATACAAGTGACTCTCTGCCTCTGAGAGACCAGTTTTGTATCGATACAAACGATGAATGTATCGATACAAAATGCACAAAATCAGCCTGAAGTAATTTCAAGACATTTGTATCGATACAAATGATTATGTATCGATACGAAACACCTAAAAATCAATTTTTCAAAGTTTAAAAATAGTTTTTCACTGTCAAGTCATTTGTAATGTTGCCAAAATATGTTTCACTCTATTTTCATGTGTTTTGACAATTATTAAAACATGAGGATGAACTGGTGCACTTACAGGACCCACTATTTTTGTGGATTGAAAATGCCAAACCACCTCGTAAAAAATGGCGGGTTAAACTGGTCGACTCGATGGGCTTGACCCGTTTTGCCATCCCCAGGATCAGCTAGCTTTAAGCTTAGCTGATTGAGTTTGTAGTGTTTGGTAAAATTAACTGTTGAATTAGCTTATAAGTATGAAATGACATAAATATAAAATATTTAACTAATATTTTTTCTATAAGCTCAAATGCTAATTGAAATAACATTTGAAAAATAAATTATAAGCTAGTAAAATAAGTTATAAGCTCATAATTAAAAACAGTTACCAAACAAACTTTGTTTTGTCATATGAGCTTATAAGTTATAAGATTAAATAGAGGTCTTATCAAACAGAGCCTATGTTTGGATACATTTATGTAAAAGTGATTCTCAAAATATGATATTATTTGAATAATTTGAATGAAAATTGTTTTTGTATCTATAATTACTACAAATTGAATTTTTATGTGTGTTTTCATAAAACATAAAACAAAAAATTCTAAACATTAATCTTTTGATAAATTAAGAGCATTTAGATGTCAATGTAGAGATAGACGTTTCAACTCAGTTGGCGCCTCTATCCTTCTTCGTCATCCACTTGTAGCTCATAATATTATTAAAAAAAAAAAAGATAATTACAAGGGGGACTAAGTCTTACCCCAAAGAAAAGAAAAAGAGAAAAAAAAAGAAAAAGAAAACAAAGTTCAAGTACTATGATATCTCTTTACCAGGCTTATGAGAAAAAACAATAATTCCTCAAAGCTATTCTAGTGTATAGATGACCAAATGTTCATAAAGACATGTGAAATGAAGCACCCTTCGAGCGGGTGTTATATGACTGACCTGTGCTCCTCACTTTCTATTTATCTTTCTTCTTCTGACTTCTTGAAATAAACGGTGTAAATGGGTTATCTTGATCTGTCATGTCTGCCTAAAGTTGCTTTACCACTTTTAGCTATTTTTGTACCTCGTCATCAAAGTCCTCATCAGCAACCACACGAGTGAGTTACAGGTACAATGATTATCTCCTCTCCATCACCACTGATCTCATCTTCAATGGTTCGTAATGTCCTGAAGAGGCATACTAAAAGTATTGTTTTTACGACCAACATTTGTAACAATTTCCTCCACCTGTAACTTTGGGGGTACAGGTTGAGGCTGTGCATATTTCGTTGGAATGGTCTCAAAGGCTTGTTGAGGCATATTATGTGACTTTACAACTTGCTCCGGGAGGGTCTTTAAGGCATTGATTTGCTCAATAGCCACCTCTGGTGGTTGGTGCACATCTAGTTGGGCGTGTGTTGCATCAGTAGTGGCGGAGTCGACCGCTTTCGCGATGTTCTCCTTTTTAATAATTTTGTCGATAACCTCCGGCTTCAGCTTCTTGCCATTCGCTTCCATTTGTTGCGGATGTATCCATTTGCACACTGAAATATCATGCCCAATAACATGACAATGATAGCAAAAATCTGGTAAGCGCTAATAAACAACTGAGTTTAGATGCATATCCCTCACGTTCAACTAATACGTCCTCAAACAGACGCTCTGACAGGTCCATATCCACTAAAATGTGTGCATAATACCGAAGGTCCAGTTCAAGGTGGCCTCATCGAGTGCAAGTGGGGTGCCAATTGCACTCGCAATTTCAAACAAAGTACACTATCTCCGGTACTCTTCTGGCAGCTCCATGAGGTTAATCCAAATCTGAGAGAGTTTGCCTCTGATTATGAGAGTTAAAATCATTGGTCCATTTTGATAAGCCGAGGATTCCTGGCTTCATGTTAATTGTTCTTGTAGCCTATGCCATTCTCATATCCTCGTATGGTGTGATATGAAACTCATAATAACATCTTCCTAACGATACCATCCTCCACGGATTATTGTTTTCCACAATGCAATCAATTTGATTTTCCACAAGGCAAAAAATTATTATAAGGTGAATTGGCACAAGGAGTGCAAGAGTGGTACATAGCCAACATCATATAAGAAATACAATCCTTAGTACATAACAGGGAGCATAATAAAATGTATCAGCAATAGGTCCCGATAACATGTTATAGCTCAAATGAACAGGTCCTGATAATTTGCAAGGTTTCCTACAAAATTTTCCAAAGCTGATAAATCACTAGGATTACATGATTTTGTTCCATTGTCAAGAGTCAAAGACAATATGACAACAACTTATGAATGAAGCGATCAACGGTGTTCATTAAAAAAGCAAGAAAGAGAACAATCAATACGCAAACAAGTAAAGGAAGTGAGATCCATTAGTCCTCACTCGTTAATAAGCACAACACCAAAATTTCACTACAACATTTTTTAATATAAGTAACATTTAAAACATTCTGGCTAAAAGTAATAAAACTGTGGTCTGCTTTTTGCCACGGTTTTTCTAATGTGGTTTATGCGGCCGTGGCTTAATCTCTCATGCCACCATTTTTTTACTTTTGGCGACGAAATTCATAAAACCGTGGTCTAAAGTATAAGAAGAAGCCATAGTTATGAAAGCCAGTTTTAGGCCACAAATTTTTTTGCCAACTTTAAGCCACAGTGGTATAACCATGGGAAATACTTTAGGCCACGCTTAAGACACGAAGGTTAAGTTAATGGAATACTAATAATTATATTTTGTAAAATGCTAATCAGGGTCTTTGGTATTTAACACTTGTAGCCTTAAAGCATTAATTTTAAATTAAAAAAAAATAACTTTTTTGTCATCGTGAGTTTAATCCCGTCGATAGAAATATCATATTATATATATAAAAGTTAAAGTTTGAATTTCGAATATTCAATTTATTCTTTTAAAATAAAATTTATAGTCAATAGATTATTTGATAAAAAAATAATATTAAAATAACTAAATTTGATATTTTAAAATTCATACAATCAACTTTTTAAAGATGTATAAAATAATATTTTCAATAATTTTTTTTTTAACTAGTATTCCATATATATTGGTTAGCATGACTATATAATGTTCTCACTTTTTTTTATCTTGCTAACGAATATCCGTAGAATATTTTTTTTGACAATAGAACAGTTTTTTAAATATTTTAAATAAATTATATAAAAATTTGTAAAGTTAATACATTAAAAATTAAAATATTTAATTTTTTAAATAAACTATTTTTTAAAATAGAATTTTTTCTTTCTCTCACACACTAGTACACTACTATATTTTCTCTTGTGGCCCGTGTGTGGTTGTATCATGATCTTGTGAATGCTTTTGTTTTTTTGCTTTGGGGTCAATGAACACTCTTACTTCTTCTCTGCATTTTTTTCACCTAACCATGTTCTTTGGTACGAACTAAACCATAAGGTATGGTTTATTTTGGTTTGCCTTGTCTCCGTTCCCATGGACGAATCTACATCTTACCCGACTTGAAATGAAATCTCATCATGTGTGTGTGTGCATAGCTGATTATAAGTTTTGGGAGTACATATATTTTGTGAAAATCCAATTGTGTCCCTCTTAATCATCATAAATATATTCATAATGACCAAACTATAGGGCCCATGAACTCGTTTCTTTCGGGCAAATTCTAGGAATTATATACTCTTTATGCATTTTGTGTCTAATCTTTTTTATTTTATTTTATTTAATTCGATGATTGTTGATCAACAATGGAAAAAAATAGTGCATAGGAGAAAGGAAATTAATAAATGAATGACTGAAATTAGAGCATAATGAACAAACGAGAAAAATAGTTAAAGAAAATTCATATTTCAAATTCTAATGTAAATTAGAAGAACGTTCATCATAGATCACTACTTGAAAAATATTTAAAACTCTAACGATATTATAGTCAAGTACTAACTTAAGTGTTAGAGTGCTAATATTGCTGCAAGTATCATTTTCCCTTTTACAACTAAAACTCATATCATCTTATAAATACAGACATGACCTCACCATCACACTGAAAGGATATTCTTGTTTAAACATACAGTTAACATGGTAAAAACCTATATTTATTATAAGTTTTTGTATGGCTTTTGGTTCATAAGGTTTTTGGTTCACATTATTATTATTATTATCTATATTTTTGGGATCAAATTGTAATCTTCTTTTAATATATCAAACCCATAATATATATGCATTGATAAATTATTACACATCCATATTTCTTAAAACCTATTTTGGTCATTTACATAGTAATTTTGATACAAAATATTCAAAGAGCAATTTTTATACAAATCACTTTTGTTGTAAAAGTATTCAAACATAAATTATTTTATTTCAAACTCCCTTTTAACTAAAATCAAATTTGCAAAATCAATACAATCAAAATCAATTTTGGATGCCACAAAATCATATATACATACAATTAATATAGATTCAAAATAGATTACATAATCGGTGCTTGATTTTTTGTTTGGCTTAAATATCATTTTTGTCTCTGTATGTTAGCAAATTTTTTGGTTTAGTCCCTGTTTCTTTTTTGTTGAAAATAAATCCCTGTATATTTCCTGCGGATTTAGACTTTAGACACTAATATCAACAAATTTTATAGATTCAGAAACTTATTTGCAACAAAAATATATATAAAAACTAAAACAAAAAATTCGCGAGACTAAAATATCTTTTAGACCTTTCTCTTTTTACAATAATTCGTTAACATTTGTTTTCAAAATCGATCCCCAAAAGCAACAAGCATACAATGGTTTTGAGGTGAGCAGAACTTAAGAAGTACAAGAATAGAACAAAAGAAAGAAAAAATTGCAAAGACATAATGCAAAGAGAGAAAGAAGTGGAGAAGGTGATGATGTATGGGACTACAAGATGGAAAAAGAGTATCTAATATTTCACCTTTTTTTTTTTTAATCATCTAATCTTTCAAATGAACATTAATAATTTGTACCTTGACCATTCAACCCAAGAATTATATAGACTTAAATTGGGGACCTACATATCAACAATTCTGGATAATGGATCTTCTCAAGTCTACTTAGGGGTAAATTTTTTTTCAAACCATTGATTTAGGAGAAGAAAGAGAAAAGAAAAAGTAAAAAGGTAAATTGAATGGTAATAATTTTACAATTGAGATAATTGAGGGAGAAAAAAATTGAGAGAATCCATTCTCACAATTCTGTATTATATATATCCAAACTCATTCTTAAAGAGGATAAATCCTCTCAATTTTTCTTAATTTTTATATTTCAATTATTAATAAGCTTTCTATTTTTTTTAGATTTAAATATTATTCGACATTTATAATCCAATTGTCTGATATTCATATTATTTTCTCAATTTTTTATTTTTTATTTTCATTTTGAAGAATCATTTCTCACAATTGTGTATAATATATCCAAAGCTCACTCCACCTGAGGGTCTATCTCTCCTTGTTAAACCCATTGATGGCCTAATTTTAGGGTATGTAACTTTGTGTAAAAGAGATTTGTAGGAATTGGTCCCACTTGAGAGTACCATTATACTTTCCATTGATGTGATACATTGATGTACCTAAACCATAAAAAAAATGTTTAATTTTTATCAGTAAAATATATTGATAAAAGATTTTTGAATCTAAAATATAACAATTATTTAAAAATGGAAATAAAGATTGTTGGAGAGGAAAAAAAACTAAATTTTTTTGGTAATTGTTATTTTTTAACTTTAAAAGTCTTTTATCTATATATTTTACTCATAAAAACTAAGCAATTTTTTTATCAAGAATTTATTGAAAATTTGTTTGGCTTAACTTCTCCTTTTATTGAGTAAAAAAATTTAAAATAAATTAGGTCAAACGATACCATAAATCTGATTTAAAATAAGCGATTAATTTACCTCACCCCCATAATTCTAAAATATTATATATGATGTCTGAAGTGTACATATAAACATCATAATTTATTTTAGGGTTAAATACATTTTTGGTCTTTATAAATTAGTTCAAGTTTTGGACCATCAAATATTTTTTATTATGATTTTTTGTCCCTACTTTTCAGTTAATTTGTGTATATCATTAAAAAATTAATTTTTTTTGATAGTCATGTTTATAACATTATAGAAATCTCTCTTCCAATTTTTTTTAACAAGGGATGAATTTAATATGAATTTTTGTGGGTTTTTGTGAGAGAGGTTATTATATTATTATAAACATGAATAAAAAAAATAATTCAAAAATGTGAAAGTACACAAGAGTTAATTAAAAGTTGAGACCAAAAGTCATTAAAATTTTTCATAATGACTAAAAATAAAATTTAAGATTAAAGAGTGAAATTCTAGCCACTAGACTACCTGACAAAAAAATTTTTTTTAAATATTTATAGCTAGGGACCAAAAACTTATGTAATCTTTTATTTTAAAAAACAAAATACTTCAATATATTACTAAAAGACTAGTAAATTTTATTTTTTTTAAAAAAGTTACACAACTAAAATTAAAAGATTCATATTATATACAACGAAAAGTATATTTAGGAAATATTACGAAATATGTTTGTGAGTTCAAAAAAGAAAACGAAAAGTAGTTAGAAAACAAATCAAATAATAGCACTTGTTAGTATTACATCTGCTCGCGATGGTATTGTGATACTTTTGGGTTTGGATCATGAGTCTATTTGGTTCGGGGGTTTTGGAGGGGGAGGGGAGGAGAAGTGAGGTGATGTTTAAAGTTTTTATGTTTGGTTCAATTTTTTAGAAGAGGAGGAGCTCAAGACACCTTTGAAGCCACTTTTTTCTTCCCCCCAAATTGGGGGGATTTGGAGGGGAGGGGAGGTGAGACAGTATATGTTATTACAATATTAATTATATTGACATAATTATCGTCATATTTATTTTAAAATACCAAACATATTTGCAATTAAAATCTCTTCCCTCCCCTCCCCTCCCCTCTCTTATTGTGAACCAAATATATAAATAATTGAAAGACATCACCTCCCCTCTCATTCCCTTTTTTGAACCAAACATACCCTACTTATTTGTCTTCCACTCCTTCATTCATTTGTTTTTTCCTCTCTCTTACATTTTCTCACTCTTCTTCTTTTTATTATTTTTATTATCTTTTATTGATTTTCTCTCTCCTATTACACATATTTTGAAAGGAGGGAGAAAGATGGAAGGAGAGGATCCATCCTCGACCTGAATCCTCAGCTGCAAGATTCTTTGCAGCTCTCTCTGCTGCATGTTTGTTGGCCATTAGATTATTTGTATGGCTGATATATTGAGTGAGAAATATTAATGAAAACACTCCAATATTATTATTACGGCTCTGGTTATAATTTTGTTACCCACATCACCTTTGCACTTCCCTTCACTTTCTCTCTTTTTGTTTTTTTTTTTCCGAAATGTTCTAACCTTGCAACTTACATTCATATCTACAAATCTTTTTAGCACTGTCTTATATGTTTCAATTAGCTAATCTAACTCAATTTCTTTTAGGGTTAAATATGTTTTTACTCCCTACATTTTGCGAAATCGTCTAGAATGATCTCTACATTTTAAAGAATGAAGTCAAGGCTATCTTTCCTCTTCCTTTCACCGTCGTTGTCTCCTCCTCCATCATCATCCAACTCCGGCCATCTCAGCAACTACTTTCTTAACATCTCTCACACCATTCCCCACCGTCTCCTCCCGTGTAGTTTCTTTTGCCATCTCCGCCTCTTCACCGCTCTGTAAAGTCTAAACCCTTCCGCAAATCCTTAAGTTCTTTCAAGATCCGCTTTGAAGCCATGGTACAAATCTAGCAAAAATCAGATCTTAATCCATAATCAAATAAAAATCAAAACGCAAAACATGAATAGATTGAAAACGCGAGGTGAAAAAATAGATAAAGAACATGGAGATTTTATATATAAATGGTTTCCGCCGGAGAGGGATGGTGGCCGAGGATGTGGTGGAGGAGACGACAGCGGTGGTGGAGCGGGTACTCCATGAATGATTGAGTAAAAAATATGATGTTTCAAAATCTTAATTTTATTTTCCTTTGGCTTTTTTATTTATTAAAATAGATATTAATTGTAGACTTTAAATATCAACCCTTTGATCTATTTTTTGCCACATGTCACTTATCTGTTAAGGGAAAAGGAATAAATGGAGCTCCCTGAAATGGAGCATAGCCACACTCCCTTTATATAGCCACGAGTTAGCATGAACTTTATGAGCAAATCGGGCTAAACAATGCACCTGGTCTAGAAAATCTCCAGCTACAATCTTCTAGAAACAAAATATATTTTTTTCATAAATATATTTGCATCAAATATTTTGTTTCCTTAAATGCTTCAACATCTTTGGAATCATATATTTTATTTCCTTAATTGTTTCAACATCTTAAGGATTAAGCAAATACGGGTTGCTTGTTATAGCTTCCAGAAAATACTCACGTCTTGGCGCATAAGTCAGCGTGAGATAATTTTGAAACTAATCTTCAAAAGATATCACGCACACATAAAATTCGAACACGTCAGCTGTGATGTTGTGCCCACAAGTTGGAGCATCTGATCCAACATCTTGCTGCAACATTGTTTTAACAAAATGCAGCCAACATAAAAAACCCAACAATGTCTTCAACAACACCTCATATCTCCTTATAAAAAAAATAGTTGTTTTCTCCATGTAAATTAATTGACACGTTCTTAAGTCGAAAAGAAATTTGACGACACCCATACGTGATTAAACCAAAAGAAGTTCACTAAGTAAGTTACTTAATTGATCAATATATATTTTCTAAAATAGGGTGTAAGTGGGCTAAACTTCCAATTTTAAAATAGGCAGGTAAAATCCAAATTCAGTCAAAATATGGGTTAAAACTGCATTCAAGTCAAAAATAGGAGGTTAAAAATATAATTATTTGAATTTTTGAGAAATTATAAATTTATATGTATAATTTTTTTTCAAAGATCTTTTTCTCTGGGACGTAGGTTCCTTAATGATATCTTTATATCTTTCATCGAGACGTGTTTCTTAAATCTTAATGCAGAGTAATAGATTTATTTTCTTCGGTCTCATATATAAGAAACACTTTGCATTTTAAATTCATTGTAAAATGAATGTATCTAGACAATATTATAGTCTAGATTCATCTATTTTACAATAAATCTAAAACAAAATTTTTTTATATATGAGACTAGAGGAGTATAATTTAAGAATTATTTTTTCCTTAATAGGTAATTCGTTTTATGCTTAGACCAAGGCACTGTGTCTTGTTTCACCGTGTGGAACAAGAGAGCAGATCCTCTCAATTATTATTTTCACTGCAGGAAGAGCAATGGAGCATCAAACCATTGAAATATCATTTTTTTTAAAAAAATTTAAAGTTTAAAATTTTTAATGGATGGTCAGGATCTCACTGGATCCCTCCTTTCACCGGAGAGGATCCGGTCTCGTGGAACAATGTCAAAATGGAGAAAGACTTACCTAGACACAAACATTTGAGCACAAAGTTTAGACACACACACATAAATTAATAAAAATAAAGAAAAAATAAATTTGTCACATCAATCAATACCATTTTAATATTTTTCTCATTAATTTTTTAAACTCATTGTGAGAGTGTCTAAAAGATAAATATTTGGATTTGTGCTCATGATAATATTTCTCGTCAAAATGAAACCTTAACTAGGATTGCAGTAAAAAAGAAGCTTAACTAGAATTATGAATATTTAGTAAAAAATAACTACAATTATGAATAAACTAATCAAAAAGAGAAAGCATATATACTGTGAAGCGACAGGGTATGGTACCACTTCCACTTAGAAAATACAAAAGCTTGTGTAACCCATGATTTTATCACCTGAAAGAAATCTTATGCTCAGAGAAGAAGATCTCTAGGTACCAATAAAAAAAAGCAGCTTATTATTAAATTAATAACAAATTAAGAATAAACATATCTCATGCCCTTTTGTTTGGAGTAAATTAAGAATAAACATATCTCATGCCCTTTTGTTTGGAGTGAAGGGAACACTCAACGAGCCCAATCAAGTTCTTCCCTTTCATCTTTATCCTATTGGGTCTAACTTTTTGGTGGCACTAACCATTGCACCAAAAAACTATTTTGATTATATATTAAGTTAATCTAAATAATACCCTTTTTCTTTGCACGTCTATGTGTTATTTTATCATAATGGTGTCACTTTTTTTGCCATATTTATTTAATATGGATATACTTATTACTAGTACCCTTTTTTGAATATAATACGAATGTCACCAATAAAACATTTTCAATTTTAAATTACATTAATTTGTTGGTTGTGGGATTAGTGGATTACCTAATTAATAACAAATCCCCTTGTTCTAGCTCAATTAAGCTAGCTTCTTTGTGATCACTGTCCACTAAGAGGATGGAGAAAGGGACATCAGTGTATGAAATGAATCATCAATTATCAACAATATATTAATATTACCTAATTTAATTTAATTTAATTTATAGCGTGCGTGGACCCTCATTTTGTAGGATGTACGTAAGCGCGCGCGCGCGCGCGCACACACACACACACATATATATATATATATATAAGTAATTTTTCATTTTTTAGTTTCAATCAATAACTGACGAATTTAGTTAGTATTATAAACTAGGTATTCCATTCGATCTTAATTATAATCAAATATCACTTTTTAGATATACTGGAAAACTAATGTATCTAAAAAATAAAATTTGCTTATAATTAAGACAGGAGAAAGTATATCTGTTATTGAATGAATATAAAAAGTGAAAAATTGATTATATAAGACTAGAAGAATAATTTTTTTCTTTCCCCACAAAACTCCTATTTAGCCTCTTGTTAATGATGTTTGATAAATCGGACCAGTTGGACTCACATCTGTTCATTTTGGTTGAAAATTATCTCACCGAAAAAAAATGTAACTATTTAATTTGGACTCAATAATTTTGACTATCTATATTTTCGGTTTATTTGAATATCGGACCATATGAATGACAAGTAGATTGAGTCGGTTGTTAGTTATATTGAAATTTTGTTGCTACATTTAAAACTTCATTAATCCAATAATTCATATTTACAAATAGCTTAATATTTCGTACAAAAGAGACCAAATGATTGAAGAACTAAATGAACAATAAAGAGGATGAAATGTAATTACTTTGTTTCAAATCTAGATCTAAAGACATAATAGATCACGTAGACGAGAAATAAAACTAAAAATAGATCTAGAATATTAAAATATGACTTAAATATGTTTTTGGTCCTTGCCATTATGCCTTGTTTTGAAAAGAGCATCCGAAAAAAATTTGATTTTAGTCCCTGCAATATTTCAAAACTTTTAAATAGCTCATGAAAAGAAAAAGCACAAAAATGAAGAAAAACAGCTCATCGTGTCACAATGGCTCCCAACGTGACACGATGAGAGGTGCTTGTTGGCCAAGACATCAGAAATTATATTTTTGAAGAAAATCTTAGCATCGTGTTGCGATGGTGCACAACGTAGTACTTGGTGACCACGCTGATGAAACGCACAAGATAAGTTATATTTTCAAACTGAATATTTCCATCGTGCCACGATGGACCTATCGTGTCACGATGGCTTGCTGAGGCCAATTACGAAAAGTATAAATAGACCCTCCATTCCTCATTATTTTTCATTCAGAAATAGAAGAACTTTCTATTCCTTTTGGAGAGAAGTTCGGAGGAGCTCTAAGGGAATAGTTTTCTCCCCTTACGGGAAAACTAACTCAGCAAGGTATGAATTCTTTAGGCTTTTGAGTTGAATTCTTGTAATTTAATTATGTAAGTCTTTTGTAATAAATTTCTTAGGTTGTGGTGGAGACGATGAACTCCCCGATGAATACTTTAGTCAGGTAATTGAGTCAAAATTATGATAAATGAAATTCAGTATATTATTGTTATTTATTTTCTTGCTTTAACAACGTTGCTCAGAATAAATATTAGGGTTTACTTTAATAGTAGCATATTAGGGTTCTCTTTAATATTTGTCCGGAACTACTAATAAATAACACTATTTGTGACACATCACTATTTGTGACTTAGCAATTAGAGGAAGAATCATGCACTATTTATGACATATCAATTAGAAGCTGAACAGCCCGAAACTAAGATCTAGGGGCATTGGGTGGTTGATGGTCATAATGCATGTATGTAAATAACTATGTCTAGTAATTAGGGTATGCGACACAACAGTGTTAGGCTCTCGTAGGTACCTTAGTTGCGAAAATAGGGAAACTTTGCTTACATAGTGTAGCAGTAAGGTGCTACTAAAACAAGGATAAAATCGACGCCAAATAATAATACGAATAACGATGTTATACACCGATTATGCCAAGTATGAAGGAGGGAGTAAGTTCAACTACCATACCTATCCTCTATGTTTCTGAATCAAAAACCTTTATTTTTCCGCAACGCTGATGACAAGAATTAATGCAGTATTTTAGGTAGTATTATTAGTAGTAAAATGACTAAAACAGGCCCAAATATCAAGAACAACCCGAAGAATCGAGAAAAAGCTTCAAGACAAAGTGAAGACACGCAAAAGACAAGAAAAATAAAAAAATGTAGAAAAGCAGCTCATCGTGTCACGATGGCACTCAACGTGACACGATGAGAGCTGCTTGTTCGCCAAGACATCAGAATTTATATTTTTGAAGAAAATCTTAGCATTGTGGTGCGATGGACCTCAACGCAGTACAATGACATTACTTGGTAACCACGGTGATGAAACACACATGATCAGTTATATTTTTAAACTGAATCTTCCCAACTTGTCACGATGGACCTAGTGTGACACGATGTCTTGTTGAGGCCCATTACGAAAAGTATAAATAGGGGCTCCATAATTCATTATTCTTCATTCAGAAATAGAAGAACTTTCTATTCCTTTTGGAGAGAAGTTCGGAGGAGCTTTAAGGGCATAGTTTTCTCCCCTTAAGGGAAAACTAACTCAGCAAGGTATGATTTTTTTATGCTTTTAGTTGAATTCTTTTTATTTAATTATGTAGTCTTTTGTAATAATTCCTTAGGTTGTGGTGGAGATGATGAACTCCCCGATGAATACTTCGGTCATGTAGTTGAGTCAAAGTTATAATAAATGAAATTTAATAAATTATTATTGTTGTTTATTTTCTCGCTTTAACAACGTTGCTCGAAATCTGGCCGGATAGACGGCAACGCCTTTAGAATAAATAATTAGGGTTTACTTTAATAGTAGCATATTAGGGTTCTCACTATTATTTGTCCGGAACTAGTAATAAATAACACTAGATGTGTAGAAACGGTAAACATCCTGAACTAGTTGTGACTTAACAATTAGAGGAGGAATCAGGTACTATTTGCGACATAGCAATTATTAGCTGAATAGCCCGAAACTAAGATCTAGGGGCATTGGATGGTTGATGGTCATAATGCATGTATGTAAATAACTCTATCTAGTAATTACGGTATGTGACACAGTGAGGTTAGGCTCTCGTAGGTGCCTTAGTTGCAAAAATAGGGAGACTTTGCTTACATAGAGTAGCAATAAGGTGCTACTAAAACAAGGATAAAATCAACGCCCAATAATAATACGAATGACTATGTTATACACCGATTATGCCAAGCATGAAGGAGGGAGTAAGTCTAACTACCATACATATCCTTTATGTTTCTGAATCAAAACTTTTACTTTTCCGCAAAGCATATCGCTCTTTTTATAAATTAAAAACCTTTTTCCTAAAAACCAAAGCGAATGCAAAAACTCACGAACTAGAATAGCACTAGTGAGGCTTTGACACGATCCCTGTGGATACGAACTCATTCTAGACACCTAGAGTGTGAATTATTGCTCGACGACAAACTGGTCCACTTGCCAGAACGTAGTCAAACGCATATCGCTCTTTTTATAAATTAAAAACCTTTTTCCAAAAACCAAAGCGAATGCAAAAACTCACGAACTAGAATAGCACTAGCGAAGGTTTGACACGATCCCTGTGGATACGAACTCATTCTAGACACCTAGAGCGTGAATTATAAAAGAGAAAGCTGCAAAAGAACGGTTAATGATCAGGAGGATCATTGAACTAAGAGGCTTCTGAAGAATAAAAATTTCAGGAAGCAAATAAGGGGCTGTAACAAGAAATGGTTTCGGTACCAAGGGAACCATTTGAGAAGATGACATGAGTAGGAAGAACCATCAGGAATAAACGCTTACGGGAGAACCATCCACGAAGTTACCCAGATAATACCATGCAAGTTGGGGATGAAAACACTATGCTCTATGAAGCTAACCTGAAAAACAAGCCGCCAACAAGTTTAGTCGAGGGAGTAGTGAAGCTAGGCTGGTACTGCCGAAATTATGAAAATACTGAAGATGGTAAGTGCTTGGGAATGGACAAGAAGAGCACAAACGAGACATGCGAACCTATCCTATGTAATGGAGGAAATGCGCCAAGCTAATGAGACGTTAAACAAGCGCTGCTTGGGAGGCAACCCAAGGATAAATATTTATATTTCAGTATTTTAATTTCAGTAATTTCAATTTTGTAATTTCAATTCTTAGTGTGTACTTTAGAATTCCATATATGTCATTTTCATCCATATAACCCCGTCAAACTTATTAAAAAATTAAATAATTGTTGCTGTTTGTTATCTTGTGCATGATAAACTGTTATAGATAAGATTGCAGCGAAGTGAGTTATGGATTTTGATGATCCGAATGTCACGCCTTAACACAAATACCAAAGGTGAATGCTCCGAAAAACGGAAGTTCGGGAGACAATGAGACGAGTGATGAAGCGATGTCTGCAGATAAGTGTTCACGCCTTCAGATACCTAAGCCAAGTGAGAATTTGAGCAAATATTTCCAACAGGTATTACCAATTTCTTTCGATCTATGAGAGTTCCTCACTCCTGTTTATTTTTCAGAACTTGCTCCAATTCTCTGTAACTGGTTCATTTATTAAATTATGCATTGAGTCAATTGTTTGTTATAACCCAGAGCCTTTTCAAGCCACTCTTTATATTATTATATCCTTTGCTAGCCAATTTGTGCCGTAAAAAAAAAAACCCTTTTCTTTCGATGACAAACCACGATATAAGCCTATAGACCAGAAAAACAAAGAAATTACCCTCTTTTGGAGTTAGGTAATAGTTCTCTGATCATGGCAGCGATCTAAGTTTGGGATTGCTCATGGAACTAGCAACAATTCAAGTTTGGGGTGGGTATACAGAGAACTATCACTACAAAAAAAATATAGAAAAAAAGAGACTGGAAAACATCAAAAAATTCTCTAAAAAAATAGTCTCTTAAAAAAAAATGAAAAAGAAAAGAGCCAAAAAGGCAAAAACAGTGATAGAAAAAGAACCACAAACCTCTCTCCGGTTCTATTCTCTGATACAAAAAATCAAAAAAGTACCCTATGGAATAAGGTTGCATACGCAAAAATGAAACAAAGTTGAACTTAACTCCAATGTTAGCCTAGTTATCCCAAAAATGTCCTACCTTGACCCTAGCCACGTTATAACGCTTAAAAGACCTCCAAAAATGCATGATTATTAAATTTTGACAGGTTGCTTAGAATTTTTGCAAGCCTATGGTAAAATGGCAGGTTGTGCGATGATTGAGAATAACCCTTTCAATTTCGAGCGAAAATGTGGGAGAGAGAAAATGTTGAACACAGACTCTTGCAGACACTTGTCCGACTCGCTACTATCAACTTCTCTTGAACCAAGCAGGACTGAGCATTGCACGCTGCAGTAAGAATCAGCGGTACCATTTCTGAACAAGTAAGGGTGTGAAATTCCTATCATCTTTATTTATTTCTTAACTCGCTAACGATCTTGTCTGACAGCATGTTACTTGAGGACAAGCAACAATTTAAGTTTGGGGTTGAGATGACAGGAATTTCTGCAGTATTTTAGGTAGTATTATTAGTAGTAAATCGATCAAAATAGGCCCAAATATCAAGAATAACCTGAAGAATCGAGAAAAAGCGTCAAGACAAAACGAAGACACGCAAAAGACAAGAAAAAGCCAAAAAATGAAGAAAAACAGCTCATCGTGTCACGATGACTCCCAACGTGACACGATGAGAGCTGCTTGTTCGCTAAGACATCAGAAATTATATTTTTGAAGAAAATCTTAGCATCATGTTGCGATGGTGCACAACGCAGTACGATGACATTATTTGGTGACCACGCTGATGAAACGCACATGATCAGTTATATTTTCAAACTGAATCTTTCCATCGTGCCACAATGGACTTATCGTGTCACGATGGCTTGCTGAGGCCCATTACAAAAAGTATAAATAGAGCCTCCATTCATCATTATTTTTCATTCAGAAATAGAAGAACGTTCTATTCCTTTTGGAGAGAAGTTCGGAGGAGCTCTAAGGGCATAGTTTTCTCCCCTTACGGGAAAACTAACTCAGCAAGGTATGATTTCTTTAGGCTTTTAGTTGAATTCTTGTAATTTAATTATGTAAGTCTTTTGTAATAAATTCATTAGATTGTGGTGGAGACGATGAACTCCCCGATGAATACTTGGGTCATGTAATTGAGTCAAAGTTATAATAAATGAAATTCAGTATATTATTGTTATTTATTTTCTTGCTTTAACAACGTTGCTCGGAATCTGGCCGGATAAACAGTAACGTCTTTAGAATAAATATTAGGGTTTATTTTAATAGTAGAATATTAGGGTTCTCTTTAATATTTGTCCGGAACTAGTAATAAATAACACTAGATGAGTAGATACGGTAAACATCCTGAACTAGTTGTGACTTAGCAATTAGAGGAGGAATCAGACACTATTTGCAACATAGCAATTAGAAGTTGAACAACCCGAAACTAAGATCTATGGGCAATGGATGGTTGATGGTCATATTGCATGTATGTAAATAACTCTGTCTAGTAATTAGAGTATGTGACACAGCGGGGTTAGGCTCTCGTAGGTACCTTAGTTGCGAAAGTAGGGAAACTTTGCTTACATAGTGTAGCAGTAAGGTGCTACTAAAACAAGGATAAAATTGACGCCAAATAATAATACGAATAACTATGTTATACACCGATTATGTCAAGTATGAAGGAGGGAGTAAGTTCAACTACCATACCTATTCTCTATGTTTCTGAATAAAAAACCTTTATTTTTCCGCAACGCATATCACTCTTTTTATAAATAAAAAACCTTTTTTCAAAAACCAAAGAGAATGCAAAAATTCACGAACTAGAATAGCACTAGCGAAGGTTTGACACGATCCCTGTGGATACGAACTCATTCTAGACACCTAGAGTGTGAATTATTGCTCGACGACAAACTGGTCCACTTGCCAGAACGTAGTCAATTTTCTTCAATTTTACTCATTTTTATGCAATTTCTTCCAACTCTTACTTTTTCTCCAAGTAAGCTAAAACCTTTAGGTATTTTCCATGATTGACTACCTAAAACTACTAAAATTACATATAGATCCTAAAACTACTCTATAAACACCATAGAAATTCATGTCATCACAACCCCCGTTGTTAATTCGATTAACTCACACTAATAGATCCTTGATGTGTGGAGCAAATATACGAGAATATCAATAGATCTTGCAGTGATCATGTTGTAACAGCTCGGGTCACTTTTCTACGTATTTAGTTGACAATCACGAAGATGTACCATACTATCTTTTCTATCCCTCTCTAGTAGAGTTTTTACCATCCGTGAAAATCAAACCATGTACCCTGAGGTTTAAGTACATGTTCAATCCATTCCCACTACCAATTGAGCTAAAATCTCTACTAGAGAGGGGATAAAGAAGATTATGAGGTACAACGTCGGGATTGTCTACTAAATACTTAGAAAAGGGGCCTGAGATGTTACAAAAAGGGGCCTTTCCTTCTTAATTATATTTCTTAGTTAACTATATGTTATAAAATATTCGAATTTGACTATCAGACTATCTAAATTACGGGTTGAGTTATTATGCATAAGGAATATCCTTATGTATGGTGCATAAATAAATCTCCACCATGCATGCTTTAGTGCATTTGATTGATCAAAAAATCTAATTGATCAAAAAAGCATTGGATGGTGGAGATTTATTTATGCACCATGCATAACGATATTCCTTATGCATAATAACTCTAACCCTAAATTACTATCTCACACCTTTCCTTCCTAATTAAATTATAAAATCAATTAAAAATCTTATTTTAACAATGAAATCTATTTCAATGAAAAACTCCTTATTTTTTGCTAAAGATTCTCCCAACTAATTCCTAATCAAATATTCATCATATCTCTTATTATTTCTATTTTAACTAAAAACGATTTCCTCTCATATTTCTCCTTGTCTAAATTAGTAAAATCAAATAAAATTTTAGCTTAATTCATCGCTTCTATCATATTTAACAAATTAAATAACACATAAATACTTCTTATTCAACTGAATTTAATTAAAACTAATAATTCTAAAAATCAGGATGTTACACAATGCAAGAAATCCTATGCACAGGTTCAAAAACATTTATGCATTGTTGAAGATTCCAAGAAATCTATGCACAGGTTCAAGATTCCAAGAAATCTTATGCATAGGTTCAAAGAGATCTATGCACCGGTTCAAGAACTCATGTTTTGGAAAAATGAACTTTGTTCAATGTAACTTTGCAAAAAATATTTTAGAAATTTTTTATTAAAACTTTGCCTTGATCATATCAATTTATTTCTAACTTGTTTTTATAATAATTCAAAATCAAACGAGAATGTACATACATTTATAAAGGAGTTATGTTTTTCTGTGATGAGTAGAGGCATCACTAGTTTGCTTTTCTCGTGTTTAGAAGCTATTCGTTTGCAAAGGTTCCACGCTACAAGAGGTATCTACATAGATTCATTGGGTCATGCTTATTCGTAATGATCCATGGTAAGAAAATTTTAAATTATATGTTGCGCTAGTCTTTAACTTTTCTTCAGTTGAATAAACATTCCAAAGACAAAATTGAGGTCAGGGAAAGGTTATATAATGAGAATTTGTGATCTAAGAACAACATAACTATCATTCAAACTGGTGAAGAATAGAAGCACAACATAACTATCATACAAAGTGCGTGCGAACATGATCTACATGCACAAACGTGCCTTCAAGTCAACCCAAGCTTATGCTACACTATCAACGTAAACAAGACTCCGTGAAATCGAAGGTATATCATAATTCATCAACCAAGAATGAACAAAATTGTTGCAACGAATCCACGCTTCATATGTGGCATCAAACGAATATGGTATTGGACAGGATCCACCAAGAAAATAGAGTATGTTCTTCATGATGATCGTCTAGCGCATGAACCTTGACCAAGGATGATAATTGTTACCATCTAATAGGGGATTCACGAGTGAAGCTGTTATAATCTCGTTGGAATGCACGCAAAATGAATTATATGATGGATCAGCGGGTGCATCGATGACCGAAATCTCCATCATATTGATACGCGTTCGAACCATTCTGATAATAGGAAAGAATGCAGGACAACACAGATGAAGAAAGGTACATCAAAGCTCAATTTCAGAGCTTTGATAGCATAAGAAAGGTATCAATGATCATGATAAAAGAGATGAAAAAGGATAATATCCTAAAAGGAATAGAAAAAATAGGCAAATTGAAATAGAGAAAATAAAAGATTGATTTTCTTTATTGATCAATTGATAGTTACAATAGGTTATTAAAATCACCTATTACAAGGTAACTAACTCTAAAATGACAGTTATGCTAGTTGCTTGTGGCACAAGTCACAAATTTATGACTAATAAAACAAACCTATAACTAATACAACCTATCATAGTCTCAATGAAGTGCACACATGGGATATGTCTTGCACCTTACACAATTTTTTTTTAACAATGAAGTTGATAATCAAACCTACGACCTCTGTCATATTATCTAAACTCCTCATCAATGGACACAACCTAGTGACTTGCATCTTAACATTAAATCAAATTTGATATGATAGTATTTAATGATCTAAAGATTGAAATCAAACTTATGCATCACAAAATAAAAATTCATGTGTGCTGTTGCTTGAAATCAATGTTCAATAAGCATATGCAAGTATACACAGTCTTATCTGTAGCAAAAGTAATTAGAAAAAGTATCGTTCTCACAAGGATTGTGATAAGGGAGTTTCGTTCCAGAACTAGCTCAATCAGATTTAGGCTTATGAGTGATTAAGGTAAAAAAAAATAACATTTAGGGTTTGCAAATAATAATAAAGCAAAATGATTAAAAAGGTTTTGAGAAACAGTTGTGAAAGCACGTTGAAACTATGATCCATCTAAATCCGGTTTAACATGTGTGAGTGATGAGATAAGTGCAGGCAAGACTCTTGCAAGCAACTCTTGCCTTGTGGTGTATATCTACAACGTTAGATTATGCAATGCGTGATAAGATGAGTCCTATGTCTAGGCCAAACTTACTTCATTACAGTTCAGAAATTTGTGGTTGTATTCTTACTATGGCCCTAAAGTTTATGTCTAAGTCTTTAAGTAGAAAATATATGTCTATACCTCACTTAACCATATTAGTTCATTAAGTCCATTTATCATTAGACGTCTCTTAACAATAAACTTGTATTCAAATATAAGGTGATCAGTCCTAGATGTAAATATATAACAAATATATAACAATAACAAAATATAAATACACACATCACATCACATAAACATATTAAACTTTCATTTAGAATTCACATAACTTCAACATAAAGAGTATTAGCTCATGGTGAGCTTGGAAACCACAACAACTAGAATAATAAGGTTACACATTAAAATGAATTCTAAAATGTAAACCTATAACCATGACAGCCTTAGAGAAGATGTCTCAAGATCCAAGTACGGCAACAGTCACGACTCCGGTTATTAGACTAACAGCGGCGACACACCACGAGTATCTTTAGAATTCTTCTAGGTTCTTCACACAATGGCTGAGCTCTCTAACTTTAGGGTTTAAGGCTCCTTTATATAAGACATTGTCTTGGATCATGGGCCTCCCTAATTGAGGGTAAGACAGCCCAAAGGAATAAAACATATTCCTCAATGATTAGTACGATGATAGTACAATCTGCACATGGGAAATCTGCGAGATGTCTTTCCTCTCGTTAGCACTTGTTTGCATTTCTTCTTCTGACGTGGCGGCTTTGACTGCTTTGATTAACTAGCCGCCATTCATAGTTGTACGGAGTGGTAGTCTTGACTCTGATTAGCTATTGCCTTGGCTCTTGAACCTTTTACATTGGTCCAATGGTCTGTCTTGACACCAATTGACACCAGAACTTCTCTTTACATAATGAGTTTACATTTTGTTTCTAATTACATATTAGACTCATAATTGCATAAAAAAAAAATCTAAACATTGAATACAAAACCATATTAGCAGGTAACAAATCTAGTATCAAGGGCCTAATTATCATCACATAAAGTGAGTTATCACAGCCCCAGGTAATGCGATAGAAAGCAAAGACTTTGTTAAACTACTCACTTTATTGACATAACAACAGCACATTCAGAACATAAGCTTCAAGCTTCAGATTGTATTTCAAAGATTGTCATAATTCTTGCAATTCAGAAATTCAATAATAACCATGCATGTGTGTGCACCGAGTCCTACTATCAACCAAAGTCATGACCAGATCTTTTTCCAAAACTACATAGTCTAGACGTAAGTTATCCTTTTCTTTCCTATAAGTTCAGAGTTTGAGCTCAGAGACTTGCATGAGGGGGGAGCTATTCTTTTTATGTTTTCATAGGCTTTTTGATCATTACATGCATGGACACTACTTAGATTCAATTTTATAATGCTTTAGGTGCTACTTTATCTTTTCATCTAACGGGATCTCACTTGTAATAAGTCCAACCTGTTACTCCGAGTAGAGCACCCTGCATAGCACATGTTCCTCCAGTTTAGGCACAAGAACCCTATTATTGTCCGTCCAGTTTTAGGCACAAGGACTTATATATATATATATTATTTTTTATACATATATTATGTAATGCCCCATCATTTTCTATCTAGCCATGTTTATACAATCTTTTCCTAACTCCTTCCCCCAAACTTGTTCTTAATCATTCCCCTAGTTATAATCCATACTTAGAAAACCAAACCTCGTGATTATGTATTTTAAAAACCTATCAAGTCACTATTATGGTTAACAACTATCAACAATTGTGCATAAAAGTGCAATGGTTATCAAATCAAACATTCAAGCAAGAACTTCCAAAAATTTCACCAATCCTAGACTAAATTCACTTATAATCTTAACACTCGGTTGTCATGTCAATAAAATGCTTAGCAGAAAAATTTAATTGCGATCTGACTCTCTAAAATGGACAAACTTAAGTTATTGACAAACAATGTCCACACTATTGACGAGGGAAGATGCAACAACAGACAAGACAGACACACAACCTAAAAAACTAAAAACAAAAAATTCTAAAAGATAGGGTAAGAACCTTAGACTTTCTCTTCCTGGAGCCAACGACGTTGGACACTCCTTCATCAGCTTTCTCTTCTCTATACTTAGAAAACCTAACCTCGTGACTATGTATTTTAAAAGCCTATCAAGTCACTACTAAGGTTAACAACTATCAACAGTTGTGCATATATATATAACACAAATAAACACATGACAACCTAGAAAATAAAAAATGGACAACTTGAAAATATAGTATCAATTGGAAAAGGTTAGTATGTTTTCTGTTTTAATATATTAACTTAATTTTACAAAATTAATTATCATTTATCTACAATTGATTTAAAATAGTTAAAGGGATATTTTACTCCAAATTAGTGGAATTATCCATGTAACATCCCGCTCTTTCAATTACCTAATTAATTTTTGTTAGAGCCTTGTCTAATAAATTGGAATTAATCAGAGGAGATTAAATTAATTAGGTCTTGGGAATTAAGTGAAATTGTGTGTAAAATTAGGAATTCAAGTGGACCTAAATTACACACTAACACATTAATTCCACCATGAGATTAAATTAACATAAGAGATTATTTTTTTTCCTCCCTTATAACTCTCTCTCTCGTGACACCTCTCCCCCTCATACTAACACATCACCAAATCCATTAACCATTTAAAAGGCATGCAAGGCTTTAACTAAGACACAACAATCCACACTTACCAAAACACAAAATCTGAACATTACTTTCCTTCTCTCTCGTGCAGCAACTGAAACATAAGCTTCCATGAATAAACTCTTCAATCACCTCTCTTAGAACCATTAATGGTGTTTACATAATAGAAAGAAACAAATTGATGTAACCCATTTCTTATCTCCACATGAATCACACCTGTTCTACACCCTTATACCAAGTAAAATAGAAATTCATCAGCAACATTATCTCACTCAAATTCTAAGCTTACCATTTTACAACAACCCATTCACACCTCTCCTTTAATCAAAAAGAGAACATGCAAGCCCAAACTTGGAAACCTTGCTGCATGTGTAGTTATCTTCGAAAACACGAATCCTTGATCACTGGGTATGCTATATCTACTAAGGAAAAGTGGAAAATCAGGAAAAATGGCAAAAACTCGTATTCCCTTCTGTCCAACTCGCCATGGCGAGCTGGAGCACTCGTCTAGACGAGTTCATCAGCACAATGCTGCATTTGTCTCTGTTGGTGCTGTCTTCTGTGTTCGTGAGGATTGCTGAGGAGTGTTGTAGCTGTTGTAGAGCCTTGGATTAAAGATTAAAGCTCTATTACAGGTGAGTTTTTAGGCTAGTTAGTTAGTTTAATCAAATTAATGAAATGCATGCAATTATAGGAATTAATAGGTATAACTGTGTGTGTGGAAATTAAGCCCCAATTTCCACTCTATTCTGTTCTATGTTGTTTATTTTATGATTCTGCATTATCTCAGCTAAGGATTGTAGGTGAAACTTTCAAAATTGAGGATTTTCGTAAAACAGAGTCAATTCTGCAAGAACTCGCCATAGCGAGTTGCTAGCGAGCATTCATGGCGAACTCAAGGTTCTGGGCTGATGAACTTCGCCATGGCGAGCTCTAGCTCGCCTAGCGAGTTGTTTAGGCCAGGACCTGTAAGTTCGCCATGGCGAGCTTGGTAACTCGCCGTAGCGAGCTAACCCAGAATTCACTCACTTTTTCTATTTTCAAAATACTTGTCACTCGTTTTATACCCTCGACTGAGATAGTTGTTTTGCAGTTTTATGAATTAAATAATATAAACAGGAGGTCGTCACAGTCGGACTATTAGGTGATAATATAGGGAATTAGAATATTGTATGCTCCCCAGGTTTTGGGAATTATTGGTAGAATGTTATGAACTTAGTGATCAGTCGATTAAATGTATGATTAAGATATCAGCGTGGACTTCGTTTTAGATGTTCCCTTTAGAAATTTATGTGAGCTTTATGCCGGAACGCTTTCTGTTCGCGGATAAGGCAGGCCTCTGAGACGTGCTCACCTTAGAGTGTTTGCGGTTTAAAATAAACAAGATTAATTCTGTGATACACCTTTACTTTATTGCCTAAGATAATTATGCTATGAATCTAGATTATGATATAACTGATTAGGAGCCCCGGCTCTATAGCCTAGGAGGGTAGTAGAACTCACTGGGACGAAGTGACTGTCTCACCCCACTCCCTTTTCGATATAGGTAAGACAGGTTATTTCGAAGCAGGGACCAGGTTGGATCTGACGATTGGAGCCGAGCTTGGATTGTCGGCTTAGAAGATTTATTCTTCTTCCTTGCTTTTAATTAGCTTGTTTTCCGTTTTAGTTTCTTTCCGCTGATTGTATTGAACATTCTGAAATTATCTTAATGATAATTTATTATTCAGCTAATTTCTTTGTAATTTTAATGTACTCAGATTTCATTTATTAATGTTCCGACTAAATATTCTAGATAATTTAGTTAGGGCGTTACAATCCAAATCATTATGATAAAAAAATAGTGGAATTAAATTTTTGATTTTAATTTTTTTTCTTCTAAAAAACATAGTTTCCCAAACCAAATTTTTTATTAGTGCATGGTAGATTCGTGCATCTTTTGAATTTGAAAAAAAAAATTAATTTTTTTTTTGGACAAACGGATTGGGTAGCTAGCTAGGTATGTACATTTCAACAATAAATTTATATAGCAGAATTATTTATATTAAAAAATTGTTTGGAAATTATATGCATCCATCTTAATAAGTCAAGATTTATGGGATAGCCGGATGACATTTAGCATTAAATAATAAAAGAAACAATAATAGACTATATTTAATTATTTCCAAAATATAGAAAATCAATTTCCATATACTTAATGTAATAAACTAAAATATTTTTTTATCAGAGTAAACTAAATTAAAGATAACTATGCAATATATAAAAAAAGATAATTGTAATGAAAAATCAGATTTGATAAAATAAATTAAAGATAACTTTATAATGTAATAAAAAATCGGATTTGATATAAATCTCCCAATCAAGAAAATATTTTAATGTAGTAGAACGGTGCAATGTATCAAAAAAAGATAATTGTGCGCTATGTCACGTCACTATACTAGTGAGAATATACACAAACTTTGGCTATAAAATCACCCATTCATGCCTCATTTCAACCTATCATTTCTCACTCTAAAGTCCCAAACACATTCAACCTTTAGTTCTCCTTTCTCTATCTCTTTTTTTTATCCAGCCATGTCAAACGGAAGGAAAACCCAAGGTCGCCAAAAGATTGAAATGAAAAAAATGACTAATGAGAGCAACATGCAAGTTACCTTCTCGAAGCGCCGTAGTGGGCTCTTTAAGAAAGCTAGCGAGCTTAGCACTCTCTGTGGTGCAGATCTTGCTCTGATTGTGTTTTCACCTAGTGGAAAGGCATTTTCCTTTGGTCAACCTAGTGTTGATACGATCATAGATCGTTATCTATCACGGGTCCAATCTCACAACAATCCCACCACACAATTCATCGCGGCTCGGCGTAGAGCCAATGTACAAGAGTTGAATACTCAGCTAACTCGGCTCAACAATGCGTTGGAAACTGAGAAGAGCCGCATTATTGAGTTTAAAGATATATGCAAGACGCATGAGACTCAATATTGGTGGGCTGGTCCCATTGATGGGATGGATAATACTCACCTTGGAATACTGAAAAATGCTTTTGAGAATTTTAAGAAACATATCGCTGAACATGCTAATAAGCATGTAATTCAGGATCCTCCTAGCCAAATTGTGTCGTCTTTTGTTGGAAATGATTCATTCTCTAACATGCCAAACCAGCATCAGCCAAATCCTCATCAACAAGGTCAAATGTTTCCGCAACAACCTTTTTTGGATTCTCTGTTCCAAGATCATATGTTTGGTTTCAACAATATGGGAGGAGGTGGATATGGACCCCCAAGATTCTTTTAATCCGGGGGCTAAGATCCACCGCAGATGCCCTTAGTGTTATATATATATATATATATATATATATATATATATATATATATATATATATATATATATATATATATTTCTTCATGTCGTTTTTTAATAAATCTCAATTTGAGCACACAAACTCAATGGGCTTCATGTTAGTGATTTGGTTAACACTAAGTCAAACAGATATTGAGATTTTGTTTTCTTTTTTATGTATTTGAAATTGTATTCGAGTTGTATTATCTTTTTTTATATATAAAATAAAGGGCATCTTATTATTTATATTGTCATATTTCTCCAAAATTTTATTCTTTTGAAAACCATTGAATCCACTTTCATTCCTTCGTTGTTTTTTCTTAATTGTCTAGTTGGGACTCTATCAAAATTATGATCTAGTGAGAAAAAAATTGGGAATGAGTAATTATAATAATTATATTATTATTATTATTATTATTATTATTATTATTATTATTATTATTGTTATTCTCATTTTTATTTATAACATATATAATAAACCAAATTTAACTTATTGATTAGTAATGTAGTGTGCAAAATTTATAATTGGTCGTGTTTAAGATATGAAGAAAAAAAAATTGTTTTAAATTATTCTTTAGTGACAAGTATGTTTTCCGCGTATCATTTTTAAAATAAAATAAAATTAGTATATTATAATTATTCACATTATCGTAAACTTCCCCTAACCACACCGCCTTTGACCTAGAAAAATTCTGCTATCTCCCACCATAAGAACAATAAACTTCCCCTACCATCGCCTTCCTCCACCTTATGTCGTCATGTAGTGTTTTCCTTGATGGTGCGCTCGTGTCCTCTCTCACATCGTAACCATCTTGAACCCCAATCGGGGCTAAACAAGTGGGCATTGACATGTTGGTTAGATCTGCCGCTGTGGACCACTATGGCCTATTTATAAGCGTCGTGTTCTGGTTGGTCTAGTTCGTGTTGGTTGGTTCTTTTTAGCATTCTTGATTCCTGCAATACATGTCGGCGACGATCTGCTTCTCCATGGAGGTTCTCCGACAACTCTGTTTCAAACCGGATATGTTGTTTGTCAACAGATTACGTTGTTTTTCAAAACAAATCCTATGATTTTGTCAAAGATAATTTGATAATTCAATAGCATAATCTTATCAAAGATATAAAAAATGCAAAGAGTTTCGCCCCATCCCAATATTACAACAAACAAACTAGGTAAGAATATATTTATAATAAAATTAGGATCTAAATGGCAAGGATAGCATGCCATAATAACACATAGTCATGCCACATTCATCAGACATTAGCAATCAAACAATTTCCAAAATCACGCAACACGTCATTATTGCAATGATGTATGAAATGTAATCACCTATTCGACTTTATATGCACGTGGTACCATATTCTTGGGTGTCAGAGTTATATATATTACTGAACAATCCCACAACAACATTCAACAACATAGGTACTTCCAATTTTCACTCTATATGATAAATTAAATGTGACTCGACAACATTAGTAGTCCACATCTATCATAAAAAAACATTAACAGTCCACATCATTCAACAAAATTTCTATTCAACAGCATTTGTCAACAACATTATTCAACAAAATTATTCATCGGCATTATTCATCAACAATATATAGAAATATAAGTTAACATAAATAAACAATAAAGAGATACATTAGCATAATCTCCTAAAAAGCATAATATGATACATACAACTTGGAAGCCTACAAAAATATAAAACAACCGGATATAATGCAAGTGATTGTCTGATTGATGGACATTATGTTGTGATTTTGAAGTAAAAACATACCAATTATAAAGATAATCAATGCAAAGTTCTATCCATTAATCCATACAAAGTTCAATTATATTAAAAAGGAAATCATACAAAGCCCATGACCCCTGACAACGGTTTGGCAAGTGCACCAATTTGTCATCTAGTAATAATTCTTATCTTATTGTAGGAACAATGAGATTGCCTCTGCATTGATTTTAAGTTCGAAAGTTTGTGTTTTAGAATAGTAGAAAATAGAATTGAGTAAGTTCAGATGAGAAAAGTAGATTAAGTGTTTCGAATCCTCCCTTATTCCTGCTGGGTAGTTGGTGCTATATCGTTTACTATTTCTTTTTATTGTTGGCGAACCAATATATGTAGTCATAATCGCGTATGAGAATTACCCTAATTAATAGTATAAATTGCCTTGATCAGTAGAAAGGAAACCCCGTGTTAGACACGTCACGTTACCGCGCTAGTGATTAGGCTCTAGATATGTAGTAAATTAAGATTGGTTTCATTAGTTCTCAAGCCCTCAGCCACGAATATTCGTGTTACCGTATCGATATGAGCTGAGCTATTGTCTATTGATCCAGATTAGTTGTCAGATCTGAGACTAAATACTAAGTATCACTAACCCTAAAAGTGTTCTCCTATCTGTAGCTATTAGTCGGGATTACATCGTTAAAACTTAGACAATAGAATTAATAAAACTGAATAGAAAATTATATAAACTTAGTACTAATTTAAATGTCTCCAACATTCATAAGGGATTTCATCTTCCCACCTAACTCAGAAGGGGGTTTAGTTACTGACTACCTTCTGGAAGTGCACCAGTATGTCGTCGAGTAATAATTCACACTCTAGGTGTCTAGAATGAGTTTGTATCCACAGGGATCATGTCAATGCACTAATAGCATTATTTAAGTATGTAGTTTTGCATTCTCTTTGGTTTTAAAAAGGTTTTGTTTGAAAAGAGCGATATGCGTGCAGAAAAGTAAAAGGTGATTCAGAAACATAGAAGAAATATATGGTGGTTGGACTCTCTCTCCTACTAATATTTGGTATGAAGGGTGTATAACATAGTTACGTAGTCTATTGTTCGGCGGTTAATTTTATTCCTTGTTGTTGTAATACCTTTCTATTATCCTAATATATGTGAAATCTCCCTACGACCCTAACTAGAATACCTACGAGAGCCTACCTCGTTTGTCCCATACCCTAGCTACGGTGTGAGTTATCCTACATACATGCATAAATTTCATTAACCTCCTATGCCTCAAGAGGCTAGTATCAGACTATTCAGCTTCTACTCGTCTCAGTTCAACGGTAGTTTCTGATTCCGTCTCTACTCGTCTCAGTTCAACGGTAGTGTCAGATGTTACCGTCTCCATACCCCTAGCCTTATTTACTACTAGATCCGGATAAGTATTAAAGTCGAAACCAATACTTATTCTATGAGCGCTTCCGCTTATCCGGCAAGATTACGGAATACGTATTAAATCAAGAAAGTAAATAAGAAATATAGTACTAAATATCATTTATTATAACTTTGACTCAATCACATAGGTTAAATATTCATAGGGGAGTTCATTTTCTCCACCACAACCTAAAGGAATCTATACAAAAAGTTTAATTACAAGAATAAAACTATATACCCAAGAGAGATACCTTGCTGAGAAAGTTACATTTCCCGTGAAGGATAAAAGTTCTTCCTGCAGAGAGCTCATTTTCCCCCTTTGCTCCTCTTGAACAACTCTAGTGTACTAGAGAATGCTCTCTGAATGGAAAATTATGAGGGAAATGAACCCTATTTATAGTTTTTCTAACGGACTCAGCATGCTCATCGTGGCCATGATGGACTCGTCGTGGCCACAATGGACTCTTCGTGTCACGATAGACTCATCATGCCACGATGAAGTGGATTTACTTCCAAAAAAATACAGATTTCTGCGCTGATCTCCTTGTGCTTCAAGTTATCCAATTGTGGCACGATGAGAATCATCGTGGCACGATGGAAGTGCATTATTTCCACTTTTTGCTCTTCGTTTGGCATTTTCTTGTATTCTTGCTCTTTTTAGCGCTTTGATTCGATTCTTCAGGTTTTGCTTCGTATTTAAATCTATCTTAATCATTTATTACTAATATTACTACCTAAAAATAATATAGAATTTCCTTTCATCAACATATTACACAAATCTCTTTCTAATTATTCAATTCTTCACACTGATCGAATACATGATACACGAAGATGGTGTATTTTGCTTTTTTTTTTCTTTCTTAAGATGTAGTTGAGTTTGGTGGGGTGGGGGAGTGTGGGACATGTAACCATGGAGCCATTTGGTTGTGGATTCTCCAACAAAAACATTCACGCTTGTAAAGCCAACGCTCTCTCCATCCACCATTCAGCACTACAAAGCTTTGTAATTTTATTTTTTATTTTTGAAAACTCCACAAACCAATGCAAAGTTATATCAAAAGAGAATCCATTTATTAAAAAACTTTCTTAAACTTTTATCCCACCCAGAAACTTTATTTTTTATGATGTCCACAATCACATTTTATTTCCTTGCAAAGAGAATGATTGATTATAACTTGCAACCCTCTTGTATAAATTAAGGACCAAGTTCATTAAATTTCTTTTCTAATGCATATATAGAAATTGGTTGATAATTGTAACAATGTTGAAAGAAAATGTTAAAATTTGTAATTCAATAATATATTATATATGTTAGTTAGGTATGGTTAGATAATTAAAATTTACACTTCAATATCACCAAACGTGTGGCAATTTTATCAATGCTTATGACTTCCACGCCAATGTCGTGTCTTTATTGGTTCTGTTTTTAGCCATCTCCATTGAATTAATAAATAGATATGCCGTACGAAAATCTATAACTCATCAACAATATGCCGCCACACCAATTTACCAACCCTAATCTAATTTCTCTTTTGCTTTTTTCTTGGTTCATCCATTAGAGAGGAGTGATTTAAGATCGATTTTAATTCGGAATTATCCCTCTTGATTATTTTTATTCCCGTTTTGGTGCAGAGTTGTTTGTTATCTCGTCTCCGTATGATGTTTGTTTTGATTTCTCGTTTTGTACCGTATTTATTTTGTTCAGATTTGCAAATTTGCTTCGACTCAAATTAAGTATAGATTCAATGATTTTGTGGTCGTCAACGTTGCAGATCCGGAGACATGAATATTTCGGACACTTAAATTTTATTATATCAATTGCAGGCTTTGTCATATTTGTAACATTATGCCGTTTTATACTATTAACTCGGATGCTGTGAGATTGTTCGAAGATTCATCCTTTTTAGTTTTTAGTGAATTCAAATATGTAATAATTTTGATTGATGTTTATAAGAATTGTTAATTATTCTTTTTAGAAGGAGTGAGTTTCCATTGACTTACTTTACTTAATAACTCGATATCGGCATTATATTTCTTCAATCTAACCGTTGAATTCAAAGACCTCATTGGGTATATCAACTGTACAAATTTTTATAAAAATTCATAATCATTTGATACTTTTTCTGAAAACTTCAATTGAACGTACGAAAAACTTTTCAAAAACCGTTGAATTTCCATAGTCTGAATAAATAACTACGTTTTTTGAATTTTTATAAACAAATGTATAGTTGATCTACTCAATGAGATATTTGAATTCAACGGTTGAATTCAAAAAATATAATACCAATATCAAGTAATTAAGCGAAGTAAATCAATGAAAGACTTACGGACTTACTCCTGGAGTCAACGGATCTCTCATCTCTATCTCTCTCTCTGTCTATATATATATATATATATATATATATGTCATAATTAAGTCAAATTCTCTTTTGAAATACATATGTTATATATATATGTCATAATTAAGTCAAATTCTCTTTTGAAATACATATGTTTTCACGCTATTATACTTTTACACATCCCGTATATATCTTCTTATTTTTAAAGTAGTAAATGGAAGTTTTCGCACTTCGATCAATTCATCATCATATTGCTTAAAGTGCAAATTAACATATATGGTAGTAATGCTTGGACATTTGTGCGTGTACACCCTGTTCCTTAAATAGTTAGAAAAGAGAAGAATCTTTACAAGGTAATCCTTAAACTTTGATGTTAGGGGTATGCAATAATATAACTTCACATCTCTTCCACCATGAGTGTTGCTCTTAAGTGGTGGGTGGGAGGGATTATTTTTTGCTAGGAATCATGTGCTTCATGATATATTGGAGTATAGTGGTGGCATGCATTTATAATTTAACACACATTATATATACATCCAGAATAATAGTCATTCTAGGTGTAATCGATCGAAAATGTGCAATTCTATCAATTAAGTATTAGGGATACATGATAGATTCCCTACCTTATTTCTAACTTACATTGGTTTGTTCTTTTGAGCCAAAAAGCAATGACATGTACATCTTAAAAGCGAAGAAAGAAAAAAAGTTGCAAAGTTCTACGAAAATTCGGAGCACCAAATATCATGTAAAATGTCCTCCTCCAGAATGGAGGAAGGAAATTCCACCAATGGAAACCCGTAATGCTATGACCATAGTTCGCCATTCCTGCAGGAGGACATTTTAGAGCAACCAGCCCAAAGATATGCTTGAATAGCCATTTGAGAGTCAGTCTCAACCCAAAGATATGCAACCAGCCCCTTTCCACGCTTTTTCAATAGCTAAAATAATCGCCATCAATTCTGCATACAAAACCGAATGATAGTTTAACTTGCAAGAAAAGCTACTCAAATACGTACTTTACGGAAAATATTAGCTCCACACATAGAAATTGAACTTATTAAAGAACCATCCATGTTAACCTTCGGCTTCAAGAACCGATCACAAGGAACTTTTCAACAAATTAGGATGACGCCAACGTGCATTCTCTCTCAATCAATTGCATACTGAATTATAAAAAATTATATCAATTTAGTTCCTAAATTATTTTTATGTCAATTACTTAGGAACTGACGATAACTTTTACAAATTAAAAAATATTTAGCTATTTTGATAAATTTAAGGACGAAATTAATTGTCTGGGTGAAATTTTAAGCACTAAGTGGCTTATTTTACACAGAATGTTGTCTATATAAATTAAATCATCTATTGATATGAGATATTTTTCACACCTTTAGGTAATTAAGATGAGGTTGTGTGATTTTTTTTTTTGACACGAGCTTGTGTGATTCTAAAGAAAAGAAAATTGTACGTACTTATTTTTTATCACACGTGCGATAAACAACTTTATGATGAACTGTTGTTATTATAGCAATGTGTTTGAACTTTGAATAATTAAGTAGTAGTGGAGAACACATTATGTTTTAGGTGTTAATGAATAATGACCAAGGACTTCCTTTGAGTTGCACCGTGTGCCTATTCTTTGCAATAATATGAGCATGCATTGTCAATTGACTTGATTCCATTAATAATTTCCTACCAAACCTACTTCTACACTACTCTACCTTTCCTTTAATTTGAGTTTTTCAAAGCTTAAAAATGAATGGCATCATTAACTTAAACGTCTATTTCTACCAAAGCGATAGTTTAGTTCCCCATTACACGCTTAAAAGTTAGGTTAACTTTTTACTTTCAGTTATACAAAGTCAAAATTATCCACCTGAGGTACTGTTGTAATTATCGTATTAGCACACAAAAGTAGAAACAATTAGAGAGTAAAATTCCAATATTATCATATACAAGGTTGTTAAAATCGAGAGTTTACTTTGAATCGAAAGAGGATGGTAAGATCGAAAAATCGTAAATCGCAACCAAAATCGATGGATTCTACTCAGATCGTTTTGTTGAATCGAAAGGGGAAATCAAGATCGCAACCAAAATCGATGGATTCAACTCACACATATATATATATACTCAAAAGTTTAAAATCATAAATCAAACATAAAACAACCAAATCTTAAATATAAAAAGTACTCAAAAGTTTAAACCGGGTCACAAAACAAAAACGGGTCATATCAACCATTCCAAAATTACCCAAAATAAAAAAGTCCAGAATCGGTAGAATCCAATTGGAATCACGGATTGTGCTGTGATTTTACATGGATTGTGCTCTAAATTAGAATCTTATCACGATTCAAATCCTTTGGGGTAAGCAAAATCGCAAAATCCATGGATTTTAGGATTCTGATCGGGATTCTGACAACAATGATCATATATATATATATATATATATATATAAGTGTAAGTATTTTAAATAAATTGTTTTCATTTTTGCTTCTACATTTTTGAATGAGGTGATTGATTTGGCAAAAATGAGTGTTGTGAGTCAATTACTTCTTGTTAATCCAGCAGGGTAAAGTGAAAAAATTAATAATATCAACCAAACTAAATAATCGACAAAAATAAAAAATTCAATCTAGAAAAAATCTAGAATTTATGTGGAAAGCAAAATCCAAAGAGTATATATAGATAAAGAAAGAAGAGAGATACAAATGCACAAAGATTTTTTACCCGGAGTTGAAATTGATTTACATCTAGGGGGAAAGCAACTTTACGATTCACTATCGATTAATTTTTACAAGAGATATAAAAGAGTTTAGAGAAATTAGATTCAAGAGTTCACAAGAGAAAAATTCTAATTTCTACAAGAGTGTTACAAAAATGACGAAGAAATTGTCTTTAATTTCTCTGCTCTCTCAAACCCTCGATGATAATTACTATCCAAGGTGTTTAGAATTTATTTCCTATCTCTAGAATCTCACAAAGAAGCTCTCAACCCAAAATCTTATTGAGTTCCCTATTTAGTCTCCTGTCAAGAACCTAACGAATTGAAGCACTCAAGCACTAATCTATTAGTCTTAGTTTCCCCTCTACATGTTTATTGTTCGTGAAACCAATTCAATCTTTCAATAGACCTAACCTTTAGCCTTTTAAGTTTTATGATACTCACATAAGTGGATGAGAATATCATCTTAATAATAAAATTCAAAGAGACTAAGGAAGAAACAAAGTAAAAATCGTACTATAGTTATAAAGATTAAAAAAAAATAGAAAAAACAAAGAGAATAATTGATTGAGATATGATTTTGGTTTTGAAAGATTAGCAACAAAAAAATTCAGTGAATAATATATATTTTTATGTAGAATCATCCTAGAATCACATATTTCATCACTAAACACATAATTCTAAACACAATGGTTTTGAAGACATCATGGTTGGGAAAGGTCCGTTCTTTGGATACATTCAATGAAGAATTCTTTCTTTACCCATTAAGATTGGGGGTTATGTTTGCATTCATCGGTAGAGACTACCTCATATGTCTTTGTGGCTTCCAAGGTCTAATCTTACGTTTTGTAAGATCATATATTAAGAGACAACAGAGTGTATGGTATGGAATTTGATTTCGACAATGCTTTGGACGGTCTCCGTGATACAATTCTGACTTGTGACTTTAGCAATTTGGCTAGCAATGACACCGTCCACCCTAAAGTCCAACATGTTTTGGCTAGTGTCTTGTGTTTGGTAAAATTGTTCAGGACATGAAAGTTAATTTTGAAATGACCACCGGGAATAAAGCCGTTTTGGGGTGCTTGAAAGCAGCACATGCTCAAGATTTTCTCCTAGCTATCTCCATCAATGGGTTAGGCCAACACATGTCTCAATTAGAGTATCGTACTATCCTTAAGTACCGCCTCATGATTCCACTATTTCCTCATTAAGGATGAAGTTTGTCATATTTGTCGTAAAGCGTGCCTTGACATTTTTGAGGAGCATGCAGCTCATTGTATGGAGCTTCTAGGCTTCAAATAAAGACAATTTGGTCAGATATTTTCTTTTTGATATTTTTAGGCATGCGGGGTTTCACTACAAGAATTTCTCTTATTACCCACAAACAGTTACCCACGGCCTCATGGTCGTGGATAATTTTGAAATTACTGACGACATACCCACAACTAAATCGTCTATAAAATTTAGAGTTTTTTTGTAAATTGTCACCCACAACTTAACTGTCAATAATTATAGACGACTTGAAAACATTAATAATTACCCACAACTTAACCTCTGTACAATACATTTATAACAATTTTATATTAATCTATTTGAATTCATTATATAAAATTATCTTTAAATTTACAAAATAAAAAATAAATACATCACCACTTAACTATGGATAAAAAGAATAGTTAAATAAAAATAATTACCGCCAAACCCTATTTAGTATTCACATGCTTGTCTCTCTCCCGTACTCGTCTCACCGCCACCACCAACGAACACTCCATCTTTGTCTTCAAAGGAACGAGTGAACTGCCAGCCTCCACTCACTACAAGAAAATAAGCGTTTTGCGACGGTTCATTTGCAACCATTAGATCAAAACTGTCGCAATGTGTCTTTTTTCAATTTTTTGCGACATTGTATGCAACAGTTTTGGCCACCGTTGCAACTTTTGATCTAAAACCAGTAAAACTAGGTTTAAGGTAGCGCCATGTGAATATTTTTTTATCTCAGGAAAACACAAAAGCCCTCTTCTCTTATTGATATAAGCAAAATAAACCTAAAATCCCTAAAATCCTTTTCCAAATCTCTGGAATCACCAAACCAAACTTATGCTATATGACAAATCACTCTCCAAATCGTTTTCCCCTCATCTTTCCAATCCATCCAAATCCCCTTCAGGTTTCCACCGCACACCCTTCAGCACGTCCATCTCCGCCACACACCCTCCATAGTTTAGACGTTAAGGTTTGTTTTCCCGTTTCCTCCTTCCCTTTCTTTGTTCTTGTTAGTTTTCCATTGCATTTAGGAGCACAAAAAGGGTTTGAGAATCGCGACTATGGGTATGAGGAATGGGTTTGAGAATCACAAAATCACATGATGTTTACTAAAAACGCATAACCTTGTTTGTTTACAAGAATCACATGTGGTTTTTGTTGTTTTGAGAATTTAGGGGTTTTTCATATTTATGTGTTATTATTTTTGCACGTTTTCATTTTATTATTCATTTTTTTCCTTTTATGTGTCAAGTAGGTTTGGGTCCTCACTTTGATAATGAACATTTAATTTGTTTTAGTTCCATTTGAGCTATGATTCTTTTATGTGTTAAGTAGGTGATAATGAAGTTTTGATTTGTTCCATTGATATATTTCTAAATGATGCTATAGAATGTTTTTTATCATTGAAACCTATCGTATTGTATTTGACTTATGTTGTGTTTCTTTGATTAGGTACACAGTGAAAGAAAGTAACATTGTTGGTTCCATTAGTGTTAGTCACTTACATTGATTGTTTCTTTCAACTGGTTTTTTCTTTCTTTCTTTGAGTGTTAGTCATTTGTCATGGAGATGAAGTGTGGAGAGATTGAAAATTATGAATGGACATGCCCGAAAACTATTTTGTTAGATAACCCCCTGTTGTGATTAAGGTGCTGCTGGTAAGGCGTTTTTTGAGCTTTAAGTTGTGTTTATTGGAGTGTGATGCTTATGTTTTTAGGTGCGGTCTTGGGTTTTTTTTTTTTTTTCTCTAGGTGCTGGCTGCTGCTTTTATTCTCCAGGTGTTGTGTTGATTAATCAGTTATATTTATAATATTCCATCATCAAAAGTATCTGTTGTAGAATTAAAAGTTCATTTATGCAAGGCAAACTATTTGAGGAGAGAAAAACAAGATGGTGTGTGAAATTCTGGTGGCAAGTGTCAGATGTGCAGCACAATGTGTACACCTTAGGAATAGTATGATGTGTAGCCTAATGTGCCAACATCATGGACATACTGAATTTGATAAACAATCAAACAATATAAAGTGCAGAAAACAATAAACAACACAGAGTTTGTTAACCCAGTTCGGCGCTTAAACAAGCCCTATTATGGAGGATACCAATCCAGGGATGAATCCACTATGGTAGTATCAATTCAAAGCTAAACTCCCCCGTTTACAACTTATCACTTAATCACTATCCGTGCTAATCCTACCTAGGAACTCCTATATATGAGAACCTCTGCTCACTCCCCCTCAACCTTACCCAGTAAGGATTTAGTAACAAACTCAATTGGAGACACACTCCTAGACAACTAAAGCACTCGTACCTAAAGGCTTAGAGTGTTGCACAATCTAACTCCTTGCTTCAAAGCTTTGGAGAAAGACAACTAGATATTACAACTCTATCAAACTCAGTCCTTACTTGTATCAAACACGATTCAAGTGAAGGCTCACAAATAACAATGAACAGACTAAAAACCTAAGACTCAATATCTTCAATACTTGGTTTCGTGAATAATAATGTCTTCAGTCTTCCTTTATATAGAACAAGCTTCATGGGCTTTGACGAGTTGGCCTTCATAAATTTTGCCTTGAGATTTATTTGATCATAATCTTTTAATTATTTGTTTCAAATCTTTTTGATTAAAGTCAGCCAATAAAATAAAACAGAACCATGAAAGATTATCTTGTTCCTTGGCGCGCAAGCTGGCATGATTTTATTTGAAAAACAAATCTTTTCAAAAGATCACGCGTAAAATAATAAAAGGCGCGTCCAGCTAGGGCGTTCAGATGTGAATCCTGATGTGCCACACATCATGCTCCACATCTTGGAATTAGGCTTATTTTGTCAAATGAAGCCAACACCCTAAAATCCTCAACAGTGTGTGTACATATTTCTCCAATGGTTTATTTGAGCGTGTGTATATATGTTTCCAGTGTAGGGCCTTTTCACATTTGAGGATCCAAGTATAGACCTTTGACAATTACAGGCTTCAAAGGCAAAGACTGAAATGATGATTCAGTAACAAGAGGTAATGAGGTGAAGATCCGCAAGACCTCAGTTAGAGTAGAAGAGAAGTCAGAATCTCCAAAGAACCACAATGTTCCGCTCTCTAGTGCCTCTGATGCTAATGAGAGTGATAGAGAGGTACTTCTATCAAACTAGGATTCTAAGCTAACCCTAAGAAAACACAATAAAAACTACACTAAAATAAAACATAAATTCATTCATTTCATTCCTTGCTTCTAAATGTGACCAAATCATTATATATATAACCATAATGGATCATAACCTAAATGGGCCTAAATGTCATAAAGCCCAATCTAAATAAAGCTCAATCTAAATAACATAATATGATTAATATTCAAAATAACAATATAAATTATACTCCTAAATTATTTAATTAATTAGTATATAATCGTCTATCATTGCCGCCGGGTTCACTTGAACCTTGTCCTCAAGGTTCAGGGATAAGTCCAGAGGTTTACGCGTCGGACGAGTGGAAGGCGGATCAACCGAAATGGGCTTGGACCAGGCTTGTGAGACACATGATTTTTGTCCATAAAAACTTGTCCATTCCAAAAAGATTGGGCTAGTGTTTGGCGCCCCTTTGGTGGAAACCAATTTTTGCCACATCACGTGAATTTTACTCTTGCAAATTGCATTGTGAAAAAGTGGAAATCCAAACACGTGGGAAGTTGTGAATGGGTTAGTACTAATACTAGTAGTGTCACTATGAGTATGAGGGTGGATGTGAAGTTTTGCAATTGGACAGCAGCTGGAGCATGGAATTACTAGTAGACTATGAAGTTCCGATACTTAAAAAATGGCGAAGTATCGTGTCTGATATGTGTTCGATATCGATACTCGTCTGATACTCTCCGATACGATCGGAGAGTATCAGACAATTAAAATTATTTTTTTAAAAAAATAATTACCGATACGTGTCGGATACATCTCCGATACACGTATCAAAGAAGTATCGGGAAAATAATATTTTTTTATGATAGAAATGGAGGAGATAAGACTGATACAATTTGTGTTTCCTCTTAAATAGTGAATGTTAGAGTATGATGTTATTGACAACCATGTGTTTTTTGGATGGTGTCAATAATGTTTTGTTTTTGGATAGTAATAATTATCCTTTTTGAGTAGTACTCAATTGACTTGAGATATCTAATTGTCACTTGCTTGCTAAGTTTGAGTAATTTGAATGTTAATTTATTATCTTTCTCGATTTTTGTTATGTTTATATATTGTGTATTTGTATATTTAATTTTAAATTTATTTTTAAGCAACGTATCGCGACCGTATCGTATCGGGAATTTTAAAAAATTACTCGTATCGCCGTATCGGTATCGTATCGTATCGGTATCGTGTCACGTATCGGGGCTTCATAGCTAGTACGCATAAACACGAATATATCACGTGCTTGAATTTTAGTGGGAGTAACAACTTGGACACGTGGCAATTCTTGATTGGGAGTTGACATAGCACACGGATTGTGCTTTCTTTTGAGGGATGAGATTCTCCCAAAATCACAACACAAATATCTAACGGTGGAAAATTTTGCAGGTGTGAATTGGTGACTTGGTGATAGAATTCTGATGAGTGCAAATCGATGGAAATGGAATGACATGGAGGTAGATCTCTGTCTGTTAAATTTCGATCCGGTGGTTTTGGGGGTGGGGGAGGTATAGTGAGTTCTAATTCCGGCGAACCCTTAAAGCTCTCATCTGGTGATTTCGGTGGTAACATCGCCGGTGGAGATGGAGCTAAAGCCATTTCCGATTCCTGTGGAGAAAAGGCGGTGTCCGGTTGAAAATGGAAATCCAGTGGTTGAAGCGTGTTGAATTAATAAGTCATGTTTTGGAAAACAGAGCTTCAGAAGCTGTGAAGAGCTTCATAAGCTACAGAGCTTCAGAAGCTGTGAAGAGCTCCAGAAGCTGCAGAGCTTCAGAAGCTGTAGTGCTCTAGAAGCTGAGATGCTTCAGAAGCTGAGAACGTATTTTCTGAATAGCTGTCATAGTTAGTTAGTTTGGCAGTTAGCGAAGTTTTTCGTTTTTTGTAGGTAGTTAGTTACATTGGCTTGGTAGCTAAGCAAGTCCTCCGTTTTGTATATAACTATCTTTGCCCCTTGTGGATGAATGCAATTATTCTTTTTTTCCCTAATTCTCTTCTCAATTCTCTCGTTCTATTCTCTCTAATTTCTCCCAAATTATCACATTGTCCCAACAAATTGGTATAACAGAGCCCGGTTGTGATTCACGTTTTGCATTGATTCTTTGATCAAGAAACAATGGCGAACAATGGCACAACCTCATCACAATTTCCTGCAAATCTTCCAGTTTTCAAGGTGAAAACTATGATCGTTGGTGTGCACAGATGAAGGTCATTTTCAGGTTTCAAGATGTTCTTGAAACTGTGAATGATGGAGTACCAGACCTGGCTGCAAATGCTGATGAAGCAGCAAGAGCCTTGCATCGCGAGCTGAAGAAAAAGGATGCAAAAGGTCTGTTCATCATACATCAGTGTGTGGATCCTAATATCTTTGAGAAGATCATTGAGGAAGAGTCTTCTAAAGGTGCTTGGGATACATTGAAAAAGATTTATGGAGGTGATGAAAAACTGAAGGGTATCAAGCTGGTGAAGCTCTGTCAGAGAAGTCCAAGATTGAGAAGGTTTTGAAAACCGTGACTGAGAAATTTGATCATATAGTAATAGCAGTAGAAGAATCAAAGGATTTGACTACTATGAAGATAGAGGAGCTTCAAGCTTCATTGGAGGCATATGAATTGCGAGTCAAGCAGAGGAGCTCAAACAAAGCCATTGATCAAGCTTTGCAGGCAAAATTTCAGAAAGGTTCCAAAGGGAAAAACAAGAAAAAGAAAGAAGACTCAGAGAATGATGGCAAGAACCTAAAAGACTCAGAGCCTAGCAAAGGTAACAAGAAAGGTTCAAAGAAAAAGATTGATAAGAAGGATGTGAAGTGTTATAATTGTCAGAAGCTTGGCCACAATGCTAGAGAGTGTCACTCTAAGAAAGTTGAGAGAAGTGACAAGGATGAAGCTCAATTGGCAAAGGGAAATGGTAGTGACTCTGATGATTCCCTGCTCATGGCAATTACAAACACTGAAAGTGACAAATCCAACTTGTGGTATCTTGACACTGGCTGTAGCAATCACATGACTGGCAACAAGAAGTGGTTCTTGAAGCTTGATTATTCAGTGAGAAGGAATATCAAGTTTGCTAATAATAGTCAGATCACTAGTGAAGGTATGGGGACAATTCTTGTGAAGAGAAAAGATGGTCAGGAATCCTTCATCAATGAGGTATTGTATGTTCCTTCCATGACAAGTAATTTGATTAGTCTTGGTCAATTACTTGAAAAGGATTATACAGTGACAATGGCTAATAAAGAATTAAAGATTCATGATGCTAAAAGTAGGTTAATCCTAAGAGCTCCATTGTCAAGCAATAGAACCTTTACGGTTGAAATCAATGTGATTGATTTCAAGTGCTTAGCCTCAGTTACTGGTACATAAGAGAATTGGATATGGCACCACAGGTTTGGACACTTAAACTTCAAAAGTTTAAGCATGTTGAATTCCAAGAAGATGGTTCATGGCTTGCCTCAGATCAGAGCACCAAGTGAAGTGTGTGAAGAGTGCTGTGCAGCAAAGCAGGCCAGAAATTCATTCAAGAATGAATTACCTATGAAGTCAACTCAGAAGCTAGGAATGGTGTACTTAGATGTGTGTGGTCCATTTGAGGTGAAATCCATTGGAGGTAATAGCTATTTTCTGACATTCATAGATGATTGTACTAGGCATGTTTGACTCTACCTTATCGAAAAGAAGAGTGATGTATTGACCAAGTTCAAGAAATTTAAGATACTAGTTGAAAATCAAAGTGGATTTAGTGTTAAGAAATTGAGAACTGGTGGAGGTGGTGAATACACTTCACATGAATTTGCAAAATTCTGTGAAGATAAAGGTATAGAGCATGAAGTCACTGCACCCTACACCCCTCAACACAATGGTATAGCTGAGAGGAAGAATAGAAGCATCATGAACATGGCCAGAAGTATGCTTAAGCTAAGCATGTGCCTCATAAGTTTTGGGGTGAAGCAGCCTCTACATCAGTTTACATCATCAATAGATGTCCTACAAAGAGGTTACAAGACAAGACTCCTCATGAAGCTTGGACAGGTTTAAAACCAAGTGTTAGTCATTTTAGAATGTTTGGCTCACTTTGCTTCAAACATGTTCCTGATCAGGTTAGAAGAAAACTTCATGATAGAAGTCAGACAATGATATTGCTAGGTTATCATCCCACTGGTGCTTACAAATTGTACTCACCTAGAGATAACAAGGTTGTGATTGGCATAGATATCAAGTTTGATGAATCAAAGGGTTGGGATTGGACTGAAGGCACAAGTGTTGAAGGCTCAATTCTCAACAGAAGACTTATGCTTGAGGAAACAAATCAAGAGGAGATAGAAGTTGAAGATCATCAGCCTAATGCTGCACCTAATCAATAGTTGAGAAGATCAACCAGAGAAAGGGTATAGTTAATAAGGTTAAATGAGTATGATGTGTTTCCTGATCAAGCAATCACTGAAGATGGAGAACTGGTCAATGAAGCAATGATTGCAGAATTGGAACCAGTGACTCTGAGTGAAGCCTTGAAAGATTCAAATTGGTTGAATGCTATGAAAGAGGAGCTGAAGTCAACTGAGAAGAATAACACATGGACATTGATGAATAAAGCTGTGAACAAGAGAACTATTGATGTGAAATGGGTTTTCAAGCTGAAGATGAAACCAAAGTGGTGAAATTGCTAAGTACAAAGCAAGGTTAGTAGCTAAGGGTTTTCTTCAGAAGCCTGGACTTGACTTTAATGAAGTTTTTGCACCGGTGGCAAGGCTAGAGACAATTAGGCTAGTTGTTACAGTAGCTACCTACAAAGGATAGGCTATGCACCAACTTGATGTGAAATCTGCATTCCTGAATGGACCATTAGAGGAAGAGGTATATGTGAAGCAGCCACCAGGATTTGAGATCAAAGGTCAAGAACAGAAGGTGTACAAGTTGAACAAAGCCCTCTATGGTTTGAAGCAAGCTCCAAGAGCTTGGAACAGGAGAATTGATAGCTTCCTGTTGGATTTGAGTTTCACTAGATGCACATCAGAACATGGAGTATATGTGAAAGGCTCAAGTCATGATGAGATTATAATACTGTGTCTGTATGTTGATGATTTGTTGATCACAGGATCAAACAAAGTTGTGCTAGAGAGGTTCAAAGCAGACATAATGAAGGAGTTTGAGATGACTGATTTAGGAGAGCTATCATATATCCTTGGCATGGAATTTGTGAAAACAGATAGAGGCTATTTCTTGCATCAGAAGAAAAATTTCATTGACATTTTGAAGAGGTTTCATATGAGCAATTGCAATCCTGCAATTACTCCTATGGAAACATGTGTGAAGCTGAGCAAGAATACTGAGGATGAGTTGGTTAATTCAACATTGTACAGGCAGATCATAGGATCATTGAGGTACTTGTGCAATACTAGAATTAACTTATGTCATAGTGTTGGTCTGTTGAGCAGATTTATGGATCAACCAAGGATGAATCACTTGACTGCTGCAAAGAAGGTTCTTAGATATGTGAAAGGAACCATGGATCATGGCATTTTGATTCCAAACCAAAAGAACAGTAGCAAAAGGCTAGTGGCTTATGGTTACTCAGATTCGGATTGGGGAGGAGATCAAGATGATAGGAAGAGTACTGCAGGATACCTGTTCATGATAGGTAATGCACCAATCTCTTGGTGTTCTAAGAAGCAAGGGATAGTGGCATTGTCATCATGTGAAGCTGAGTATGTGGCAGCTTCATTTGCAGCTTGTCAAGCAAATTGGATTGAGATGTTGCTCACTGAATTGAGGGCAGTAGAGGCAACAAAGATAAAGCTACTTGTTGACAACAAGTCAGCAATTGATTTGGCTAACAACCCAGTTAGTCATGGAAGAAGTAAGCACATTGAGAGGAGGTTTCACTTTTTGAGAGATCAAGTGAACAAAGATAAGCTTGAGTTGGAATATTGCAATACTGAAATCCAACTTGCAGATATTCTAACCAAACCTATGGCTAAAGCAAGGTTTGACACTCTGAAGAAGCTTATAGGAATGAATGCTTTGGAAAACATGCCTTAGGAGGTGTGTTGAATTAATAAGTCATGTTTTGGAAAACATAGCTTCAGAAGCTGTGAAGAGCTTCATAAGCTACAGAGCTTCAGAAGCTGTGAAGAGCTCCAGAAGCTGCAGAGCTTCAGAAGTTGTGGTGCTTCAGAAGCTGTGGTGCTTCAGAAGCTGAGATGCTTCAGAAGCTGAGAACGTGTTTTCTGAATAGCTGTCATAGTTAGTTAGTTTGGCAGTTAGGGAAGTTTTTCGTTTTTTGTAGGTAGTTAGTTACATTGGCTTGGTAGCTAAGCAAGCCCTTCGTTTTGTATATAACTATCTTTGCCCCTTGTGGATGAATGCAATTATTCTTTTTTTCCCTAATTCTCTTCTCAATTCTCTCGTTCTATTCTCTCTAATTTCTCCCAAATTATCACATTGTCCCAACAAAGCGGTGATTGAGGTGTCCGAGGCGGAGCTTTGTCTGGTGGCTTCAGCGATGTCAGTGGCGGTGGTGCCGGAGTTATTTTTCTCGGTGGTTCCGGTGGCTTCTCCGGTAGCGGCGGTGCAAGCAATCTGGTATTCATAAACTTTTCAAAACATGGCTGACAATCTTGTGCTCACCATCATCAAATCAAGGAGTGGAGGAATCTGTGGGAGAACCACCTCAATAGGTTTTATCAAAAACATCTCAAAGGATGCAGCGGACTGAAAAAAATCAGGCTTTGAAGGTGGTGTGGTCTACATTTCAGTCTCTGGATGCAACAATTAAGATTCCTCTCTTAATATTGTGAGTATGACAGTTTGTTCATTTTTGCATATGCTATCTGGTTACCCTCACATAACTTTTGTTCACTATACATGGGATTGGGAAAGAGGGTGTATTCATTCCTTATTGTAGCATATGTATATTAGATTACTGAGATCTTTGAATTAATATGTCATCTACTAGTAAATGCATGTTAAGTTATTGAAGCCTTAGAGTTAATTTAGCCTCTGCTAGTTACAGATTTGATTTCATCATATGTCAACTTAGCATAGGCAGAGGAATTTAACATGTATAGTATACTAAGAGATTAGTCTTTTTAGGTAACTATCATTTTTAATATCCAGTAAATGCATGTCTTTTCTACATTGAATTTTGTTTTCTTGTTAAGTAAACTAAAGATTTTATTATTGAAGTTTTTAAATAAGTCATGGACTGTGGAGGCTCCTTTAAGAGTCTGTCCAGGTCGATAGTTTTAACTTTTAAGAGAATCCTCCTCCGTAATTTTTATGTTTAAATTTTAATAAAACTTTTATCGTTATATTTAGCGTTTTTACGAGAAACATATGGAATCCTATCATTATATTTTAAGGGTACTTCTAAGGTGCAGTTGGTATTTTGACAATATTGGAAATGTTATTTGAATAGACCAATAGGAGTAAAGTCTTTATTTGGTCCCACCAAATCATAATTATATGGTGTGGTTCCATAATTGTGTTTCTGTGTATCCTCAGAGATCTAAAGGTGTAAGTTTCTCTATCCTAGGATCGAGGTTTTAGGCTCTGATACCAGAGTTTCGGGCTGAGTTTCGCGCGTTAGCTGTAAGATAAACGTTGGAGTTCATTCTTCGTATTTCGAACTAAAAGTCTATAATTAGACAATAGTTTCTTTCTTTCTATGAATCTTGCCTTTATCCTTGGATTAACATTATGTTTATCCATATATAGCAGGTTTTCTAAACATTTATATTCGAATTCTAATTTTTGAATTCTTTTCCTATAATGGTTTAGATTTCTTCTTTCTTCAGCTAAATTCATTACTAGAAAGTGTAACGAGTTGCGGAAGCTAATTAGATTCTTTTATCTAATTTTTCGAGTTGTAAGGACAACTCTGCTACTGAGCTTTGCAGCTTATGTAATTCTTTTAGTTCTGAGATTTCAAAATCTCTTTTTGGGGGTGCTACCCTAAGGCTTTGGTTTCTAATTAATGGTTTTTCTTCTGTTTCTTCAAACATATTTTTGTCATCTTCTATTAATGAACAACTCTTCCTTGCCAAGGTTTTGAATATAGGTGACTCTAACGTTACTATTGGGGTGAATAATTCATCAATATGAATTATATCTTTTCCTGTAAATTCTATACTATGGTGTGAATTACTTAAAGCATAATTAATTCTATAGCATATCGTAAAAGGATGATTTCCTTTTTTCATAAATTTTGAATCTTCTAATTTATAATTAAAGATTATAGATCTGTCTAGATCTTTATCTTTTAAGGATAATCCTATTTGTAAGTTTATGTCAAATTTAATTTTTCCATATTTCAAATTGCATCTTCCTTGTGCAATTATAGATTGTTTATCATCTGTAATCCTAGAGTCTCTTAGGATTATATTTAAAGGTGTATTAATACCTTTCATGAAAGTACTTTTGATTAAAACTTGAATGGTTGATATGTGAATATAACCAATTTTATTTCTTTACTTTTCAGAAAGACTTGAAATTCTTTTTTGAATTTGTGTTCTATCTATGGTAGATACGAATATATTTCCGGATGTATAATCAATTGGAACAGCTTCTTCTCCTACCATTATTCCAAATTTCAAAATATTTTTCCTAAAGAAAAGTTCTTTGAATTTTCTATTCTTTCTTTTAAAGTTTTCTTCAGCAGTTAGAGATAAATCTGCTTCTTCTATTTTGTGATCTTGTATGATATCAGCAAAATAACTAGATGTTTCTTCAAAAAGTGAGATTTCAGACATAATTTTCAAAATTCTTCTGAATTTTCACTAGTATTATCGGGCAGAGTATTTAAAGTTTTTATTAGACTATAAAACCGAGAGTTTTTTAGTCTATAATGTACACTTGCGAAGTCTCCATAGAAATGTCCTTGAAAACATTCTATGTATTTAGAATTTTTAGTAAAATTGTTTAACTCACGAACTAAACATTTTAATTCATGTTCTTCGAAGTCTCCTTCGATAGTTTCTTGAATTTTTTCAAGAAAAACCTTTTCTTGATAATGATTAAATTTGAATTTGTCTAAAATTATCTTGGCCAAATTTGGTTCAGGAATTCTTTCTAGTAAATAAGTTACCTTTTTATTATAGTCTTCCATCAAGACTAATTCTAAGTATGTGTGACCAGAACTAGGTTCTGTGTGTTCAATTTCAAAAAAAATTGAAAATAATCTTTGAGTTCTAAAATTTGAATTTTCCATCTATTATGCAAATAACATAATATAATAAATAAGTGATGCAATAATAACAATCATACCTGATATGATTTTCTTTGTTTTTGGGTTTTAATGAATTCTTCGATCCGAAGATGTTTTGTGCTGTTTAGGATATAATCTGTTTGATTATATTGTCTTATGTGGTTGATCCCTCCAGAGTATTACCTCAAGAGCTACTTTTTAGAAATAAATTTCTAAGGACAGAAGAAATAATTTTTTTTCAAAACTAATTGATAGTTTCATATATCATTCAACTGTCATTTACATTGAGCCGAATGCTCTTATTTATAGTGGAGAAGGGCTCACATTAGGTAAACGTCCCTTTCCATTACATTGTACATGCACTCAGAAAAGCAACACGCACTCACACAATAGTGACATGTACTCAGAAAAAGTGATGCGCACTTAAAAAAGAAAAACGCACTAAGAAAAAATGACAAATAATATTTTACATTATTTAGCACTAAGTGGTCCCCATCTGACTCAGATGTGATAAGGTACCACTGTACAATTCTGTCCTACATTGTGGCCAGTTGTTCTGTGCTGTCAATCTTCTTGTCCTCTTGTGCCGACGATTTTTGACAGTTTTTACAGTTATGATTTTTGTAATACTGTAAAAAGTATCTGCAGCATTCTTCTTGAATTACCCTTGGTAATTTTTCATGATCATCCTTCAGTTGGTCAATTTTTTCTTCAAGTTCTTTAATTGCCTTGATATCTTTTTCTTTTGCTGGTTTTCTGGAATCACTATACACGATCATTGATGAGTCTTCGTAGATTATTCTGTAGTTTGTCTGGGATGACAATCTTGAAATTTTCCGGCGTAAATTCTTCATTTGATTGACGTACATAGCTGGATGCCATTCTGTGCTTTCTTTATTCATGACTGGATATTCTTTGTTGGATATCCCAATCTTAATTAAGTATATTGGTTTTGTGACCAGTTCCAAGGTATTTTCATCATACCAAGGATATGTTGAATCAATCTCTAGAAAGATCTCTTTTCCTTTGGCATATAAATTATTGAATTTTTCTGCCAAATTTTGTAGATTCTTTGAAAGAAACTTGAGTTCTCCAAAAGTTTTCTTGGGTTGTTCTTCCAAATATATGGTATGGATTAAACCATTTTGAAAGAAAGATAGACATGTAGTACTATCTATTCCTGGTAATGTTACCGTCTTGGGACAGCTAAATTTGTTAGCCGGGTAGAAGCATTCAGTGGTGAATTCTTCCACATAATGGTTTAACCATTTCCAACTAAGACTGAATTCCATATAAGTTGGATCGGTTACCTGGAAATTCTTTTGATATTCGAGCTGGCGAATTTTGTCAATTGACAACTTCCTTTTTGACTCCATTGTTGGAGATTTTTGAAGATTTTTTGCTGTTGTAACCTCCTTGTATGCTCCATAAAGTGCCCGTTCAGCTTCCTTCATGGTTTTGTATCCCTTGTGACGCACATTTTTTCCAATGATGTGTTGTTTAGCTATTGCCCATTTTCTATAGATCCCTTTCATTGGACCATAAAAAATGACATAAGCTTCAAACCTTCCCATCTCATTGTCTACGGGATCGCTTGTTTGGATGGTTGTTGACGAACCATTTTTTCTGGCTTCATCTTCTTCTTCGACCTGGTCAGCCCAAGACTTCTTGCTGTTTGAGGTTGTTTCTGAAGACTCTGCTTCTTGTTCTATATTCCAACCACTAGGAACTATTGTTTCAGTAGGAATTTTTGAACTTTCTGGGGTAGTATACTTTACGTAGTAGTCATATTTTCCAGAAGGTTGTCCTAGCAAGTCCCAGTTTTCTTCGTTCTTTAGAATTTCATTTGGGTCTTTTGTTGAAGATTGATTTTCGTTTGTTGTCATTTTTTGTAAACCTTTGAGTGTTGTAATCATCTCCCCCCTCTCGGCAGAGATTTTGGCTCTTTTGATATCTATTGCGACAAGTTGCTCGTCTTTTTGCTTGATGTTGTTCTGAAGTAGCTTTATTGCTTGCTCCATTCTCTTGTCAGTGTATCTGCAAAACTGTTTTGTTCAGATTTTATATATTGAAGATATGGCTCGTATCGTTGTAATTCCATCTGCCATCTTATTAGTCTGCCTTGTTTATGGTCAGCACTAATTTTATATCTCCAAAATCCTGTAAGATATTTAGAGTCTGTTCGAAGAAGGAATCTTGACGGTAGTAAGTCAATTTTCCATTTTTTTAATACTTTTACACATGCTAGAGTTTCTAGTTCTTGAATATGATATCTAGATTCTGTATCTGTAAATGTACCAGAAATATATTTACATAACTGTAAATTTTCAGTATCCTTTATCAGGATTTTAGAAGCACTGTAATCAATGCTTTTTGATTGAAGATCCTTAGATTCTTCAATTTTACATCCTTTCTTATTAAGAGAAAGTTTTGCTTTACCATCTGGTAAGGCTCTCATACAACCTGCCCATGTTGTTTGTGTTGCATCCGTTTCTACAATCAAAAAATCTTTTATTGTTGGATTGTAAAGTTCGGGCAAAATTTTAATTTTTTCTTTAATGGTTTTAACATTATCAGAATCAGTTTTAGTCCAGGACCAAGGAACTTTTTCTGAAATTTTCTTTTGTAAATGCTTTCTTTCTTTTGCTAAGTCTTTTAAAAAACCTTCGTTAGCAATATAATTTAAACAACCAAGAAATCTTTGAATTTGTTTTCTATCAGAAAACTTGTATTTTTTCTTGGGTATGAGGTGCTAAACTTAGTTCCCCATTTTCTTTTAAAATTAAACCAAGGTATTCTATTTCCTTTTGTAAAATCTTTGATTTCTTTTTCGAAATTATAATACCCTTTCCTTTAATTCTTAAAAGAACAATTTCTAAATCTTGAAGATGTTGTCTTTCATCTCCTTTTGTAAAAATGAGTATGTCTTCTATATATGCTAAACATATATGATCCAAACCTGCGAGAGATTTGTCCATAAATCTTTGATATATTGATGGTGCTTGTTTTAGTTCAAAAGGCAAAACATTCCATTCGTAATGTTTTTGAGGTGGACATGAAAAAGTTGTTAATGGTTTTGTCTCTTCTGCTAGTCTTAGCTGATAATAACCAGACTTTGCATCTAAGGAAGAAAACCAGTTACATCCTTTTATTTTTTCTAAAATAAAATCTTTTCTTGGTAATTTATGAGAATCCCCAACTGTTGCCAGATTGAGTTTCTTATAATTAATTACCATTCTTCTTTTTCCTCTCTTAATTTCGTTATGGTTTTCGACATAAAAAGCTGGTGCAGAATGTGGGCTTGATGAAGGTCTAATAAGGTCTTTATCAAGTAATTCTTTACATTCTTGTTGAAATTCTTCAACATCTCTAATAGAATATGGAATTCTATTTGGAACATTTATCTCGTCATTAGGATTTTTTAACTTAATGACTATAAGTTCATGATTAGTGTTTTTAAGGCTGTCTAGAGGGTTATCTGAACAGACTTCGTCTAATCTTTCTTCTATATTAATATGGAAACTTCTTTGTTCCCATATAGTTCTTAATTCCCTAAGGTTTCCCTTAATAAGGTTTAAGATTTCATTTCTAGTAACTATTTTGGTGGTTACTATTTTTCTATTTTTGGGATTTCCCAAATCCTTCCATTGAAGTGATATAGTATCTTTTTTTGAATAAATGGTTCGTATAACTTTAAAAAGTTATTTCCTATGATTAGGTCTAATCCTGAATCATGGAGGTAGATTGTTGGAATAAAAAACTGTAACATCCCCAAATTCTAAATTACTTAATTAATTTTAATTAGAGGCTATCTATTAAATTAGAATTAATTAGAAATGATTGATTAATTAAATCCTAGGAGTTAAATGTGAATTATGTGAGGTTAGGCAATTTCTTATGAACTTAACTACACATTAGAACATTAATCTCATAGATTAGATTTAATTAACACAATTAGAGTTCAAATTTCCCTCCTTGATAACTCAACCTTCCACTTGATTCACTTCACACTCACACATCAACACCTCATTACCTTGAATGAGTCATTGTTCCACTATCAAAGAATACATGCAAAAACTTCCAATCTCTTCATTCATTCACTCACCCATCAGCTGATGAGAAAAACATAGAAACTCCTCTCTTTTCTCTCTTCCCACGCCTAAAACAACAACAACAACATGCTTACCTCCAAACTCTCCAATTTCACTCTTCACATGAGCTTGTCATTTTCCCAAGCCTCAGAGATTCCTTACCTGATACCTAGACACAGAGATTCTCCTCTGAATCACAGCATTTCTACCATTTCCAAACTCTTCACAAGAACTAAATTACAACAATAATCTCACCACCTCTCCCTCACCCAATAGCATTCCATGCAAGTTCAAACTGAGCCAAACCACATACTGTTCAAACCTCAGAAAATCTAGCTATAAATAACCCCTCAATTCAGCTCAAATCATCATCCAATCCATCAAATTCGTAGTTTCAAACTAGAGGGTTTCAAAGTATCAACAATTCAATTCTGGTCTGAGTTCGTGGGTCTTGCTAGGAGGTTCAGTAGCTGTTTGTAGAGCTTAGAGAAAGGTTAAAGCTCAATTTACAGGTGGGTTCTTAGGCTAGTTAGTTAGTTTATTCAAATTTTATGAAAATGCATGCAACTTTAGGAATTAATAGGTATAGCTGTGTGTATGGAATTAGCCCCCAAATTCCACTCTATTCTGTTCTATGTTGTTATTTTTATAATTCTGCACTATCTCAGACAAAGATTGTAGGTGAAACCTTTAAATTTGATGATTTACACAAAACAGAGGAAATTCTGCACCAACTCGCCATAGCGAGTTGCTAGCGAGCCTTCATGGCGAGCTGAAGGTTCTGAGCTGAGGAACTTCGCCATGGCGAGCTCTGGCTCGCCTAGCGAGTTGTTTAGGTCAGGACCTGTAAGTTCGCCATGGCGAGCATGGTAACTCGCCGTAGCGAGCAAGCCCAGAAATTACTCACTTTTTCACTTTTCAAAATATTTGTTTCACTCGTTTTATATCCTCGACTGAGATAGTTATTTTGCAGTCTTATGAATTACATAATATAGACAGGAGGTCATCACAGTCGGACTATTAGGGATTAACTTAGGAAATTTAGATTATGTATGTTCCCCGGGTTATGGGATGAATATGGCAGTATAATACAATTTAGAATCAGTCAACTATGTATATGATTATATTATCACGTGTGGACTTCGTTTTAGATGTTCCACTAGTAAAACTTTGTGAGCTGCACGCCGGAACGCTTTCTGTTCGCGGACAAGGCAGGCCTCTGAGACATGCTCACCTCAGAGTGCTTGCGGTTTAAAATCAACAAGACTAATCAGTGTTACACCTTTATTTATTTATGCTTTATGATAATATGATATGAAGTATGATACGACTGATTAGGTGCCCCGGCTTTATAGCCTTTAGGAGGGTAGTAGAACTCACTGGGACGAAGTGACTGTCTCACCTCACTCCCTTTTCGATATAGGTAAGACAGGTTATTTCAAAGCAAGGACCAGGATGAAATTGACGATCGGAGCGGTGCTTGGATTGTCAGCTTAGAAGACTTAGTCTTCTTCTCTGTTATTATTTAACTTGTTATTCTGTTGTATATTCTTTCCGATGTTTTTATTCGAATATTCAATTATCCTAATGATAATGCATTATTCAGTTAATTTCCTTGAGATTTAATGTACTCAGATTCCAGTTATTAATGTTCCGACTAAATATTCTAGATAATTTAGTTGGGGCGTTACAAATGGTATCAGAGCAGGTCGATTCAGATCTTGCGTGAGTTCATTAGTATTACCATTCCAATCCCAGTAGTTGTCTAGTTTCCCTAAATACGTTCTAGGTGTCATGTCACTTTAGGCCTAGCTAACTTGATTTGATATTGGCAGTTAGAGCGAAATGTCTGGATCGAGACGAGGACCTGGAAGGCCACCAAGAAGGCATGATAGTGATGAGGAACCAGAAGTGTTCGAAGATCCTAACGCCAACATGTGGGCAAAGATGATGCATCAGCATCAGCAGTTTCAAGCCTAACAAGCGCAACAGCATCAGGAGTTTATGGCCATGTTTCAGCAGCACATGAATGCTCCCCCTCCTCAGAACTTGGGGTCGAGCGCTGCCTTCCGAGAGTTTTGTAGAATGAGCCCTCCAGAGTTCTATGGTGAATATAACCCCGCTAAAGCCAGGGAATGGTTGCAAAGGATGACTGGCATTCTGGACTCCATGACTTTCTCAGAGACAGATAAAGTAACCTTCGTCTCCCGCTTCTTCAGGGGTGACGCTTGCAATTGGTGGGAAGGTACCAAGCATTACATGGAAGCCAGCCATATGGAGATTAACTGGCAGAACTTCAGGCGTCTCTTCATTGGTCATTATATTCATGAGAGCTACCAATTCCAGATGGAACGGGAGCTAACCGAGTTGAAGCAAGGTAGTCTGACGGTAGCTGAGTATACCATGAAGTTCAACGAGTTGGTCCGGTATGTTGCTGATGGCAACGATGCCCCTACTGAAGCTTGGAAAATGAAGAAGTACAGAATTGGGCTTCGGGCAGACATAGCTCACGACGTGTCAATGCAGCAGATCACTAGCTTTGGTGATCTAGTGCAGAAGAGCTATCATGCCGAGGTTGGTATTAGCAACATTCACAAAGAAAAGAATGAGGTGAATCAGAAGAAGAAGGGTTTGTTTGGAAAGTTTGGTTTGAACTTGAAGTCTAAAGGTAACTCCAGCATGGGCAAGCAGAGTCACTCTCAACGTTCGCCCAAGAACTGTTCAGACTGTGGATATCCTCACAGTGGAGAATGCATGAAAGGCAAGAATATGTGCTATTACTGCAAGCAACCTGGTCACTTCAGGAACGAGTGTCCGAAGTTAAAAAAGCACGGGGAAGCCAGTGGATCTGCAAAGAATAAAGGTCGGGTATATTCTTTAGACTGCAATGAAATAAGATCTAATAATGCATTAATTATGGATGTATGTTTGTTAGGACAGTCTAAGGTCTTAGTGTTGTTCGATTGTGGAGCCACTAACTCTTTTATAGCCGTAGACTGTGTGATGCGGTTAGGAATTCCTTCTGTACCTCTCGTACCCCCAATGTCCGTCGCTGTCGCTACTGGTGGCAGAGTCACTTCAAAGAAAGTCTGTCAGAATTGTCCCATCTTAGTTGGAAGTAAAGTCTACCACATTGATTTAATCTGTCTACCTCTAAAAGACTTTGATGTCGTTCTTGGCATGGATTGGCTCTCAGCCAATACCGTGTACATCGGTTGTGCGGAAAAGAATTTGTTCATTCCTTCGGAAACCTCTGCAGAAAGTAGAGCCCTATCTGCTTTATTGCAAAATACACACCAGATGATTCAGTACTTAGGTGCCAGCAGCAAGTGTTTCAGTGTCCTATTCACCATTGATCATGAGTCTAGTTTGAGTCCTAGTGACATCCCTATAGTTAGCGAGTACTTAGATGTTTTTCATGATGATATTATGAGTCTCCCTCCCGAACGCGAAATAGAGTTCTCTATAGATCTTGTTCCGGGTTCACAGCCCATCTCAGTTGCCCCTTATAGAATGTCTCCATTAGAACTCCATGAACTTAAAACTCAACTTGAGGAATTACTTCAGAAGCATTTCATTCGTCCAAGTGTCTCTCCTTGGGGAGCGCCGGTATTACTTGTTAAAAAGAAGGACGGTACTATGCGCTTATGCATTGATTATCGTTAGCTTAACAAGGTTACAATCAAAAACAAGTATCCGCTACCCCGGATTGATGATCTCTTAGATCAACTCAGAGCTGCCACCGTGTTTTCAAAGATTGATCTTCGTTCCGACTATCATCAAATCGGAATCAAATCCTCAGACGTGTCTAAGACGGCATTCAGGACGCGTTATGGGCATTACGAATTCCTAGTTATGTCTTTTGGATTGACTAATGCTCCTGCTGTGTTTATGGATTACATGAATAGGATTTTCCAACCCTACCTCGACAAATTTGTTGTTATCTTCATAGATGATATCTTAATCTATTCTCGCAATCAAGAAGATCATGCTGAACACCTCAGAATTATTCTGGAAGTTCTGAGAGAGAAGAAGTTGTATGCCAAATTCAGTAAGTGCGAATTCTGGCTCTCAGAAATTAAATTTCTGGGACATGTCATTTCCCAAGGCGGTGTGTCTGTTGATCCATCCAAGGTAGAAGCAGTTCTTAACTGGGAAAGACCCAACAATGTATCAGAAGTCAGAAGTTTCTTGGGATTAGCAGGTTATTACCGGAGGTTCATTCTTGGATTTTCGGAAATCGCCTTACCCTTGACTCGTTTGACCAGGAAAGGTACTGCTTTTATTTGGGATGCTGATTGTGAAGTAAGTTTCAGAACCTTGAAGGAAAAGTTGACCAGTGCTCCAGTATTGGTCATTCCTGATCCTAATCGGAAGTACGTGGTGTATTGCGATGCATCACACAAAGGTCTTGGGTGTGTACTAATGCAAGATGGAGCTGTGGTAGCATATGCCTCTCGACAGTTGAAACCACACGAGCAAAATTACCCAACCCATGATTTGGAATTAGCAGCAATTATTTTCGCTCTAAAGATTTGGAGTCATCACTTGGTTGGTGTCCAATTTGATCTTTTCAGTGACCATAAGAGCTTGAAATATCTGTTTGACCAGAAGGACCTGAATATGAGGCAGCGTAGGTGGATGGAATATTTGAAGGACTTCGATTTCAATCTCAACTACCATCCTGGCAAAGCGAATGTTGTGGCAGACGCTTTGAGCAGGAAAGCCTTGTATGCTTCCGAACTCTTAATGCAGCAATGTGGATTGTACGAGAAGTTCAGAGACCTGAATCTGAATGTAGTGTACAGAAAGAGCGGCATTAGAATCAACCGTATGGAGTTGTCCTGCGATCTGCGCTCGAGGGTAGTGCAGGCGCAACGAAGCGATATGGACCTTCAAAGGAGATTGAATAACCCAGAGTTTTCAATAGCCTCAGATGGTGCTATGTTGTATGAAGGGAGATTGTGTGTACCAAATGACGATGAACTGAAAAGGCTGATTCTTGACGAGGCACACAAAAGTGGATTCTCGATTCATCCAGGATCCACCAAAATGTACCACGACTTGAAACAGAACTACTGGTGGCCGAACATGAAGGCAGAAATCGCAGATTTTGTGTCTAGATGTTTGGTTTGTCAACAAGTGAAGATTGAACACCAGAAACCTGGAGGTCCGTTGCAACCGTTAGAAATTCCATAGTGGAAGTGGGAACACATTACTATGGACTTTGTTGGAGGTTTACCCCGTAACCAGAAGGGTCAAGATTCAATTTGGGTAATTGTGGATAGATTGACCAAGTCGGCTCATTTCATTCCTGTGAAATCTACCTATAAGGCCACGCAGTATGCCGCTATTTTTACAGAACATATTGTGAGGTTGCATGGGGTACCACTCAGTATCGTGTCAGATCGTGATCCAATCTTTACTTCTAGATTCTGGAAAGCCTTCCAGCATGCGATGGATACTCGACTGAGAATGAGTACATCGCACCACCCTCAGACCGATGGACAGTCTGAAAGAACTATTCAAACTCTTGAAGATATGCTTCGTGCTTGTGTGTTGGAAGATGGTGGTAGTTGGAGCAACTACTTGCGTTTGATTGAGTTCTCTTACAATAACAGCTACCATTCCAGTATCGAAATGGCGCCATTCGAAGCCCTGTACGGGAGAAAGTGTAGGACTCCTCTGTGTTGGAAGGAAGTCGGAGATCGCGGATTGTTGGGACCAGACCTTATTCAAGAGACAACTTTAAAGGTTAAATCCATCCGTGAAAAGATGAGGGTTGCACAGAGTCGGCAAAAGAGTTACGCCGACAGGAGAAGAAGACCGTTAGAATTTGAGGAAGGAGATCATGTGTTCTTGAAGGTTACTCCGAAGTTAGGATTACGTGGTGTGTTTAGAACCAAGAAACTCTGTCCAAGATATATTGGACCCTATCAGATCCTTCGACGCGTTGGTTCAGGAGCCTATCAGTTAGCTCTTCCACCTTCTATGTCAGGGCTACACGACGTGTTCCATGTCTCTCAGCTTCGCAAGTATATTCCAGATCCTTATCAACCAATTGAGATTGAACAGATTGATCTTCAGCCAGACCTAACTTATCAACCTGACCCTGTTCGAATCGTTGATCGAGATGTCAAAACTCTTCGGAATAAAAGGATTCCCATTGTCAAAGTTGAATGGGCGCAGTCTCCGGACGGCGAATACACTTGGGAGTTGGAATCTGACATGATGAACAGTTATCCTCACCTATTCTAAGGTAAATTTCTAAATTTCGATGACGAAATTTCTTTAAGAGGGGTAGATTGTAACATCCCCAAATTCTAAATTACCTAATTAATTTTAATTAGAGGCTATCTATTAAATTAGAATTAATTAGAAATGATTGATTAATTAAATCCTAGGAGTTAAATGTGAATTATGTGAGGTTAGGCAATTTCTTATGAACTTAACTACACATTAGAACATTAATCTCATAGATTAGATTTAATTAACACAATTAGAGTTCAAATTTCCCTCCTTGATGACTCAACCTTCCACTTGATTCACTTCACACTCACACATCAACACCTCATTACCTTGAATGAGTCATTGTTCCACTATCAAAGAATACATGCAAAAACTTCCAATCTCTTCATTCATTCACTCACCCATCAGCTGATGAGAAAAACATAGAAACTCCTCTCTTTTCTCTCTTCCCACGCCTAAAACAACAACAACAACATACTTACTCTCCAAACTCTCTCTTTTCACTCTTCCCAAGCCTCAGAGATTCCTTACCTGATACCTAGACACAGAGATTCTCCTCCGAATCACAGCATTTCTACCATTTCCAAACTCTTCACAAGAACTAAATTACAACAATAATCTCACCACCTCTCCCTCATCCAATAGCATTCCATGCAAGTTCAAACTGAGCCAAAACATATACTGTTCAAACCTCAGAAAATCTAGCTATAAATAACCCCTCAATTCAGCTCAAATCATCATCCAATCCATCAAATTCGTAGTTTCAAACTAGAGGGTTTCAAAGTATCAACAATTCAATTCTGGTCTGAGTTCGTGGGTCTTGCTAGGAGGTTCAGTAGCTGTTTGTAGAGCTTAGAGAAAGGTTAAAGCTCAATTTACAGGTGGGTTCTTAGGCTAGTTAGTTAGTTTATTCAAATTTTATGAAAATGCATGCAACTTTAGGAATTAATAGGTATAGCTGTGTGTATGGAATTATCCCCCAAATTCCACTCTATTCTGTTCTATGGTGTTATTTTTATAATTCTGCACTATCTCAGACAAAGATTGTAGGTGAAACCTTTAAATTTGATGATTTACGCAAAACAGAGGAAATTCTGCACCAACTCGCCATAGCGAGTTGCTAGCGAGCCTTCATGGCGAGCTGAAGGTTCTGAGCTGAGGAACTTCGTCATGGCGAGCTCTGGCTCGCCTAGCGAGTTGTTTAGGTCAGGACCTATAAGTTCGCCATGGCGAGCATGGTAAACCGCCGTAGCGAGCAAGCCCAGAAATTACTCACTTTTTCACTTTTCAAAATATTTGTTTCACTCGTTTATATCCTCAACTGAGATAGTTATTTTGCAGTCTTATGAATTACATAATATAGACAGGAGGTCATCACAGTCGGACTATTAGGGATTAACTTAGGAAATTTAGATTATGTATGTTCCCCGGGTTATGGGATGAATATGGCAGTATAATACAATTTAGAATCAGTCAACTATGTATGTGATTATATTATCACGTGTGGACTTCATTTTAGATGTTCCACTAGTAAAACTTTGTGAGCTGCACGCCGGAACGCTTTCTGTTCGCGGACAAGACAGGCCTCTGAGACATGCTCACCTCAGAGTGCTTGCGGTTTAAAATCAACAAGACTAATCAGTGTTACACCTTTATTTATTTATGCTTTATGATAATATGATATGAAGTATGATACGACTGATTAGGTGCCCCGGCTTTATAGCCTTTAGGAGGGTAGTAGAACTCACTGGGACGAAGTGACTGTCTCACCCCACTCCCTTTTCGATATAGGTAAGACAGGTTATTTCAAAGCAGGGACCAGGATGGAATTGACGATCGGAGCGGTGCTTGGATTGTCAGCTTAGAAGACTTAGTCTTCTTCTCTGTTATTATTTAACTTGTTATTCTGTTGTATATTCTTTCCGCTGTTTGTATTCGAATATTCAATTATCCTAATGATAATGCATTATTCAGTTAATTTCCTTGAGATTTAATGTACTCAGATTTCAGTTATTAATGTTCCGACTAAATATTCTAGATAATTTAGTTGGGGCGTTACAAAAACTTATATCCTTCGATTTCTATAGATACATCTCTAAGATTAAACCATATCTGATGTTTTGATTTGTCTGCAACTATTATTTCTTTTGGCTTGGTTAATCTTTCCCAATTTCTAGAGATAGATTTTTTCCCAAAACAAAGAGTTGCACCTGTGTCTACATAGGCTAAAAGGTTTTTACTTTTTAACACTATTTTAATAAATGTAGCACTTGGATTTCCTTTACCAAGTATCTTCTTCGACATCTGAATCTGTCTCTGTGCAGTATTCATAAATGTCTTCATCGGACTCTATATCTGATTCTATAGGTTCATATCCCATTGCATATATTGCATGTAGGATATTTTTCTTAGGATTTTCCTTTTTAGGGCACTCATTTGCATAGTGACCTTCTTCATGACATAACCAACATGTACATGATTTTTTGCCTTGCAGACATATTTTCTTCCTAGGGTAAAGTTGTTTTTTCCTAAAGAATTTTTTGTTTCCCTTTTTGAATTTTCTAAAAGGAATTTTCTTAAATTTCCTTTTCTTATAGGGTTTTTGTAACCTTGTTTTTCTGGATTTCTTTCTAAAGTTGCAACCATAGTTTCCTACTTTGTCTTGTAGTTTATTACAACAGAGGGATACTTGAGCTTCTCTTTTGGCTATTTTCTGACTACACATTTCTTGGAGCCAAATTTTTAGGGTGGTTATTCTTCCTCCTAGAGTATCATCCACTTTTCCTTCTGCTAATGCTGAAGTAAAGAATGTTTTAACTTGAGCTGATACTCTTTCTGGTAACTTGTCATAGAATAGTTCTATCAAGTTTCTGGAAATTCTAGTACTATTATCTATGTTGTAATAATACTCCTGAAATTCACAAATGAAATTATCTACATAGCACATATTGCAGATTTTTAGGTTAGTTATTTTCCAAAGGTTTTGGTCGGAAAATGCTATCTTAGATTGAATGGAGTCCTTCCATCCTTTAAATTCTGTTACGAGTAACATATGAATCCAGTCTACTACTACAGCTCCTGTTAGGGGTATTGTTCCCATAACTTCTGGTGGTAAGGTAGAAATGTATTTGTAAGCATTTCCTCTAGTTTTATATTGTAGGAAATTGAAAATTTCAATTGGTCCTAAATTTTTAAGGTCTTCGTTTAATTGGACTAATACACTATTTGTATTGTACCAATCTCTAAGATCTTTAGCTGTATCGAAACTACAGTCTATGTCTAAAATTCCTTGCCCTTGAAATGGGTTTTGTGTAGGTACATAATAATGGGGTATTTTTTGGAATTTTTGTTTGGTAAATTCTTTTTCGAATTCTGCAGATCTTTTTGTACCAGATGTCTCTGCTGGTTCGAATTTCACGAAGTGAGGATTTTCACTTTCTTCCTCTATTTCTTCTTCAGAGCTAAAATCATAAATGATTTGGTTTTTCTCTTTTGGTTCTTCGTCAACTACTTGACTTTTTCCTGATATATCTAAAGAAACCATAAGCTTTTCTAGATTTTCTAATTGCCTATTAAGGGCTTCTTCTGTATCGTCCATTCTTAAAAGAATTTAGATGGTGGTTTAATTTTTAATTGTGTAGAAACAGTAGTTTCTTCGAGCTCAGGAAGCTTAGGAATATTTTCTCTTTCTAGTTCCTTTCCTTTCTCTTCCCCCCCTCGAGAGAATTGAAGAGTTTTGTCTTCTAAGAGTTTTATCATGTATGCTATCATACAAGATATATTATTTAGCTGTGGATTTGTTGTATGAAAAAGGTGAGGAAATCTATGAGTTTCATCTTCTTCATAGCAATCAAGGTTTATTCCATTATGAAATTTCCATGTTTCATATGGTTTATATCTTTCTTCTTCAGACTGTAAAGTCTCTAAATAGGATGTTTGTTTTTCTATCCTATCTTGTAAATCAGAGAAGTTATCTAAAACTTTCTGTAATTTACTTGTTAGACTTTCTTCAGTCATCTTGCAATATCCTGAAGATTTTTCCGAAGGCTCTTAGCTAGTTCCTTATATTCTCTAGCTAAATAGAAGTTTCATGAGTTTCTAAACCAATAGTGTAGTCTTTCGAACCGTTTAATTTGAACTTTATATAGAGCAAGATCAGCTAGGTTAGGTTTAAAGCTGATTATTGGGTAAATTAATTTTCCACATGGACTTTTTAGGAATTCATTCCCGTGTCGTTTTACTATCATATTATTCATTGAACACAACTTAATAGCTCATAAATTAGCTACCAAATTTTTGTTACTAAATTTGTGCTAATGGGCTGCTTGGTTTCTAGCCATTAGATTTGAGATCTGCACATAGGAACTTTTGTGCCTTTGCCATACTAGATCATGACTATTTTGAAACATTCATTTTAGTGAATGTACCATAGAATTTGCCATATTTAAATCGTATGCACCTACTTTTTGTAGTTCTGTTATGCTTATTTTATCTTTTAGATTCAAGAGGTGCAACAGTATAATGCTTTTGTTGTGTTATATTCCTAGTATTGTTTCTATGTCCAAGCTTTTGTTGGGTTGCTTTGTACTAATAACCTTTTTCCATTCCCATGCTTTGGGGTGTATTTGTTTTTGAATAAAAAAAATTATTTTTTACTATATATAAAATTGTTCATATACATAAAGTTCTGTTTGTGTTTATTAATATTTAAATTTGTATTTTATGATGTGTTTTAATTTTAAACTGATATATTGTAGAAAAAAGTTGTTTGTTAGCCTTAAGATGAGATTGAGAATATCTTAAGGGAAATGGCTCACGAAGGAAAAGCTGAGGAGAGTGAAAATATTGCATAGAAGATAGAAAATGTTGCAGAGGATGCTCGAGTTGCACGAGAGGAAAGTTCAAGAGCAAATCAGCGCACAAAGAATTTGAAGCGACAAGTGAAGAAATTGACGCAGAGTGTTGTTTGCGTCAAGGGTGACCAACACTGTCGTCATTGAGACTATGATAAAGATGACTCTAACAACATGGATGACTCTGTCGACAGCTTAGATTAATTATTTGATTATGTTTTATTCTAATTTTTTAAACTTATTTTATTGAATGATATTTGAGACTTATTTAAGCTATAGACTATATTAGTTTTTATTTTGAGAATCATAGATGTTTATTAATGTCAAATTTGATTGGAGTTATATAAAAATCATCATATTTTTGTCTATTTTTATTGATTACAAGTGATATATAATTATTATAACAAACACGAACACGAGCATTATAGATAGTTTAATCGACGGTAAATTACAGATGTTTTCTACTCACGAATTACCTATGATGTAGCCGACGGTAAATTACCCACGACTTTTCGGCCGTGGGTAACTATTTCCAACGAGGCTTTTTCCCACCACCCTCTGGCCGTGGGTAATTCTTCACTAGTTCAACGTTACCCACAACTTTTGTCAGTTACCCATGACTTTTTTTATGAGTAATAGAAAAAATTCTTGTAGTGTTTTCTCCATCGCAAAACAAAGTTGTGAGGTTTCTTAATCGGTGTCTTCTTTACCCCAAACTTGGACTTGATTGTCACCTTGTGCCGCTTACCCCATCAAGTCACACAATATGAATGATCATGGTTCATAGTCAGCTTCGCCATTTGGCAGCTTAGGTCCGGTAGTAATTCTTCCTTCTCTCCCTAAATATTCAGTTGTGACATCTCTGCCTCTAGGTCAAATAACTTCATATTTTCTTGTCATTCTTTAGCCGGAAGCGATTACACATCCTTTGACTTCTTCTCCCGCACAGCAATGATCGTCCCTTTCTTTGTAGACTATGATAATTTGTTCCTCTTAAGATTAATTTGAAAAAAGTAAAAAAAAAAAAAATTGATATACATATCACAATAAAATAAATTATTTTTTAAATCATTAACATGTACTCTCAGAACACATGTTAATCTTTCCTTTGTTATATCAGAAAACTAAGGAATGGTAGTATTTTTTTTTGGTTACATTACCATTGAATTGGAATGGTAGTATAATACTTCCTCCGTATTAAATTGTAAATCGCTTGGAAAAAATAAATTGTATGAAATAATAAAAGTCGCTTTACATTATCATTGAAATATTTAATTCTATTTTTTTTATTATATCCTTAATTATTTACTATTTTTTTTAATTTCCATCCTTTAATTTATTTTTTTCTCATACAATTAATAAAGAATAATTTTATAAACTAACCAATACTTTCTTTTTTCTTTTTTTTTTGGTAGTGAATAATTTATTTTCTCTATATGGTATTAATTAATATTTTTCAATTTGTATAATATAGTTAAAGTGATTTATATTTGTGGGGCCAATATTACCATGGATCACCTCCTCAAGTGGTTCATCATGTACAAGTAATTAATAATATTACAACGAATACGAATTTTACAAAATCCACCGTTGGATTAAAAATATATATCATATAAATCATTCATAAAAAAATTAAAAGTCATTTATATGTTATTGAGACTCATAAAAATTAACGGTTTATTAAATATAGTAAATATTAACGAGTCTTAATAATATATCAAATGATTTTAATTTTTTTTTTTTTATAAATAATCTATGTAATATAAAATTGGGTAAATAGGCCTTTACCCCCGTGCAATATAAGCGACATTTGCAATACCCCCTGTAAAAAAAAAATTTGGGATTCCCACCTTGCAAAATTTTTTTTATTTGCGTTACCCCCCTGAGTGGCCAACTAGACATGGAATATTCTGTTTTGCTGAAGTGGCATGCATATGTGGAATTTTTTTTAATTTTTATTTATTTTTTTCACTGATGACTAGGTAATGTAATATGTTTTTTTTTTTGAAAAGAAAAAAAAATTATTGAAAAAATATATGAAAAATTTTATTTAAAAAAAACTGAAATATTAATGTTTTCAAAAATATAAATAAAAATTAAAAATATTTTAAAAAAAGTCTGTAATATTAATTTTTTAAAAAAAAAGGAAAAAAATATTACTTTAAAAAAAATCTGAAAAAAAATTAATTTTTTTAAAATCTGAAATATTAATTAAAAAAAAACTGAAAAAACGTAAATTATTAATTTTTTCAAAAAAATCAGAAATATTAATTTTTTTCAAAAATCTTAAAAAACGAAAAACATATTGGTTTTTTTTTTCAAAAAAACTGTAATATTAATTTTTAAAAGAAAAAACAAAAAAATAATTTTTTTAACAAAATAGGAAATAAATTTTTTTAACATTTGAATTATTAATTTAAAAAAAAAAACTGAAAAAACATAAAATGTTAATTTTTTTTAAAAACTCAGAAATATTATTTTTAAAACTGAAAAAAAAAACATAATTGTTTTAAAAAAAATAGAAAAAAAAAAGATTTTTAACCATCTGTAATATAAATAGAAAAATATTTTAAAAAAACAAAAAAAAATAAATATTTTTAAAAAAATCTATAATATTGATATTGTAATACTAAGTTAATTCTATTTTAATAGTCTCATTACTAAAAATTATGTGTAAAATCTTCTTTGTTTTTTACAAATACTAATTTTCAAACTTTTACATAAAACAAGCTATATATAATCTATAAAGTCTATTTTACTAATTAAAAATTGTAAAAATTATGTGTAGACATTTTTCATTTTTCACATAAAAAATAAGCTATGTAAATTATTAAAATGTTTAATTTTTTAAATATTTAAAATAAAATATTAATATTTTAGATTTTTATAAAAGTTTAATATATATCATTTTCTAATTTTTTTAAAAATAATATTTCTGATTTTTTTTAAAAATTAACATTTTATGTTAAATATTATTCTTTTAGAGATGGTTAAAAATCTTTTTTTCCTATTTTTTTTTAAAGAAATTATTTTTATGTTTTTTCAGTTTTAAAAATAATATTTCTGAGTTTCTTTTTAAAAAAATTAACTTTTTATGTTTTTTCAGTTTTTTGAAAATTCATAATTCAGATGTTTAAAAATCTTTATTTCCTATTTTTTTTTTAAAAATAAATTTTCTTTTTTCTTTTAAAAATTAATGTTACAGATTTTTTTAAAAAAAAACCAATATGTTTTTTGTTTTTTCAGATTTTTGAAAAAAATAATATTTCTGATTTTTTTGAAAAAAATTAATAATTTACGTTTTTTCAGTTTTTTTTTAATTAATATTTCAGATTTTTTATAAAGTAATATTTTTTTCATTTTTTTTATAAAAATTAATATCACAGATTTTTTTTAATATATTTTTTATTTTTATTTATATTTTTCAAAACATTAATATTTCAGTTTTTTTTTTAAATAAAATTTTTCATTTATTTTTTGAATAATTTTTTGTTCTTTTTTTTTATTTAAAAAATATACATTACCCAGTCATCAGTGAAAAAAATAAATAAAAATTTAAAAAAATTTCACATATGCATGTCATGTCAGCAAAACAGAATATTTCATGTCTAGTTGGCCACTTAGGGGGTAACGCAAATAAAAAAAAATTTGCAAGGTGTGAGTCCCAATTTTTTTTTACAGGGTGTATTGCAAATGTTGCCTATATTGCAGGGGGTAAAGGCCTATTTACCCTATAAAATTCAATCGAATGGTGAATATTATAAAATTGTATTCGTTATAGCATTAATTTACCATTTATCATATTTGTGGTGTAACGGCCCAAAATTTAGAACTACTTATTTATTTGGAATTTGGTTTATTTTAATTATTCGGTTAGTATTTACGTAGTTGTTTTGACATGTTTTGTCATTGAAAAGAAAAATAAGTAGGTTGAGGGGGTACAAATTAGTAAAACCGTAGAGAAGGAAATAATTAATTAGAAATATATCTTTTTTTTGAAAATATATTTTTGTCCACAAAAATTAGAGATATATTTTAATTTCAAATATTTTAAAGATATGCTTTAGGAATATATTTTTGTAACAAATATTTTGTTGAGAAATATATTTTTTGAAGATATTATCAAGATTCCAAATTGAAATAAATTTCATGATTATCTCTTTTCTTTGGGAAAAAGAAACCTAGGCTTTTTCTATAAATAAGAGTAGCTTGAAATAATTATGATTTACCACCAAAAATTGCAAAGAGAAGAAGGAGAGCGAAGAAAAAAGATCTACAAATTCGAGGTAAGGGGGTGAGATTGTTTACACATAGGGCTAGTGTTAACCATAAGAGTAGTCGAGGGGACCTTGCCCTCCATTCCTTTTCCCTTTTATTTTTTCTATTTCTCCTTTCTTTATGTTCTTGAGTTATGTATAATTACTCTTTCAATCGTTGTTTTTCAAATATGAAAATCCACATCTGATATATGTCAAATCTACTTACATGAAAGTGTATTCGCGATTTTGTATTTTGATTAAATGTGTTTCAATCTGCGTTGAGTCACATCGTTTTATTTGGGACTTGTTTCCTTCATATATGCCATTCGATGAACCTATAATGAATTTTAGTTTTGATTGAAGTCAAGCTTAGGTGTGCTATGAATTAATTTATAAGGTTATATAATATTGTTGATATTGACCTTGACTAAAATTCCATCATTTTATATTCTATCTTGAATTTGATTCAACTACTTGCCTCTTTGAAAACCGATTACATGAATAAATAAATTGAAATCAATATGCTTTGATTCTTGGGTTAGTTGTTGGCATATTAGAGTCCTTCTCAAAATTGTTTGTTTCTAGTCTGGTGTGTCGGCCTCTTTTTGGCAAAATCAAATTAAATTGATTTGTTTTTCAAAAACTTTATTTGAGAGAGTCTAAGTGATGTTGAACTTGTTTGGTGTTGATTATAATTTGGTGTTTAATTAAATTGGTGAGTTTAATTGGCGTTGTATTTATTTGGTGTGGAGTTTCTTTAAAAACTAAATGTTGTAGTTGTATTGAGTGATGACGTTGAAATTATAAAACTACTAATGATGTTGTCTTTAAGCCGTTGATTATTGATGTTGATTCTTTAAGCCGTTGATTGTGATTGTTGTTGAATTTGATGTTGTCGAGTCGAAATATGCTCATGCATTCATTCATGTGTCCAATGAAGTTGAAAATGACGTTGTTTATTGATGTTGTATAAATGAAGTTGAAATCATGACGTTGCTATTGGTACCACATGCATTTAGAGAGTTCAGGTCGCATTGCATCCATTGTCTAATTGAGTTGAATTTTATTCATTGATTGTGTTTGCTTATGTGTTTGATCGTCTCATAGGATGATCTTTTGTGTTTTATGTATTCCATATTCTTGTGTGTTAATACACCGATGCAAGTCTTAGAGTCTAGGATGTTTTGATATTTTATTTTAAACACTAATGTACTTTATTAGAAAAGAAGTTTCTATGTTTTACTCTTATAATAATTTTTAAATAATTTTGATATTGGGTCCAATTTTCTAATTCTTTTAACCGCTGCATGATGTTTTTGAAAGAGAGTTTTCGAAAAAGTGTTTTAAAAATTAGATTATTATTGGTCTTGGTTTTGCGGCGTTACATGTGGTACTGAGAAAAATGGTTTCTTTGTACCATGTTCATATGCTTATCCATAATCCATCCAATCTATTAATGATCTGTGCCTGCGAAGAAGCATGTTGTAGATTTTATTGGCGCATGCACCAGGGCACGCTTTGGCTCGTGGATCCAAATAATCACCCCAAAAAAATAATGAAATTCAATTTCAGACCTAAACTCTATGTAGCTATGTTTAAGTTTGTAGTATTTGCATGCAAAAAAGCAACACAACTATGCCACGCGAAATGTTTACTGTCGTTTCCTCAAATAGTCTTTTGTACGGTAACTTATGGTGCAACTTTCATCAAGTTTAGCCGCCAGTGGCGTGCTTCTGATTCTGACTATGGCAAAGTTTCACAATTTCATTTCTCACTCATTGATGTGTAATTATTAATTTCTCACTCATTGATGTGTAATTATTAAGGTTTAGCGGCGCATTTTGTTGTCCGTCTACCTCTTGTTGATGTGTAATTATTAAAGTATATACTCCCCCGTAACACTTTATAAGCCAAATTGACTTTTTAAATTCATTATAAATTTAATGTATTTGGTTTATAATATAGACCGAATACATTAAATCTATAATGAATTTAAAAAAACAATTTGGCTTATAAAGTGTTACGGATGGAGTATATATATATATAATGAATAGTGGATTCTCACTCTCATTCTACTATTTTTCACTTCATTTTTTTTCTTTCTTTCCTGAATAATAATTTTTTAAAAAAACTGTAATGTCTTATTAAGTACTCCCTCCGGTCTTAAATATAAACAAAATCAAAATGTATTTAGTACAAATGTAGGCCTAATACATTTTGACTTTTGCTTATATTTAAGATCAGAGGAAGTATTTTTTATTTTAATTACTAGAAATTTGTTTATCCTATTTTAAAGAAACAAGAAAAAATTATTAACAACTAATAAGATTCATATGTTTCGCTCTAAATTACCAGAAAAAGTCAACACATATTTCTCTTAAGAAAAAAATTCATACATTTCATTTCTAATCTAAACAAAGTTCATCACAAAATTCTAAAGAATTAAAAAGACTCATATTTGATAACTAAGAGTATTTTTATTAAAAAAAAACTAATAATATTTATATAATTTTCTTATTTACTGTTAGATGCAGATACCCGCGGCTACATATACTATTAAAGTCAAATCCATATCCATTAGACTATCTAATCCATGTTTGTGGCTGAATTTATTTGTAGATATTTGTGGGTAAGCATATTTTTGTCATCCCTACTATCTAAGGTCTATCATTAGATAGCACTTTTGAATTTATACACTGTTGTCTAAGGTCTAGCATTAGACAACACTTTGAATTGATAAAAAGTGTTGTCTATATATAATTTTGTTTCTTTTAGAAAAACACATTAAAAAATTAAAAAATTAATTGTAGGTATAAAATTAGGGGTGGCAAAGCAGACGATCTGCAGCACCTGCTTAAAGCCTGTCCAAAAACGACGCAGTGTGAGCTCAAAATTCAACCCCGCCCTGTTTATTGGCAGGTTGACGAGTTTATGGACTGACCCACCAATTTTTTTACAATTTTATTTATTACAGTACATATCAAAATAAATAGCACATCAAACAAGCAAAACACATTAACTACCAAGTGCAAAATCGAAAGAATAAACAACATTTTAATTGAGCTAGCACATTAGAAAAATTGAAATGAACTTCCCAATCAAGAAAATAAATAACAAAATGAGTCATAAATAGAAAGGAAAAAACAACAAATGATAATGTTAATTTTTAAATATATTATTTAATCTAAATTAAAACCTTGTGTTGTTCTTGTGTAGGAATACAAGAAATTAGTGGATTGTGCTCCCTAAATGCACTATCCAATTTTTAAGTATACTATTTAATCTATTGTTGATGTTGATAGTATATGTAATACGTATATTTATATAAGGAAGAGGGAAATATCAGTTTTTCACCAATAAAGAGAACAAAAAATTAGTGGATTGTACTCCCCAAATAATGCACTGTCAAATTTTCATTTTAAGTAAAAAAATCCGCAGGCAAAACCTGCCTCGTCCCGCCATCATCTCGTTTTTTATGCGGGCAAAGCGGGACGAACAATCTTAAGATATCAAGTTGAAAACCTCAGCCCGACATGCCGAAAAGTTTATTATTTGTGGTATGGCAGGTCTGTGCGGTTTTCTTATTGTTTTTTTAAAAATAAATACATAAATGAAAGATGGAGTAGCATAACACAAAGTGAAAAAGTTAAGCTTGTAGCGGCGGCGCATTACTTGGAGAAGAAACGTTGGTCAGTATACAACAGATATATGTTATTGGTTATTAGGGAAACGTTTCTCGAGGTTTCTCTTCCCACACCTCAAATTTCTCATTTTACGCAGAAAATTTTTTAGAAACATTTCCCGAAATTTTTTTCGATGTAATTTCTCTTCCCCGCCCCCACAAAATTTTCTTTATTTTTGGGGTGTGGGGAATTTTTTTTGCCTTAAAAAATTTTGCGTAACATTTTCCAATGTTTACTAAGTGAGAAAAGAAATTTGAGGGGAGGGAAGAGAAGTAGAATAAAAGTTTTGGCCCTATCCCAAATAAGATCCACATGAACGTTAGAATTTAAAAGACAACTATTTCTGCCACCCTACCATTTTTGGGGCGTGCCATACAAATATATATATTTGGGATTGCTAATTTATACCCACCTAAAAACATTAAGGTGTAAATTAGCAATGCACACCTTTTCACTTTAGACCAAAAAACTATTAATATTTATTATTTAAAACTAGTAATTTGAGGGTAATTTTGTAACTTTCATTAAAAATGTTCTTTAACTTGCATCAACTTTGATAATTTACGCATACATTATTCATAATCGTCTTTATTCATGTTTCAAAAGACATAAAACAACATGATCCTAGGCTTTTTAAATGATAACTATTTTTGCCCCCCTATGGGTTGCTAACATACTCCCACCCAAAAATATGTGGGAGTTTTTAGCAAGTTAATTCCCATTATATATTTACCAACCACCCAACTTTATTTATATAAACCAATATGAACAAAAGAATAAATTTGTAAATTGTATTTCATTCTATTTTTACCTAGAATTTAGAAAGTAAATATGGATCTAAGACTTAATTTGATGATTAATTGCAATATGGATCCTATTTTTACTTTGAATTTAGAAAGTAAATGAATTTTTTGAATTGTATGTTTTAATATGTAACATTTGTGTTGTGTGTGATAGGTTGAATTGAGCTTACTTTCAATTGGTGATGGATGAATGTGGGCATATAAAAAAAATCAAAATATTTGTGCAAGCAGGTGCCCACACAACACACTATATCTGTCTCTGTTCTTGGGTGTATAGGTTGTAGTGTAATAAGCTTGTCAGGCTGAATATATGGTATGTTAATGTTAGTATGTGCATTGATCATGACTGAGTCGTATAACATCAAGGCTATCTTTGAATTAGTGGGATATGATGGAATGAGTGGAATGAAATCGTATAAAGTAAAGTTTCATTGTTTGGATATTTTAAAAATGAGTTGAATGAAGTGATATATAATAATTAATGACATTCATTTCATCTCACTCCATCATATTTACATATGTTTTTCCTCCTCCAATTTGAACCATATCCATCATTTTAAATAATTAATTATCAAACTATCCATATTTTGATTTTACATGAAAACACTTGGTATCCACTATTTCATCAAATTCTACCTCTTTGGTGCAATTATTTTTTCTTCTTCTCCTAAAATTAAAGGATCATTTTGTTGACTCAGTTTTTAATTTTTTTATGATTATTGTAATGTCTCCACTCTCCACTAGATTTCGTCTCTTTCTCTTTTTCCTAGTACTAGTACTGATGCATAGAGGTGACAATGAACTGTACTAACTCGAACAAAGTTCGAGATTTGATTCAAAAATAAATTCGTTGAACTTAATTCATGAATTTAATGGAAACAAAAAAAATAAAATTAATGAACTTGATAGAATGAAAACAAAAATGGATTAAAATAGACTAGAGTGAAATGAAAACAAAAATTTCGCTTTGTCCATTTTTCAAACTATAGAATGAAAACATTTCATAAAATATCCATACAATATAAAATGTAATGTTGTTTCACTCAGTTTCATTTCACTCAATTCTATTTTAATCCATTTTGATTTGCTGGGTTCCATTCTGTTTTATCATTCCAAACAAAATCTAAGTGTAATGTGGATGAGTCGTATTGGACCTAACCTTAGGTCCAGGCCCGACCCTAAAGGGTGGACAATAGGTGCTACCTCCTCAAGCCTATAATTGTTGGTGGCTATTATTTTTTTTCATGCCTACATAATATTATACAAAAATATAATAGAAATAGACTGTGGAAATGGAACGATGCAACAATAATATACTGTAGAAATAACTTTTACCTTTTCTCTAAATCTTTTGTTCCAGGGTACTTGTCTAGCACATTACCTTCTCGTGTTTTATTTTTATTATTTAACTTATCTTTATACAAATTGTTACTTAACATGTTTTTTTCTGCATACAATTTTAACTATTTGAATCATACAATTGTAGTAATCTAGTATGTCCAATTCGATGTCAGCATTATACTTTTCAAGTGTGATTGTTGTCTACTTGCGTTTGTTTTTTTAATTTCTGTTTTTTTTTTTTTAATTAGAAGATTAGAAGATGTTGTTTAAAAAATATTTATGTGGTAGTGAAATAAAAATGAAAAGGGGTGCTAATAAAATTAAAACAAAGAACTCTTGATAAATTTATTTTCAAACAGGTAGATACCTAAAAAAATCACAAGAGATATATGTTTAACACTACTAAAAAAATGCAATTTAATGATGAAAACTTGAGAGGAAACCAAATCTCTCATTAATTGTGACAGAATTAGTGATAAAATATTATAATTTTCATACAAATTAAATAGACAAACATCTGTGAGGGAATATGTGACGGAAAAATTTGTCACAAATTCGGTCACAAATTTAATATCATTTCTTCAAACTGTATTTGTTTACATAATAGGTGACTTTAGGTGGAAAGCAAAATAAAACAGAGTCTATTAGAGATTTCTCAAACAAGGGGGATAGTGCTGTGCTGCAATGTTGGAATCTAAAGAAATGATGTCGTTCAAATATTACTCAGCTTATTGGCACTAATTACTATAAGACCTATAACAGGTTCTCAAAAATCCAACGTATTGTGGGGAATAACCGGTAAATGCGTGTCTCTATTATGTGTAACTAGTTTTGAGATTCGCACGGAGCTATCGATTTTTATTTATAAAATATTGTTAAATTATGAACGACGTAGTATATAAAAAAAAATAAAAATAATAAGTGATGCAATTCTTCTATTTTTTTTGTGAAACTTATTAAATTAAATAAAAAAAATTTATTAAAGCAATTGTCCCGCATATGATTTTTGTATAATAAATTATAATTAATAATAACAAATATTTATTACTCAATTCTTTTTTTTATTATATCAATTGTCCCGTGTATAATTAGATTTTTTTATTAAAATAATTGTCTCGTGTATTATTATAATATATATATTCATCAACAATTGTTCCTTGTATTATTATAATATATTAGTCAATTCCTTTATTTTATTTTTTATTTTTTTGTATAAATTCCACTTTTTTATTAAAGCAATTGTCCCTTGTATGATTACTTTTTTCTTATTAAAAGAATTGTCCCGTGTGTTATTATAATATATATTTACTCCATAATTATTAGTATAATATATATTTATCAATAATATATTTCTCCTGTATTTTTTATATAAGAGTAAACAAAAATAGAGTAGATTTTTTAATAACAAATATGGAGTACAATTTAACTATTATATAGAAAAATAATAAATTGGAAATATAATTTATTTTTTTACGAAATAGAAGATTTGAAAAGTTTTTAAGAATTGATGAGACCAAATTAAGATTTTTAGTAGTAATACATTTAATATATTGCGCCCGTTTGAACTTTGCCTATTTTTAAACTTATGAAAATACTTTATGATTATAATTTATAAATAAACTTTTATGATATTTCATAAGTTTTTTCACGCATGTTAATTCATAAGATTTCACTGACAAAAATTATATTTTATAAACTATTTTCATAAATTAACAACCTTAAAAAATTTATAATAATACATAATAGTTTATATATTTGCATAAGTTATTTCGCATAAGATCATAAATAAGTAAATCCAAACGGGTCCATTGTGTTTTTTATTTTGTTTTTATGTTTTTTTATTTTTAAGCTCATAAATAAATATATTCTTTTATTAGGTTCTTCTATTTTTATTTTAAATATATAAGTTTTTATTATTTTTATATATATATAAGTTTTTATATGTTAAATTGAGTTGCTATTTTTTCATTTAAAAAAAGAAAAAAAAAATTATTAAAAAAAAGTTATTATTTTTGGCATGTATCTTTTATGGTGATTTTTGTTTCTATATTTATGCGTAAATTTATTTTAATTAATTTTTTTTGTTCCTATTTTTGAAGTTAAAATAGATTGAATTATTATCTTTTTTTTAGAAGTGTTTTCCATTGCTATTTTTATGAAAAGATTTATTTTATGCTTATCTTCTTTTTTTCTATTTTTTGTTTTTTTAGAGATGTGGTTTTTAATGCTATTTTTATGGAAAGATTTCTTTTATGCTTATATATTTCTTTCTTATTTTTTTTATTAGTTTAGAGTTAAAATTACCTTTAAGGGCGCAAAACTCGTAACATCGTTAAAAGTGATAAGGACAAATTTAAATTTTTAATAGTAGTTTCTTTTAATATATTGTAAGTAGATATATCTTTCCTTTGTTTCTCATGATCTCCCTCCGTCCCAATTTGAGTGAGCCAATTTGACCATGTGCTTTTTTCACATATTTTGATTTTACCATATTTTTCTACTAATTTATAATTTATAAAAATAAATATTAGCATATATCTTGATTTGGTGTTGGGTGGCACAGATAGTAGAGAAATCACTCAAATCAAATCATTGCTTGATGAGGAATTCAGTATCAAGGATTTAGGACTCTCAAATACTTCCTTGGTCTTGAAGTTGCTAGATCTAAAGATGGTATTTCACTTTGTCAGAGGAAATACACACTTGATTTACTTCAAGATGTTGGCTTGCTTGCAGCAAAACCTTGTCCAACACTTATGCAGCCTCAACTACAATTGTCCAAATCACATGGTCAATTACTCACTGATCCCACTATTTAAAGAGGGCTACTTGAAAAATTGCTATATCTCACACACACTAGACCCGAGATTGCCTATTCTGTAAGCAAACTTAGTCAATTTTTTTATGCTTCTACCAATGAACACATGCTAGCTGGCTTACATATTTTGAAGTATCTTAAGAATATTCCTGATCAAGGCTTATTTTTTAGCTCAACTTCATCATTATCTCTCAAAGGGTTTTTCTGATTATGATTGGGGGGCATGCCCTGATACAAGAAGGTCAACCACTGGGATATGTTTCTTCCTTGGCCAATCCCTCATCAGTTGGAAAAGTAAGAAATAATGAGTTGTATCAAGATCATCTTCTGAGTCTGAGTATCGTGCCTTAATTAGCACAGGCAACATGTGAGGGTCAATGGTTGTTCTATTTGTTAAAGGATTTCAAGATTGATCATCCTTCTCTTTTCATCATCTATTGTGATAATAAGTCAGCTCTTCATATTGCTGCAAATCCAGTTTTCCACGAAAGGACAAAACATATAGAGATCGAATATCACATAGTAAGGGACAAGCTTCAAGCCAACATACTGCACTTGCTTCCTGTTACCTCAAAGGAGCAAATTGCAGACATTATGACCAAGTCTCTGCATCCTGGACCTTTCAATTCATTACTTGGCAAGCTAGGAGTCATTGATATACACTCTAGCTTGAAGGAGGCTGTGAAAGCTAAAGCATAACTCTGTTACTTGGTCAACAAGTCAACAGAGTTACCAATCCATCCTAACCAACTTCAACTATCTTTGTAATAGTTAGTTGATTTGTTTGTTAGATAGTTAGTTTCTCATTTTCATACTTGTATATAAGATCATAGCTTAGCCTTGTAACAAATCAGTTGTGAAATAAAAGTTTTTCCATGCACTAAGTCTCACATTGAGCTTATGCATTCCTCTATGCTTTGTTACTTTTCTTCTTCATTTCACACTCAAGCTAGTTTAATGGAGTTTTCCATTCAGTTTTCACATCTTCATTGTCAACATTTGCACTAGGGGTAAGAATGGTCTCATTTTTTTCCTTTCTGAGTTCCTTCCATTACTAATATATGGTATCAGATATAAACCTATGGTTGGCCTATATATTCCCTATGTTATATCGTACACTGGTTCTTATCCAAACACCAGTTCCAGAACTCGGGATAGTAAATTCTGCATTCAGAAATTATATATATTTGAATATTATGAATCATAATTTTTGTTCGGTTTATTGTGTGTGCAATTACTGGAGTCAAAGATATTTGGTTTTTGGTCATGGATTTCTAAGCTCTAAAGGCTAACTTGAGAAGCAGAAAATCGAAGGGGGTGAAGCTAAAAACACTATCCATTCTCACAATTAGGTACATTTGATTGGTTTCCATCTTTTGCACCTTTTGAATTGAACACTTTTTTGTTGAAGTGTTGAGAATTCTATTTGTGAGTACCTATTTCACTATATGTATTTACTTTTTACTTTGATGTACTAATTATATACATTTGTTAATATGTTTTTTTCTTTGATAGGTCATAATTAGGCTGAGTGGAATAATATGATGGACTAGGCAAACACATTTTTATAGTTTTTAGCTTCAAATTCAAGTATTTAGTGTTGTAACTAGATTTAGCATATTCTCATTGATAATATGTTCGTTTTAAAAATTTGCTTGTAAACTCTTAGTTTCAGTCCTTTATATGAATTGATACTATTTTTATTGATGTATATTTGATACTTTTGAATACAATTAAAAAATCATCTTATTAGCATTTTTAAGTATGCTTCTTGTTCAATGTATTAAATATTTTATTATAAAAATTCACCAGGGAGAATGAAGAGAAATATGTCAGGAATAACCATTATTTATTAAGGAGGGAAAAAATCCCTCACAAATTGTCGTACATTACCACATTTACGACGGAAATATGACTCTGCAACAAATTTAGTGATGGAAATTAGTAATCCGTCACAAAATTAGTGATGGAAATAAGTAATCCGTCACAAATATAGCTACGGAATAAATCCCTCATTAAATGAATTTCGTCACTAAATCTGTAACCGTAACTATTAGTGACGGAAATTTAAACTTCCATGTAATCTTTTTATCTAATCATTAACGACAGATTAATAGCCTAGTGACGCATAATTTTCGTCGCAGATTGTGACAGATTCTAAATTTCCTCACTAAATTTTTTCGACGTGCAAATCACAAACGATTTTGTAGTCGTCGCAAAATCCGTCACTAATATCATTTTTTACGGAAATTCATCCATTTAGCGACGGATTTATACCCTCTCTAATTTTGATATTTCTAGAGTAGTGTAACTAAATAAAATATTTTCTTCTCATATTTATCCTAGAATCCATCAAATATAAAAAATGGGCCTGCGTAAGCATGTTGGGCCTTCAAATAGTAGACTTTAATCCACTCCTAAATAATATAACCCTCATCTAGTCACATTAATTCTAGTATCTCACCTATATATTAGTAGAGGCCTCTCCATCCATTTCACACAAACCAACTATTAATTTTCATCACTCTCTTTGAAACAACGTATATGTGCACACAGTCCCATCTCACTATGTTCAAATTCCTCCTCACCCTTCTACTCATTGCGTCCGCTCTATTTGACTCAGCTGCACCAGAAGGAGAGGCTCTACCATCCGATCTTAGACCAATTTTTCAATTTTTCAGCGCATGGAGGTATACAGCTCTATGTGTATTTGATTTTGTGTCTCTCGCATGTGGGGCAATATTGTTCATTTGGTGGTTAGTCGGATGCTGGAAGAGAGCTCGGCGAAACGCCAAAGTAGCTTCGGAGGAGGTGGAGGAGGAAGAGCCAGAGCCGGAGGTTTGATCCGCATCTATGTACTTTGATAATCTGAGAGTGTTTATCCAATCATCAATGCGAATAAGTCACATAAATAAATTTATATGTTAAGTAAAAATTAATTAAAAGTTAGTCATAGATTTATGTGACTTGTTTTTATTAATTGTAGGAGAAATACCCAGTAATTATCAAGGCGTAGACATCACCTCTTTATTATTAGTTTTTTTCTACATGTAGATCTTTCCTATAATTATATCATGTGGAAATTAATGAGGGAACTTGATTATTATGGTTGCTTCATTTATATTGAACAAATCTTTATTTAATTTCAGCATTACAATTGGTTATTCATTTCTCTCCTTTGTTTCTTTGCTTTTTTTATTTTACTTATAGAAAATGCATACATAAATAATTCATGTGCTTAAAAGTTTTTTCTGGCGATCAAAATCTTACATCTTTTTATATGATTAATCTTTATTTTGAAACATTTAATTTATTTTCTTTAACTTTAAGGTTAAGAGAATCACAAAAAATATGTAAATAATGACTCTACTACTCTAAAGTAAAATCTACAAGTCCCTTCGATTAGATATAATTCATGTAATATGTAGTGATGTAAAATCTTTGGAGCTACCTAAAACTTTGTCTATAATGTAAAGATATATAAAGATGTAAAGTTACATTTGAAACCATTTTTTTCAAGGTACAAGTGATAATATTATACTATGTTTCAATTTTTATCAAATTTTTTAAAATATTAAAATACTAATATGATATGGTAATTAAATAACTGCTAACAAGTTACCAAAATTGTTACATTAAAATATTAATTATTTTTAATAAAAAAGTAGTATATTCAATTATATCTATATAATAATTGCTTTCCATAATTAATATATAATATTTTAAGACTTTAAAAATAAAAAATATAAAAATAATATTAATTGTTAGTCATTAATGTCAATCATTAATATTATTGTAAAAGTTTTCATAAAAATTTCTTAAAGGGATTCGTAAATATAAAATAATATAAATATATATATATATATATATATATATATATATATATATATATATATATATATATATATGTGTGTGTGTGTGTGTGTGTGTGTGTGTGTGTACTGTTTCGGGAGAGTATTATTCTCACTAGCATCCAAAATATTAAGATGGAAATGGAAAAATATTACTTGTGTTAAACATTTAATATAAGGAAAATGTTAAGTGAGAAAAATTTTGAGCAGAAGAATTACATATGGTGTTACTAAACATTTATACGTTATAATCATTCTCTCTTCTATATATGGTTAACAAATTTTTAATTAGTCAAATCCCTAATATTTATAAATTCTACTCTTTCTTATATACAAATTTTTTTACTAATAACAATGCTAATAAGTTGGCTTGCACAAGTATTGGAAACTTAGTGGAAAAACCAATTTCTTTTTGTAGTAGAGGAATTGAGGATAGGAAGAGAAAATTAGCAGTGGGAAGATTTAGATACCAAGTGCCTTCAAATCAATATATATTTATAAAAAAATACATAGTTGTCTATCAATTTGCATGTCTTAGTTCTCTACTTCTCTTTGTCAAATATAATCAATGACAATTTTTTGAGAAAGTTTGAAGAGTATTAAATTAATACAATGTTGAAATCAAATAAAAACATGATCACTATTCACTAGTATATTGTACGTATTATTGTTAACATACGAGCGACATATAATTAGATTGTCTTTATATATATAAAACTCATCCTAATGGAGATAGTGACAAGATAAAATATAAAGTGGGATAAACAAAAAATACAATATAATTAGATTATCAATTATTCTGTTATATATTTCGTGCACACAAGAAAATATATAGAATGATGTATTTTATCATATTGTATTTACTCACCTTATAATACATATAAAAGTAAATTATTTAATCTTTTAACGATAAAAGTAAAGTAAAATAATTATTAAAATTACAAAAAAATAAATATTAATTTAAATGAGCCCATCTGATTATATGTGTTTAGGACATCTTTATTGGAATAAGCCCTAAAAGACAATTTATATTAATAGAATTTTCTTTTGTATCATGATTTCGATATATATATATATATATATATATATATATATATATATAATTTTAAATATAATTGTCAACGTTATAAGAATATATAGGCTGGTCACACACATAGAACAGAAATGGATAAGTGACACTTATTTATGAAATAAATAAATGAAATTTATTTATAAACCAAATAAGTGAGATGTATTTCTAATTTAAATAATACGACAGATATTGTAGTAGCTTGGGGCAAATTATTTTCTTCAACTCCAGATATGCAATGCATCCAAGATGAGGATAAGGATGTAAGTGTAGCGAACATTATGGTAGAAAGCGCAACAATGAATTAACACCTAGATTGACATTATAAGTTTTTACCCACCAATTAGCCAATGCTCGATCAAATAAGTCAAAGGGCTCGACCACAACAAATGAGAATTAACAGCTAGATTAACATTTTAAGTTTTTACCCACGAAAGAGAATGAATTTTAACCTTTTCTAACATTTGATTCTTTTGCCTTGAAAATTCTACTATTCCGCTCGTGCCACACCACCCAAACACAACATAACCAGAGAAGCTGCCAGAATGAGCGATGAGCAAAAGAACCACTTGCAGAATGAGTAAACTAAACAAAATGGTCTGGTATGAAGAACGGATCAGCCAAGGACATTCCAACCCAAGTTCTAATCAAGCCCCTCAAGGGGGCAAAAATAGGTCAAGAAAGGAACAAATGTTGTGCCGTTTCCACTCCCCCGCATCCGAAGATACAAAAGCGGGAATCATGAGTAATAATGTGATGCCAACACGGTCACCTTTATGGGAACCTGTCTGTGCCAGATTAAAGCGATTGAAGCCTCTGCTACCTGTACTTCTCTGAAAGCAAGCACCCCAAACTATATATCCACCGGCTAGGTTAGGCCGCCACACCCACTGGTCTGCCACAGTAGGCTGCAAAACAATATCATAAAGCAAACATCTACACTCCACTAGTATCTCATCCTCCCACGTCCAAAGATTCCTCCGTCCACACCCAAAGATGTTTCTAGTTTTTATAAGGGAATAAATGATTAAATATCATTAACTCAACTTTGATTTTTTAAAAGACTTAACATTTTAACAAAAATAAAAAGCTAAAAACCAAAAAAATTAGAGACAAAGAGTATTATTTAGTATTCTCTTCACCATATTTATTTAACATTAAACTTATACCAGTAGAAATTTACGACACTAAATAATTGTATTACTCTTTTATTTATCATTTTTTGACATGATACGTATTTAAATATGAATTTTTAAAATGACAGCAATTCAAGATAAAAGTAATGAAAATTATGACCCATAAATCAAATAATTTGTGTTTTTTTAGCTGAACTCTTTTGTATATATACCTACGAAATAATCATTCAAAAATACAATTTTTATTACCAGTAGAGGTCAAAATTGAGAGCATGATAATTTTTCAGGAATTAAAAATTTAATAAAAATTAAGTATAAGCTTAATTTGAAATGTCACTATTTTATAGAGTCAGAAAACAAATTTAACTCTTTTTTTTTTTATTAGTCTGTTGGCTAGAAATTTCACCTTAAGAGTAAATAAATTGGGACGGAGGGAGCAGTAGATATAAAGTTGCACTGAATTTTGTACCGTACAGGCACAATTCGTTTCTGATACCCAAGTAATCAAAATTATAACCATATACTACTGTAATTTTCTGATATAATATAAATTTTGTAGCACAAGACAACAATTTATTATTATTTTGTACATTTAGTTTTGGTGGTTGTGGAATCAAACCATTATCAACCTCCAAGCAAAATGGTCTAAAATCTAAACAGTTACTTAATTGGTCAAAGTGTTCAATTGAATTGCTGACAACATAATGTGTAGAAAAAACAAGATATCCTTATAGTGACAAAACAATAATAGTGTATTTATTTTTGAAATTTTATCAAAAACTGTAAAAAAATGTTTAAAGGACTAATTGAAATGAAATAAAGACATTAACATTCATAAAATAAATGTTCCAAAACTTATGAATGTACCTCTGACCGTTCCCCTACCCCTTATTATTTTTATTTCTTTTGATTTCTATTTTACCCCCCACTTAATAATAGAACATAATTAAGTTATAACAAAACCCTATTTTTTATTTTCTCTCTTTGCCAAGAGATCTATAAAAAAATTTAATACCCAAATTTTTTTTCCCCTGTCTATTTTCTTGCTTCCTTGAGATTGATAGTCCAAAAAGTAAATTTATATGTCAAGTTTCATGCGCTTGGCATCCGGACTATTGTGTGCAGAATTTGCTTGTGGCGAAGTAGCATTTTTGTTGTTGTTGTTGTCGTCGCCGTCACTTTTGTAGTTAATGCATAGGTCTTCTAACACATCTATTGGATTTTGAGACACATCAGAGAAATATTCAGAAGAAGCATTTGCAGAATAAGTACTGCTTGAAGATAGCTGTTGAATCATTTCAATACACTTCATTACTTTCTCCTGCCAAATGTAGATAGATATCAATTAAACCATGTCACAAATTAAGTTTACATGATTTGCAAAAATCGTCTTGAATTTGTAGGGCGCTGTCATTTTAAAATTCTCGAAATAGTTATTTAAAATGATTGATATTTCGAAATAGTTAATGAAATGAAAAATTCTCAATCACAATATTAGATCTTTTAAGATTATCAATTTAGTTTATGAAATTGAGTAATGTGATCGATAAATTTCCATTTCAAACATGTAGATAGATATCCATTAAAGCATGCCGTAAATTAATTTCAAGTAAATCACCAAAATCAATATGAATTTTTAGGGTGCTTACAAAATGATATTTAAAATTGAAGATTAATATGATTTGATCTAATGTTTTTAGATTTTGAATGACTATTTTGGAATATTAATCATTTCAAATTTTAAATTGTTAGCACTCCTTACGATTTCAAGAATTGTAGAGTACGGCCGATTTAAAGTTTGAAAATATAATAATCCAAAATATTTGTTATAAAATAATAATAAATCACACTAGATCTTTCATGTTGATCAATTTAGTCTATAAAATTGATTGTCGGACATTAAACAATATGATTCAAATTCAAAGACCCTTTTGAAATTTTGTAAATTTAAAAGCTAATAATCTATCCAACTCCTATAATTTAAAAACTAAATAGGTGATTCACTAAATTGATTGCATTTGAACAATTAAAACTAAGTTCGAATCATGATTGAAAAAAAATTTGTCCAAATTTACTTACTTTCTGACCGAACTTCAGATAGTTAAGACTAGTTTTATTTTTATTTTTTTAAAAATCATACTAATATGAAAAACCATCATTTATATTCATTTGTACCTTTTCTACGTATTCAATCAGAAGAGAAACTGCTTTCTCAGTTTGAACAGTTTGGTTTTCACCCTTCAAAGATAATGTTACTGCAACAGCTGCAGCAATTTCAGATGGTCTGAATTGAATGAAGTCAATTCCTGCATTGGATTCCAAAACCATTCATATTAGCATATCTCATTCTTTTCTATTATAGTAATTATTCTAGAGTTAGGAAGAAAAATACAGACAAGTATACCTTTTACAGTACTCAGTATGAGTTGGAAAGATTGCAACACTAAATCTCCTATTGGAACTTGATCACCATTAACCTTGCTAAGGAAATAGTCAATGTAGGAGAAAGGTGTAATTCCTTGCATTCTCCACTTTAATGCGCTTAGCACCATAAGCTCCGTCTTCAGTATTGTTTTGTTATCAAAAATATAATTTTTTTCTTTCATCTGCAACGAAAGAAAAGAATTATTTTTTGCATATCACAACCTCACATGGAGCATTTAAAATGAAAATAAAAATAAAAATTACTTTGCATCAACGAATCACTGGCACAAACATAGATATTAGACATGACATTGATACTGGCACACAATACCATAATAAATTGAATTTTATCATGTGTGTCAAACCAATACATGTCAAACACGGATCACATGTTCTATTAGAAGTGTCAGTGTTATAAAGATTAACGTATTCAAACCATGTTTTTCAAGAGTGAATATGAATACATCAAGTTTTTTATATGTATGTGAATGAACATGACAACAATTTTAGCAGTATCAATCGCATTTGATTTAAATTCTATATAACATCATTATCGACGCACATTCATAACACAAAAACAAACACAAATCGATCCCACACACGACACATGTGCAGTATCCTAAATGAAAAACCAGACATATCTTTAATATGAAATGTCAGTGTTACATAGATTATGATTTAAAACATTTTCAAACTTGCGCAAACATCAATCAAAAATAATATACCTTCATATCGAAAGTTCCCGGAACTACAGTTTCATCGATTTTGGCTGCCAGATACAAGCAACTCAAAGCCAAGAGTTGAATTGACCAAGTTCTTTCCTTCTGAGATAAGAAAGAAAGATTCAGATCAAAACTAGTTGCAAAATACAAAAGCACCATTTTTTTTTTGCTCCCTTGATCAGTTGACTTACCAGCGTTTCAACTACAGAAAGGAAGCGATCCATGAAGCTTACAGCTAGGTACAAACAAAGAGGTCCAAAACCAAATTGCACCCCATCCTATAAAATAGATACATTAGTTTCAATCACACAAAAATGAAATGCCTTAGAAAATCTTGCAACATACAATCAACTATTCAACAATGGAATCATCATCAAACACATATAATGAAGAGAAAGAATCATTATCAAGATCATTTGTAAAACAAAAACACCTATCAAGTTTTTTTTTTACTTTCACCACCAGTTTAATTTGATCGGAAGTTAATTCTGATATCAAGTGGTTTCAGCCCCCTCTCGATAAAAAAAAAAATTTATACCAAAACACATATCAATTTGTTTATAGGTACCTATCAAGTTTTTATCAAAAAAAAATTAAATAACCACCTTTCAAGTTTAATATCATTAAAAGCAAACAATATAATTATAAAAAGTTCCCATGTAAAGATTAAAGAAAATTAATTGTAAAAAAAAAAATTAAAGATAATTAATACACATGACATCATTGACACTAGTGAAAATCAATTCACATAATAACATTGACACTAGTTGTTAGTTGCTAGCAATTTACAACTTGCAACTAGAAAAGTGAAAATGAAAACCATAAGGTTTGATAAAAATTAGATATTTTTGAAATAAAAAATGAGAAATGAAGAGAAGAAAAAAATCTTAATCCACCTTTTGAATCCAATGAACAGCTTCCATTCTATCCTGCAAATCCAAATCCCCATATTTGAGCCTATTGACATAATCACTAGCAGGCAAGTGATTACATTCTTTTGCAACCAAATCCTTCAAACTCTCATCACTCAGCAATGGTGGTGGAACCAACACAATTGGTTCATAAAATTGCTGCTGCTGAGTTGATTCATCAAATTCAAGAATTGGATTAAGGTATGGATCAATTTCATCTCTCCATGATTCATCTAACATATCAATTGAATTTGGACCCTCAAAATCATTTTCATCAAAAATGGTGCTGTCTTCATGACAAAACAAACTTGCAAAATCAAAACTTGGTGGTGCCATTGCAATACAAAACACAAAAATTAAATTCACTAAAATAAAAGATAATTAAAAAGAATAAAGAACTCTATGAAAACAAGAAGGTGTAGAGAATGAAGAACTCTACACCTTATGAAATGATTAGAAAAACAAAGAACTCTATGAAATAAGAACAAAATACTATATAGTTTCAAGCAGCTCTTTGTTTTTGTTTTTTTTCCTCTCTCTCTCTGAACCTCTCTCTATACTTATAGATGTATTTATATACGTGTGTGTATGTCCCTTCCCTTGTTTAAGATTTTCTGTAGGAGAGAGGGTCTTTTGAAGAATAAACAACTGAAATTTTTCAAGATAAACACATGAGAGAGAGAGAGAGAGAGAGAGAGAGAGAGAGAGAGAGAGAGAGAGAGAGAGAGAGAGAGAGAGAGAGAGAGAGAGAGAGAGACTCTTTAGTAGAAGGGATTGAGCGCCAAAAGAAGGGTCTTTGCCATTTTGTGATTTCTGTGTTAGGAAAGACAAGGGTCATTAAGACATTGTCTTTTCTTAATTACTTCTTAATTTTTCTTTTTCTTTTTAATTTTTTTTTGGTTAATAGTACAAGACAAACTATTATAAACTCACACACATAAAGTGGAGAATTGAAATTCGAACTCTAATCATAGTGTTCGACGCTATCTATTTCGGCATTTTTGTCAATTGAGCTAAGATTTGTGGACTTTTTTTTTTATTAATATAACTTATAAGTATTTTTTGGTAAGTATTTTTTTCACCATCAATTTATCTGGTTCGGAGGATCAGTTTTGGCATCAAGTGGTTTCAGCTCCCTCTCGATCGCAGTTACGGGGGATCGAATCGTAGTATTTTCTTATTAAGTTCAACGTTAATCATTACTGAAACAATTAACGATTGGTGGTAAGTATTATTATAAGTATTATTATTGTTTTGGAATTGATTAATTTTAATACTATTTCATTGGTCACTTTAGTGTCATCTTAAATGATTTCATTAATTTGGAAATACTGCAAACAAATGAAAAAGTTATAATGTTTTAAGAATCTTCTCAAAAAGTACCAATTTTAAAAAGTAATATTAATCAACTTTTTTTTGCAAACTAACTATTGGTTGTCAACCATTTTCACAAATGTATATTAGAGTATGATGAATATCAAAATGATGCAAAAAATATGATTAATTTGGAGATAGAATTCAAGTAAAATATTTCATAAATACAATTCAAATGGTCAAAAATTGCGAGAACATATGATACTAAGACGCAAATTCAAACTCGCATATTTTATGCACTTATTATGTGTAAATTTTTTTGCCACTATATTCATTGAAACAAAATAAAGAATTATAACTTATTTTGTATTTGAAAACATAGAAAGACACTTATTAAAATATATTTATTTTTGTTAATGTGAGATTCAAATTACACCAAAGGGAAAATAATATTTTGTTGCATGCACTTTGTGTTATGTTGGTCGGATACATTATATGAATTTCTAAATTTAATTCAAATCATATGTTTAAGGAATTTGTTTTAAGGAATTTGTTATATGTTAATTATGTCATACCATAATGATATTTATTTCTTCTTTTACTTCTTAATTAATAAAACTAAAAATGACTATTCTTTAATGATAAAAACAATAAAGGATAAAATTTATTAATATTCATGCACTTACAATGTTGTTAAATAATTTAGGGAAAAATACACTAACCTCCCCTCAACTCTATCCATATGTAACTAACACCCCCTCTATTTTCTCACATGACACAAACCTCCCTTGCCACTTAACTTAACACCGTTAAGTCCGTCAAATACAGAATAAAAAGTTGCATTTCCTTCTAAATTCTTACGCGTCTGTTCAATTTCCCTCTTCTTCTTCTTCTTCTAAATTCATAGCTTATCACTGTTCACTCCAAGGGATGTTGATCGTTCACTTCACTTGCTTCTCACCATGGAAGTAACAAACAACGCCTAAAGCATTTCAATATTCTTCATCATCGTCAATGTCAATAACGACACTTTCATTTTCGCCACGCTCTTGGTACTTGGTGATGAACTTGAATAAAATGATGTACTACTTTTTTTTTTTTGGAAATATGATGTACTAATACATGTTAATTGTCATTGCCTAGTTACAATTCCGATTTATTTCTATGACAGATTTGAGTTTATCAGATATATTGGGTATTGGTACATGTTAATTGTTAGCTGTCCTTCTATTTACTTTTGCATACTCTTGTTAAAAGGATGTTGTCATGTTAATAAAGCCAATTAAAATGATGAAGGCAACCTGTCAAATTTTCGATTAGTGCCATAGTAATTACAATTACAAGTCACCAACAAGTCAATTTGTATTTAGTCGGATAAAACGAAAAATGATATAACAGTTAATTATAGCAACATATGGAAGTATGCAATGGTATTTTAAATCTTTAATTATAGAGCAACCATCATCCATGAAAAAATAGTAGTTTTTAGTTTTAAAAAAATAGTGTTAAGTTCACAAGGGAGATTTTTATCCATTTTAAGAGATCTTAAGAGAAGGTTAGTGTCTAATGTAAAATTGGATGAGTGGTTAACGGATTAGTTAACGGTGTTAAGTTGATAAGAGAGGTTTTTATTTATTTTAATAGACTTCAGGGGAGGTTAGTGTCTAATGTAAAATTATAGGGGGTGTCTATGTCATTTAAAGAGACCTCAGGGGAGGTTAGTGTATTTTTCCCAATAATTTATGAAAAAAGATAGTGTAAACTGATTTTATAAAATATCGTTTTTTTGGTTACTTTTTTACAACAAACCTCATCTCATTATTTCGATATGTACACAATATTTTTTCTTAAAATATCTATTCAACCATTTAAGAATCTAATTTCTATAAACTAATAATGTGAAATTTTTTTACACATACATCCATCCAATAAAATTCACTTTTTAAATAAACATTTATATATGAAAAATGTTAAACAATATCTCGGGACATTAGTTAAGCTTATTAATAAGAAAACTTTTTCTTGTAATTTATGTATTCAATGCCTCGAAATTATAAAAAGTTGTTTTTTCAACATTAACTTTCTCTTTATTTTTCTTTTCTGATATGCTTAACAAGTGTCATGTTGCACTTTTTAGCATGAACCTTTATATAAATAAATCTCAATATTATAATTTTTTTGTAAAAAAAATAAAAAAATCTCAATATTATAATAATGAGGTGGATTGGATAGTTCAACTGGTTTGAGCTAATTAAGGAGTTAAAGACCCGTTATTTAAAAAAAAAAAAATGGAATTAAAGGCCCCAATTTTAAATACTAGTAAAGGTGAAAAAATAAAAAATTAATTAGTTAGTAGTTTTAATTGTTTAAAAAAATATAATCAATATAGATGAATTTGTTTTTCTAACGGAATTTATTTCTTTTTACTCATATGTCGTAACTCTATTGAAATCACTATTTTAGAAACCGCACCAGGAATCAAACAGCTGAAAACTTTGGGTCACGATTCAACCTGTAAATGAACATGACAAAGGGTGTGTTTGATCTGCTAATTAAAAATAGAGTATTGGACTGGACAACTTTTGTTGTATTTTGTTTGATTCAGAAACTGGTTATGAAACTGGACAAAAGAGATAGTAAAGGACAGGACAAAAACAATATTTGTGTCTCCCACTAAACCACAAGACAACTTTTTGTCCACGGTACAACTATAAAAAAAATAAGAAAATATCCATTTTATCTTTTAATATAAAAAATATTATCTCTCTATCACTTTCCAGTACAGTTTTGTCGTGTCCTATATTATTTGTATTGTTTTATCTATTACTTGCTGTTTTGCAAATCAAACAGACTCTAAGAATAAATATATTTACAAAAAATGCTACTTTTCTATTAAGCCCGATAATAAACTAACAATATTAAAAAAGATGTTCAATAAGGCTCAAACTTTTTTTAGCCCAAAATGAAGGAAAACTCTAAAATATTACTTTCTCGGCTCCTTAATATATGAAACAAATTACTTTTTAGGTTTATTCAAAAACTAATGCATGTAATATATAATGTAGTCTAGATAAATTAGTTTTACAATGAACCTAAAAAATAGTTTGTTTCTTATATTAAGGATCGAAGGGAGTAAAAGACAAAGAAAGCAATGTTAGGCGTAGTCGGAGACAGAGGCAAGTAAAGATTTGTGTGTCCACCTTCCTACACAAGTTTTTGAGAATTTTTTATATATATTAGTCTATTGTATTTTGAGTGTTGATATTTAGACACCCATCGCCACTTACTATGAATTAGGTTCCTATATTTTAACACTCAATCGTGACCACAGTAGACTAGATTGAACATCAGTGGCTCCAGCACATGGATTGTATCCTGACTTTTGATATGCTTGGCAGTCGTGCTCTCTTTCTGTCAGATACCGCCCCCATATACATGAGGTGGTATTTCAAGGTATCGCATCCTTACATTATTCCCATTCCCAGCGGGTTACCCTGTTTGGATGCCTAAGTCTAATGTTGTTGTACAGTAGGAGGCCCTAACTGAGAGCAGCAAGGTATCTCATTTGTTTACTAGATTGGGCATCGTTCGAGACATGCTAAACGGACGGATGTTGAGTGATGACTTCGAGATGGACTCATGTGATTACCAAGTACTCCAAGATGCGAAGAAAGGTGACTATGAATTTGACCTTTGTTCGGAGGAGGGATGGATCAGGTTCTGCTAGTCAGTAGGTTTTGGTTTGTTTATTTTGGATATTTTCTTATAGATTTGGATATGGATAGTTTTTTATGTAAATAATTATTTTGGTTAATGGGCATTTACAAGTAGTTTCATGCGTTTATCTGTTATATTTTAAAAATTTGTCTACATGTTTTGTCCGTAGTTAATTTTGACAAAGACAGATTTTGAGTAACATGTTAAAGAACATGCACAGTTCTGTCAGCAATGCTCGTTTTCTAGTCAGCGAACTACTTCTATGTTCGCTTCCTTGCATGGTGGACTTTTGTTCCAAGAAACTATAATGTCTTACCATGCTAAATATTTTTATTCAGACCACCTAAATTTTGAAATGGTTATGATGGTGGGCTAAATTTTTTGATTCGGACCACCTAAATTTTGGAAAGGTATATGACTGATAGAGGCTGCTAAAAGGGACGCTGATAAACGATGGCAGGTGGTACACCAGTTCTTCCCATCCGGCCCGATCCTCCTCTTATGGTTTATATTTAATTTTGATGTAAATTTTTTGTCTAATAACAATTTTTTTTGGAACAATATGAGTAATTGAAACGGGTGCTACCAAGCTTGATACTGGAGCTACGCGGTTGGGACTTTCGCAGACACAAATGAGATTGTCTTATCCTGCTTAATTGGTATGTGGTATTGATGACATAAATTTATATAGTATTTATTTTAGTATTAGTTTATGACTTTGAAGACCAATTACAAGCAAAAATTTGAAGAAATGAAGCTATGCGCGAAAGAAGACAAGAATTCAAGAAAATGTCAAAAAGAGAGCAAAATGTGGATAAAGTTGTGCTTCCATCGTGGCCACGATGACTCCCATTGTGCCACGATGGAAAGACTTGGTGCCCAAGGAAGATAAGCGCAAATCTGATTTAAATTTGAAACAAATTCGCTCCATCGTAGTACGATAAGGTCCATCGTGGCCACGATGGCTAGCCGAGCCCGTTGGGAAAACTATAAATAGAGTTCTCCTCCCTCATTATTATTCATTTAGAAAAATACAATTCACTAGTGAATAGTATTCAAGTCTCTTGGGATCAAGGAGGAGGAGCAAGGAGGGCAAAGGAGCTCTCTACGGAAAGAACTATCCTCACCACGGGAGAGATAACTTCGTGAGCAAGGCATCTACGCCATCGGTATGGATAGTTTATTCTTGTAATTTAATTATGTAGAGCTATAGCTTAGATATCTTTAGGTTTAGGTGGAGAAGATAAACTCTCCTATGAATGCTTGAGAACGTGTAATTGATTAAAAGTTATAATATTTTATTATTCGGTATCTATGTTTCTTATTTATTTATAATTTAGCGACGTAATTCCGAATCTTTGCCTAAGATTGGGGAACGCTTTTAGGGATAGTATTTAGTCACGAATCTGGCTAGTGGCTGCTATTTTGGAACTAACAAATTATAGGGCTCGTAATTAGGAATAGAAACATCCGACACTACTGGCGACATAGCTTGTAGAGACTGAACCTCCGACGCTAAGTGCTAGTGGCAGTAGGATTAATTGAATGTAATGACTGCATGTATGTTAACTCGATCCTTAGCTAGGGTACGTGACATCTCGGGATTGACTCCCGCAGGGTGTGCACTAGTTAATGAGTTCCATTGTAATTTATAATGTATTAGGTTAATGCCAATGTATCACTACAAAAGATATAAATTAATCCGCCGAACAATAGACCGAATAGTTGTATTATGCACCAATTATCAAGCAAGAATAGGGGAGGGAATCTATTTGCTTATATTTTCCTTATCTTTATGAATCAACTTTTACTTTTTTGCACAAGGCATATCGTTATTTTCAACTAAAAATCTTTTTAAAAACCAAAGCGAATGCAAATCAACAAACTTAAATAACGCTAGTAGCACTTGGCACGATCTATGTGCATACGAACTCATTCTATACACATAGAGTGTGAATTATTACTCGACGATTGACTGGTCCACTTGCCAGACAGTAGTAAGGTACTAATGGGAAAACAATTAGGCCCATATTTATATCTTTGTTTCCAGCTCAGGTGCAAACCCGTTGAAAGTTTAAGCTGAGGAGGGAACAAAATTTCACAAGAGGAGCTTGTTTACTTTATTTAATTAAAAGTTGAGATTTTGGATGTAATATTTAAATGATATAATTTTTCTGTCTAATCTTTGAATGAAAAATTCTACATTCAATTTGTCTACCATTTCGATCATTTTCTTTTGACTTTTGTTTTGGTTTCTGTGTTTGGTAGAATTTTGTAACAGAGACGTCCGCATTCTAGTAAGCGAACTACCTGTTATATCTCCTTCTAGCAAGTGAACACCTTCACTGTTCGCTTTCTGGGATGTGAACGGTCATGGTGTTCGCCATTTAGGGTGCGAACTCAACCCACGCCAAAACTGCGCAGATGATGTTTTCTGTGAGTTAATAAACTTCTTTTTTTCGCGTTAATCAACCTATTTTTTCGCATGTTACTGAAACTTTTGTGAAACATAATCATGCAGAAATAAATACGTAGTTATACCGAAAATAGCTTAAATACGCAAAATATTAAAAAATTAGTTATAGATTAACCATAAAAAAACATTATTCATACAAAATGTGTTAATTATCCAACAAAAAAAAGAGGTCTATTTCATAGATCCGACTTTAAGCAAGGCAGAACCCGTTTCGATTACTCATATTGTTCCAAATTATGACACAAAATTCCCCCGTCGATTATCATATCTCTTCCAACCAAGGTGACTAAGCAACGCCGGTAGGAGTGATACGAGTAATCGACGACAGACTATGCTGTCGTTTACACGAAACTAACTAAAATTAAAAATAACAAAGAATTAAAAATTAAAATGATAGAATGAATGATGGAAGGAGAGAATGAGAAATTGGTGTGAATTTTTTTCACACTTTGGACCCCCTTTTATAGAAATTTCGATGTAATGTGATTGGTTGACTACATGGGAGGCAAATTTCAATGTAATGTGATTGGTTGACTACATGGGAGGCTGTGTTTTTTTACTGCCGTCATGTTCGCTATGTGAAATGCGAACATCGTTCGCTATGAAGCATATGAAATGTGTTGTTCCTGCTTTTGCACGCATTCTAAGTAGCGAGGGGGTAAATTGGAAATACCAGGGGTGCACAAGTTTAATGGGGGTGTGAAAAGTAAATCTCTGGGAATATTATAAAAGCAACCACAACGATATGAGGAGGACGCACAGTACGACGAAAAAGATAAAAGCAACACGGCTACACATTTGGAGAGAAATTCTTTGGTGATTCGACTGGCTTTGGACATCGTGCAAAAGTACGGACACTTCTATGATTAAGCATGTCGTGGTGTCTAACATGTATTAGTGTCTGAAACTCGTATGACACATGTCGAATAATTTTTCCTATACCCCGACACTCATTAGATCGGCGTCTGATACCTAAAAGACATTCGTACAAACGTGTCAGATAAGTGCGCCAAAAGATTTTTTTTTCTTTGCTTCTACCTCTCTTTAGACATATTTACAAGGATTAAATATGTGTCGAAACAATAATGTTGATCAATGGAGGATTAAAGAAATTACATTTTGATTATACTATTATTAGTTTTTCGATAGTAGATGGATGAATAAAAGTTAAATGTATTATCATATATTCTCTTAAAACTTTTTTTAATGAAAAATTTGTTCAACTTAGATACATATGTATGTATTTTGATTCTCAATTTAGATTTTTTATAAATATGTAGCGGTGTCGTTGTCGTATATTTTTTACATTAGCGGTGTTGAAGTGTTTATGTCCGTGTCGTGTCGCGGTGTTCATATCAGAGTCCGTACTTCAAAAGATTTATGTGTGGTTTTTAATTCTCTTTTATCTCTAGTCAAATATTATGATCAGTATCTTATTTTTCTATACTGTTAGGGATGAGTAAACCTAAATGACAATTTTAATTATATGATTTGACTTATGATTATTGAAGAAGTATATTGAATTATTTTTCTAATATTTGTGCTTAATGCTTTTATCAATTTATTACCTTTAAATTGATTTACGATTCAATTGTGATAGGGAGGTTGAATTTATGAATGCTTTGATATATAAAAAAAAAAAAAAAAAAAAAAAAATTCTTGCCTTTGTAGTCTAGAAATATAAACAAACCTTTGAAATCAATTAAGAATTCTTGTTTACTCATATTTAATTATGATCTTAAATTCACTAAGAAATTATGAGTTATTTTAGAATCAACGATTATGTCAGTAAGGAATTCAAGCACAATTTAGAGAATTTGGTAATAATTCAATAAATAGATTCAATAATCATTTTTTATAAAACAAACGCAATCAACTCATTTCGTTAATAATAAAATGTTCAATACAACGAGAGACACAAAGAAAGTGTGACTAGATCATAAAGTGTGAGCTATCATGTTCGCTTGTCGCATAGAGAACTTGATCTCAAAGTTCGAATTACATTGTAACAACTATTTAATGAATAAAATAATAGAGCTCAACTTTGATACTCCATAATAGTTAGCTTGTTTAGCATCTTCAACAACCTTGGAATCACTTTCAAACACAATCTTGGGTCATCCTCTAGATGCGGCTACACGAATAGCCTCCAAAATTGTCATGGCTTCACCTTCCACTAACGTAAGATTATGCATACATATATTTGTTCCTACAGCAACAAAGATGTCATTTGAATTACGAATACACCAACACCAACCTATATATCATGAGCCTTGAGAAAAACTTGCACCGATCGATGTTGCACTTCCATATTCCATCAACCAACTCAAAATAATAGTCTAGTGAAATACTTCCCTGACATTTCTTTTTATTATTATTATTATTATTATTTAAGTTCGATCAATTTTAATTATTATAATTTCATTATTACAAACAACCAACTCAAAATCTTTTGTTCAATTAAGTTACAAAAATACAACTCATCGGTATAACGTGATTCTTGAGTTCACACTTGATCTTACCGTTTTATTTTACTACTTGTACGATTCAGTATACTTGTTAAAATTTCCATCAGAAAGTGAAATAAATTAGTTCCTCTGAAAGTGCGCGGGTTTGCATGGCAACTTATCCTAACTAGAATTCCATCTAGAGATAATTTATATCTATAGAAGTGATCGATAACGTATTAACGAATCATATTTTGTGTGTGGGGGCGTGTAGGAATGTCGAGTGACCGGAGTCTACAAATCAATTATTTTTTGAATGCCCTTTGTTCTAAAAGTGTGGATGTTAGTAGCAAAGTGGTTGGGGTGAATTTGATAGGGCACAATGAAGGAAATTCGCATCTCAATTCTTTTGCAGGGTAATTACTTAGTTACTTTCTCTTCCCATCCCCCGCATATCTTTTTTTTACCTGAATTTTCAATTTCACCCTTAGTTAAAAAGTTCGAAACGTATTTTTCGAACTTTTTTTGTCTTGAATGTTCTGAACTTTTTAACAAAGTACAAAATCGAAATATTGATGGGTGAAAAGGATATGATGGAGGTGGAAAGAGAAAGCTTCAATTACTTAGTGGTAAACTCCTGAGATGTAGAATTCACACCATTTAGTTAGCTTGTATATGAGCAATTTGGAAGGCAAGAAATTTGTGTATTTGCCGGGGCAAGGAGGTTTCGTTGGACTTAATATTAGAACATACCAAACTGTAGGAAAATTTCTCATCCCACCCCCCTCCCCCACAATTCTTTTTCCCCCTCCAGGTTTCTAATTTTACTCTTGATTCAAAAGTTCGGAATGCGTTTTCCGAAGTTTTTCTAGTGCAAATTCAGCAAAATTTTCGGAAAACGTGTTTCGAACTTTTTTAACAATGGCAAAATCGGAATATTGGGGGATGAAAAAGAGTTGTGGGGGGTGGGATGAGAAATTTTCAAACTGTAGTGTTGGAAATGGTTGCAATCAAAAGAAAAAAAGCTTCAAATATCATATAGCTCTTTGGATGACAAATCCCCTGGTCTGCTTGGGATTTAATCGTTTGAATGGATAGGATCATGGTTGTTAAAATCGCGTGTTAACTCGTAAAATCTGATTTTACGTTTTTAGGTATAGAAAACGTGTTAAATCTGATGTAAACTCAGTTTTTGGTAAACTCGTGAAAAAAACGATTTTACACCGAGTTAACTCGGTTAAACTCGCTAAAATCGTGTAAACTCACACGGGTTTACATGTATTTGCGAGTTTACCTTTAAAAGTCAGATTTCTTTTTTGACCTATTTGTCAAAACAAACAATATTTTCTAACTTTTCTCACTTTCACTTTCAATTAATTTGGTCTTTGGTTGAAATATTGATGATCTTTTATCTTCGGAAGAAGAATTTAATGTTATTGGAGATGAATATAGCGATTGAGTTGCATTGTACGAGAATTAAACTCTTGAAAAGAGTAACTCTGGTTGTTTTCATGGATACTTTTAACTTTTTTACTAGTTAGAAACTTATGAATCGTCATAATTCTACAAAAAAAAAATTTATATGAATGTTCTTATTTTGGATTATTATCTAGATGTTTATATTGATTTGGTGGAGTAATAATTATGTTATTTATATGGTGATTTGATATATTTTGACTTTATAATTAAGTTAATAATTTGAAAATTTAAAGTTTTTATAATATTATATTAGTATATACGTGATGTTTATAATAATTTTCATATTATTTTAATTTTTGGTAAACTCATACGATTTCACGATTCGAGTTTACGTGTCGAGTTTACCTAAGCAAAACGAGTTAAGGTAAAAACTCGATTCTGACAACTTTGGATAGGATGGTTAAAATGTGCAACAGCAGCTTTTCTGTGATGTCTCGTTAAACTTTAATGTTTTTCCTCGAGATTATAGGTGTCAGTCCTATGTGCTACATTGTTGGTGCTTCGCTGCTACGAGGTGCTATGTTGTTGGTGCTTCGCTGCTACGAGGTGCTACGTTGTTGGTGCTTCGCTGCTACGCGGTCCATTCCTGCTATCCAGATGGATGCTTCCATCAGTTCAATCAAATTGTTTAGCTTTGTTGTCTTGTTTGGGCAGAGTTGAAGGGAATTTTGGAACTAATCAGGTCTAGGTTTGGTTTGAAATGTTCTTAATCATACTCAATTGGGTAAGTTCAGTTTTAGTGCAAAATATGTTACCGAAAGATATTATATTTCCTCAAAACCTTATCATAACTAACAAATATTACCTCGGTCCCTAAACAAAAACCTAAAAATACCAAAAAATTTGGCGAGAGCCTGGGCAAGTACCCGGGCTTGCTGGGATGTGGATTGGATTCGCCCATGCGTACATTGAAAACTAACTACAAAGGAGATACAAACAGTACCTTGTATTACCCGTCTTTTGAGATCATCTTTCTCATCATCAGCATTTGTTAATTGTTCCCTTCAGGTTGCAAATTGCAATCTCAGCATTTTAGGCAACATAAGAATAGTGAACCAAATTTTCATCAACAGATAAAAAGAAAGGCGATAGATATATAAACACATGTTTCATAACATTTGACGTTAACAAGAGGAAGAAATCCCATTTTGTTTATGTTTCTTTTATACATACATAAAGCATGAAGCTATCCCTCTAGGACAATTTAAGCATCAATTTTCATTACTGAGCATGGCATGCAGTGCAAGGTACTTCAAAAAACTGTCCTAGAGACACTGAATGGTTGTCCATGATTCTGATTTGCTTTACCATATTGAATGCTTTAAACCAAGGCCATTGCAAGTCAATATAAGGCCCTTGTAACGGTTAAGATAATCCTGCGACAAACAAAAATGAAAAAGTCAAACAGAACGATCATTAATGTATAAATAAAACATTCAATCAGAACACATTTCTTGTTAGATGAAGTCAAATGTTCCTTACAATGATATTGTAATCATATACGTAACGCATCCCGTTTATGTCATACTCCCTCCTTTTGTCTGGATCACTCAAAACTGCCAAATAAAAGCCAAAGACATGTCGGTTAGATTATACTAACCTGACACGGGTAAATAATAAAGAATAGAAAATCAGCATGAGAATCAGATAACACTAAATTAAAACTTCAAACAGCACAAATCAGTCACATGCTGCCATCTCGAATCAGTAACTATATTAAACCGCTAATCTAAGCCCTTCCGGCTGCCATCTCAACCGCAGTACCTCTTCTCAAAGCTTTGAAAGGAATGTCTTCTTCACTGTCACTCACATGCGTAATAGACTATAAACATTTATTAGGTCAGAAGGAATATGGCTGGTTGTAAAAACATGGATTTAGAACGTGTAAAGCTCCCATCTCCCCTTAACTTTAAAATTGAATAAAAGAAATCCACCAGCTATATTCTTAATTCTAATTTTTTCTTACATCTTACATTTATCCTTGATAACAAACATCATTTTACAAGTCAACACAGTGCGGTAACTATATCAAAATTAACCACGTCATATTTGGATATGGCAAAGGCTAGAAATCATATCAAAGACTATCAACCGAGCTCTAATAAGGATGATTGTTGACCAATGCATGCAAAATGAAAGTGGGAAAAAACAAGCTGCAACAATAATGTGCTCGTAACTCAATCATGGATTAAGGTATTCGCAAGTCAAGCTTGAGCTTCAACCCTGTCTATGAGTAAAGCAATCTTTGGAATTTTTCCTAATCCGCTGGTGTTCAACTTGAGTTCACGTGTTTACAATCTTGATGTTGCATTAATTTGAGTCCCCAAGGAGTTCCTCATCCACCACAATTTTTTCATCTCAGTTAGGTTATGTTCTTCTAGCTACTTTACCACCCAACATTTGGTATCACAATTTTTTGGCATCACTAGTTTTATGTATGTTTGAATTTTCAACGCAATACAATTATTATCCCGATTCTCTGCATTTTGGAAAATCCTAAATTTCCTGCATGTGTGCACCTCGGGCAGTCCAGCCCGTACTATCATTGGCCGGCCCATATCTCACATCGGCAAATCAGGTACAAAATAGTGATTTAAAATAGTGAGCATCGAATGACCCAAAAGAACACAATCACATAGAACGGAAGATTTTCAAATAGAAATGGTTATCTATGAAGCACAAACACCACTCAGATTAGACATGTTCTGGTGTCAGACATGTGATGCTGTCCAACACCTGCACAACACCGACAGAGATGATTACATTGAATTATATCATTTTCTCGAGATGGTTATACTAGTGAGGATTATGGAAAAAATAACCTATAATAGTATTCCATCCATTATCCAAACAATACTTCCAACAAAGATAATCTATATCATCATAACATTAAAGGAACTCTAAATATAACTGCCAACAACACAAGTTTGAAACTTTTAAAGACATCCATGCAACATTGATATCGAAACTGAATAAGTTAAGATAACATAAATATTATGAAATTGAAATAACAAAAATAATAGCTTGAAACACAATAATCTATAGTATTTAAGTGTAAATAAATACCCTGATAAGCCTCGTTTATATCTTGAAAACGTGACGTGGCAGAATCCTGGTCTTTCTGTTTATCCGGGTGCCATTTCTGTTTTCAAATTCATACATAGCAAAAGAGATTATGAAGCATCCCAAAACGACGTTAGAAGAAGAAGAATAAAACACAAAACGCAACACACCAAAGCAAGACGAATGTAATTAGAGCGAATAGTGTCTTCGGTTGCATCGTAATCCACTTCCAATATCTTGTAATAATCCTGCAAAACCTAAATTAGTTAACTAATTATTCATAAAAAATTAATAATTAAGATGATGGAGGGTTTGGGGACCTTGGGTTGGGAGAGAGAGGAGAAGAAATCGAAATTGAGATAGGAATTTGGGTCGGGTATTTGGTCGAGTTTCTGGGAAGTGTTGTTGTCGTCAAATTGGTGTTGTTGTTGTTCTTCATCTTCCCATTCCCACATCATGGTTGTTGTGCTAAAGGAGAGTGAGAAGAGTCGGTTAGTGAAGAAAAAAGAGAAGAGGTTTGGGATTTGATTATTTTTGTTTTGGAAATGATTGAAGTTGTGGGTGAGTGGTCCTTTCTAGCGTTTCTCTGTGTGACGCGTATGTTCGATATTTGTGTGCCATATCTGCTTATTAGGTTTTTTATTTGAATTTGAGGGAGTTTTTTGTTGCGGATTGATTCGGTTTTAAGCATAAAAATTATTAAATTGTGAGATAAAAATGTATACAGTGGAATTTCATTCGATTGTTTTTTAAAAAATTATATAAATCAAACAAAACCAAATCAATACAGTTAGGGTTAATTCAGTTTGTGCAGTTTATCGCAATATAAAAAATTGGACAATATTACCAACTTGTTACAAAATAAACGTATAAAATTTTAAGTTATTTTATTGTTTACATGATGTGTTGCTTGTATGTGCACGTGGAAAAATAAATATGAGTTTTATTAATTTGTAATTTAAATGATACATTTTTATCATTTTACAATTATTGTTTGTAATCTCAAATACTTATTTCTTCTTTAGAAGAAATAAAAATTTAGTCATATTTTTTTAAGGAGATAAAGTTTTTTTTTTAAGTAATTTAATTGTTAAAAAAATTGGATTGTTATATAGTGTGGGTTGATTTGGTTTTCAGAATAAAAGTCATTTAAATCGTGAGATAAAAATGTATGTGGTTCGGTTTGATTCGGTTGGTTTTTAAAAAGTTATCCAAATCAAACTAATGCAGTTAGGATTTGTTCGGTTTGTGCGGTTTATCGCGATATAAAAATATGACAATATTATCAACTTGTTACAAAATAAACATAGGACATTTTAATTTATTTTATATTTACATGATATAATATGCTGATGACAAGAAATTGTATGATGTTTTTAATATGTATTTAGAATTATTTTATGCAATTTTTAGTAATTTCTAATAAGTTGCAAGATCAAAGCATGCAAAAAGCTCACGGTAATCAATGAGACTCAAGCTACACACTAGTTGAACAAAAGTGAAAGAAAAAATGCGAAAAATGAAGATTTTCAACTAGGGGTGATCGTATCCGAACCAATCCAAAAGTAAAATCGCAAACCGAACCAATCCAAACTGAAAACCGCAAAAACCGCATTTGGTTTGGATGTATTTGGATGACTTTTTTATTGATCCGCAAAACCGCCAACCGTTAAAACCGCAAAAGTCGCGGTTAACCGCTAGAACCGAATTAAGTTTATATTATATTCCAATACCTCGAAAACTCCTTTAAGTTTCTATTATAATCCAATATACATAGTCTAATTATCAAGTCAGTCCACCAAATTAATGAAACTTCAAGTCGTTCTTATTTTTTGTATTGTAATATTACTTTAGTATTGTAATATTATTTTATATCAACAACTTTTATCGATAATGTGATGTTATTTTGGAACTTCAAGCTCTTTTTTGGATATTTAAAATTGTAAGGTGTTATAATGTTATTTTGAATAAACAACTTTTATTGATACTGTAATGTTATTTTGTAACAAGTTCATGTGTGTGTCAAGTGATCATGATAGAAATTTTTTATGCCGTAAACCGCCGCCACCAAACCGATCCTAACCGTGGTTTGGTTTGGTTTGGTTTGGATGACTTTTTAAAATCCAACCGAACCAAACCAAACCGCATGCTTTTTTATCTCGCGGTTAGGATGACTTTTTCGCTCATAACCGAACCAAACCGCACCGCGAACACCCCTATTTTCAGCACATGCCATCATACCACGATGCAATGGAATAAAATTGAAGTAAATCTGTGAAATTTTGGAAACGGATCAACATGTCATCGTACCACGATTAACACCATCGTACTACGATGGGTCTTTGTGAGTCATCGTGGCACGATGCATTCCCCTTGCGCCATGATGACGCGTAAAATCCAAGCTCACTTCGCTTATAAATAGAGTCTTTCACCACCATGTTTTACACAACATCAAAGTATCAGAAGACAACAAGAGTTTGGGAGTAATAAGCACCCAAGGAGCAAGAGGGCAATGAGCTCTCAAGGGGAATGAATACCTCCACTCCACCAAAGGGGTACCTTCAATTTAAGGCTAAGGTTAACACAATGTAATTTTCTAAACTCTTTTGTTTAATTATTATGTTATGAATAGCTAGAACATTTGGTTAGGTTTTTTTGGATGAAATCCCCTGTGAATATTTGAGTTAGGTAATTGGTTATGAGAAAGACTATAATTTATAACCACTATATTTTCTCTATTTATTTTCCTGATCTTTATACAATTTATAATTAGACGTATTTATGAATTGAATCTTAAGCATTATGAATGATTTGTTAAAAGAGACTTAATAATCGACTATGGGGTAATTAGGCTAACATGTAAAGGAGATAAGAACTTCTCAATTAGAGGCTAAAAAGGAGGGTTAATGATCTAAGTTCATCTGTTTGCTTTATTGTGTTCTCGGTTGTGTTTGGTTCATGATCTCTTCGATTCTCTGGTGCTCTAGATCTGTTGAGATTTGCAGGTCTCAAGGTGTCAACTCTACCTCCACTTTGGTACTGAGTGCTTATTTGTCTCAATCCATGTAATTGCTCAGACTAGGAGTTGTTGGTATGTGGTTCTGAATTTCGTGCTGGTGATCGTTCCATTCGCCAGTTTGAACCTTAATTGCTCTTTGCGAATAACCTATCCTCTCCTTTTTTTTACCTTGGTTCCGCGTCGTACGCAGGTTCGCTGAGTTACGCTCTAAATGAGCGTTAGGTTTGATTTAGACTGATTTGATTTTTCACAATGGAAAAAGCTTTTTAGTAAGAAAATTTAAGGAGAAGAATTGCAAGAATAAATCTCCATCCTTGATTACATCCATCACCACTCATGATTTCCACAAAAGAATGAGATTAAATGACATCATCCTTTAAGATTTTGTTATGTATTGATTCTTGCTTTTCTTGTGTAAAAAATTCTTACTAAATAGCAATGCTCTGTTTCCTAAAATAAAAAGTCATTATTCAAATTTTTATTTTTTTTACGCAAAAGATCATCTTCAAATATTGATTTTATATATGAAGTAGTCAAATTGTGTTTTTGTTTTTCATCAAAAAATAAAAGTGCACTTCACCGTCTTTCTAGAGTAAGTGAGGTTGAATTGAAAGAGGAGGAATATTCGATAAAACTCAACATAACAGACACAATTGCACCAACCAATCAGAAACCAATATATACTTCTTAAATATCATCGCCCCGAACCAACAATAAAACTAAGTCACACACAGCACAAAACCCACTCTTATTCTATTCTCCTCCACCCATCAACCTAACACAACAACAACAATAATAATAAACAAAACAACACCAAACACATTCAACTCAACACTTCAATATAAATGGTCAAATCCTAAACCCATTCCTTTCATTCACTTTCACAATCTCAATCTTCCAATCTCATCATGTCTTCAATTTCAACTATTTATTCATCTTCACCAACACTCAACTATCAAAAAAACCAAAACGCATTCGCTGCTAACTCAATTCGACGTCGTTCCAATCTACCTATATACCAAACCCGACCTAAACTCTCTCCAACCCGCTCCGTCGCGCGCGAGCTTCCGACCGATCTCTCCGCCGTTTCACCAACAAACAACCACCGTCTCGAGAAAGAGCCACGTGCTTTATGGCGTCGTTACGTTGACTGGCTATACCAACACAAAGAAATCGGATTGTATCTTGATGTAAGTCGGGTCGGGTTTACCGATGAGTTTGTGAAGGAGATGGAGCCACGGCTTCAGGCGGCGTTTAAAGCTATGGAGGAGCTTGAAAAAGGTGCGATTGCAAATCCTGATGAAGGTCGTATGGTTGGACATTATTGGCTTAGGGATTCGAATCGTGCTCCTAATTCGTTTCTTAAGAATCAGATTGATAATACTCTTGATGCTATTTGTGGTTTCGCTAATGATATCGTCTCTGGTAAGGTTAGTCAATGGATCGTGTTTTTGTTCGATGAATCTAAAAAGTCAACTTTTTCTTGTATATAGGACCGAAGGTAGTAGTAAGCGAAATTGCTAGCCATAGTCAAATATGTCTTCAAATTGTAGTATAATGTAGACTATGATGTGGCACATTTAATGTCACATTATAAGTTAATATCAATGTTCCATCACATAGTAGTCTTTAATTACAAAAGTTAGGTACTCAATCAATCATAATCGTCGTATCATATATGCGGTTTGACTTTTACAGTCTACTATCATAATCACTTTTAAAGTTATACATATGGATGATTGTGATCACTTTTGATGTTTTTTATGCTGACGGTGTGTAAAAATTAAACTCTTTTAAAGTTACATGTATGTATTTGTGCATTCACGAAAAATGAGGGAATACTTTGATATGTTTACAATTTTGAGGACTAATTTATCTATTAACTTGTTTTGTTTTGTTTATGTGGGTGTGTGGATTTGTTAATGTGGTGTGGTTTGGTTTTGGTAGATTAAGCCTCCTTCATCGCCTGAGGGAAGGTTTACTCAAATACTTTCTGTTGGGATTGGAGGTTCTGCACTTGGACCACAGTTTGTTGCAGAGGCACTTGCTCCTGATAATCCTCCACTCAAGGTAATGAGTGCTATTCAATTGTGTTGTTTTTGTGAATGGAAATGTTGAATTTTTTGTTGGTAATGTCTGAAATTCAATTCGAGTTGCATGTTAGGAAGCACTGACATGGACATGACAATGACACATTAACACCGATATTAATTTGAAAAAAATGAAAATATAGTAATTGAATTTAATCACATGTAAATCTGATTTATTTTGATATTTTCATTTTATTTTTCAAAATTTGGAAAAATATTTTAAAATAATATATTTTTCATGAAGAAATATTTGTGCTGGCATTTAGCTTTTTATGGGTAAAGTGCTTGTGATAATATGGGGTGACCTTGTTTGGACTGAAGAAAGTTGGTGTCCAAATTGTGCTATATGTCTCAGTTAACTTGCTTGCAATTCTAGTATTTGGTTCTTTGTAAAATAAATGAGCAAGAGCAACCGATGTTGTTGAATATTGAGGCTCTATTTGGTAAAATTAAACTATAAGATAGTTGATAGCTGAAAAGCTAACTGATGGCTGAAAAACTAGCTTATAGTTGATAAGTGATAACTGATTGCTAACAACTTATAGCTGAAATGTTACCTAATTGAAGTTAAAGTGTTTGGTAAATTTAGCTGTTGTAGACACAAAACGACAAAAAAAAATACTTATTTACTTGAATGCGTCAGTACTGGGTAGCTATAATTAGAGTGAGGGGGTAGTTATAAGGATATAAATGGAAGAAAATATAAAAAGCTATAAGCTCAAATGCTATTTGTACTAGCATCTGAAAAAGTGCTATAAACTAGTGAGAAAAGCTTGTTAACAAACACTTCTAATTTTATGGAACAAGCTTATAAGCTAATACAATAAGTTATATGCTAGCTTATTTGTGTTACCAAACATACACTGAGTATGGAAATAAGTTATTCTTGGGCCTCACATAATGCTCTGGACTTTTGGCAGATAAGATTTATTGACAACACAGATCCTGCTGGCATTGATCATCAGATTGCACAACTCGGCCCTGAGCTAGCTTCGACACTTGTAATCGTGATTTCAAAGGTCTGCATTTAGATTATACTTTTTTTAGTTACTTTTGTCTATCCATTTGAAAGGGGAAAAGAATTGTTCCTATTTATCCAACCTCTTAGAAGGTCAATATAACATTTTTTATCATATACCCTGTGAGCAAAAGGGCACATGACAATTCTATAGTAATTCACTATTTGACCATTCAAAAGTCCAAAATGAAAGGGTGTTATAGAATGTTTAAATATGATTTTAAGAAAAACTAGAACATTAATTGCATTTCGTAATCCACGTGCTACTAATCTTAATGGACATATTGAGGTATGATGTTAGACATGTTATTGAATTGAAAGTTTTAATTTATCTTCAGAGTGGAGGTACTCCTGAGACTAGAAATGGCTTGTTAGAAGTACAGAAGGCCTTTCGTGAAGCAGGATTGGATTTCCCAAAACAGGTTTAATCTCAGGTTTTAATTTTCTTGAGAATTTCCTTTTAACTATTATTGAATGATAATATGTTCAAATCTTAAGATAGTATTTTGCAAAAAAAAATATAAATAAACTTGATTCTGAATATTTATCTGTCATGATTTTTCAGTTATTCTTATTAGCCCAACATTTTTTTTGTATGTGAGCCCTATATATCAAATATGTACTCCCTGATCAGTTTATGAACTCATGATAATCTGTTAATTTGTGATATAATGCAGGGTGTTGCTATAACACAAGAAAATTCTTTGTTGGATAATACTGCCAGAATTGAGGGATGGTTAGCTAGATTTCCCATGTTTGACTGGGTGGGAGGTAGAACGTCAGAGATGTCTGCAGTCGGCCTGCTTCCGGCAGCTCTGCAGGTAATTGGTCTTAAATGTTAATTAAGTTATTTTCTACTACGATATTTTGTGGTCAATTGTAATTTTTCTTGATTCAGACCATTGACATTAGGGAAATGCTTCATGGTGCATCACTGATGGATGAGGCAAATAGGAGTACTGTGGTATGAATCTTTTTCGTACTATTTTTGCCAATGCTTTAATGTTGTGGATCACCATGACTGCTGTTCCTATTTGATGAATGTTTTTGTATGTTAACAAAATGTAAGGAGGATGCCAAGAATTCTACTAAAAGGAACAATTTTTACTTAATGATTTTCTATGTCCATGTTTAAGTGTTGTTTGATAGGGTTTTATTGGTCAAAGTAAGGAGAGGAATGGTTGGTTGGTGGTTTAAGGTGGATAGGTTACTAATAGGAATTTTCAAGCAATAATGTGGCTTTAGGGTTCAATTGGTGGCTATTTGGTGGTACTCATACCTCTGTGATAGGTGTCTGGGATTTCATGGGATGAATTATTAATGAGTCTGCCAAGGAAATGCAATAAATAATAGAAAATAAGGTAGACAGTAAAAACAAGAAATGAAACCTATGCATCACACCTAGGTTTTCAATCATCACAATCAAGAAGGTTTGATGCTGGAATGTTATAATAAATCTGATTGACCATTAAAAGAAAAAAGATCTACAACTGTTTAAATAGGCCGGTCTAATAAAATATCTTAGAATTTGGGCTTAGGGCCTACCAAGGTGAAGACTGCCCAAACCCTATAAGCATTACCTAGGCCATATATCTAGTTAGTGCGGGACTAAACATACTCTCTCACATCCAACACTATAAAGGTGCTGAAGGCTATGCTGAAGACTGTCCAGAGCTGCCAAAATTAAGGCGGCTAGGGGTGGATCACAATTAAGGCAACTTGCCAATGCCAACACATTCACGCCCAGGCTATGGGCCTGGAGCTTGGACAGTGGGTGGACCAACAATGGATCTAGTATACTCTAATATTGTCTTAGACTTCTGGCTTAGGGCCTAACACAACTGAATGAAATCAGTTTATATGGTGAGGACTCTCGAAGCCCTATAACCATCACTGTAAGGTACAATGAAGGCAGCCCAGCGTCTAAGGGTGGACCGCAATGAAGGTGGCTTTCCAACAAAATCTAATTCCTTAAGGTTTAGAATCAGGACGTATACATGACTGAATATTAAAACAAAGCCTGATAACAACTTCATTACATACCCAAACCCAGGTAAAATCCACAGCCAAGAATCACAAAATTACTAAATGCACCTAGGCTTTGATTAATAATAACCAAAATATATCAAGTCACCGAAGTTAATATCCTAATAGTAATCATCTATCAAGATACAATCAGTTGTATGCTAATATTCTCTTTTTTTCAGCTTTCGGTTTTACTTTACAAATGTGTCTGCTTAATTTTGAATCTTCTTGATCACAAATAAAAAACCCCTAAGGATCTTCTGTTAATATACAATTTACGCAGATAAAGAACAATCCTGCTGCTTTGCTGGCTTTATGTTGGTATTGGGCTACAGATGGTGTAGGATCCAAGGTATGAATTATATAGTTTATGGACAATTAACAACTGCTTCTGTTTCATGTCATTGTCTCCTGTTTTGTAACTATTGCTCATTGTGTTCTTTTCTTTCTTTCTATTCCTAAGGATATGGTTATCCTTCCATACAAGGACAGCCTGTTACTATTTAGTAGATACTTGCAGCAACTGGTCATGGAATCTCTGGGCAAGGAATATGACTTGGATGGTAATCGGGTATGTGTGGCACATGTAGCGAATCTGACCCTCATGATTTTCATACTTTGTCCTGCATTTTGGATGAATTGCAGATATTCGTTTAATTGTTTAATCAGTTTACGGCTGCCTTATATCAAGAAACAGCTGAATGGAGCTTTATAGCCATAGTTTTCTAATTGATTGTTACCATCTTAATTGCATTGGAATATCGTTAACTTTTGAGTAACATGTTGATAATAGGTCTAGTTTGTATCAAAATCATAGGATGGTGGATGTTTCATGCTACATGTTATCTCACAAGTAGTACTTAATTTTAATCAGGTTAATCAACTGTCATGAATTAATGTTATCCAAATCCGACTTTTTTATTACAGGTTAATCAAGGAATTAGTGTCTATGGAAATAAAGGAAGCACGGATCAACATGCGTGAGTTGTAATTCCATTTTTTAAGTTCGGTTGATATATTTTTTGGTGTTAATAAATTTGTTAAACTTTTGATTGCGTACAGCTATATTCAGCAACTGAGGGAAGGTGTACACAATTTCTTTGCAACATTCATTGAGGTGCTGCGTGATAGACCACCTGGTCATGATTGGGAGCTTGAACCAGGTGTTACCAGTGGTGACTACCTGTTTGGTATGCTACAGGTCTGACAAAGGGTTTTTCTCATCGAGTTTTGATTATTGTATAGAAATTTTAAAGATTGGCTGGGGTTAGTTGTTATGTTTAGTGCTAAAAATTGAAGTTTCTACAGGGAACAAGGTCAGCTTTGTACGCTAATGACCGCGAATCTATCACAGTCACTGTGCAAGAAGTGACACCTAGAGCTGTTGGAGCCCTTGTTGCACTGTATGAACGAGCTGTTGGGATATATGCCTCACTTGTCAACATAAATGCTTATCACCAGCCTGGTAAACATATTTCCTCTTTAGCCCATTTTTTATTCTCTGGATCATAGGGAAAACTTGAGTGATGCAAATTGAATTATGTAACCACCTACTCTATTAGTTCCATTGCTATCATGTAACTGCTTCTGAATCTGATAATTAGGTGTGGAAGCGGGTAAAAAAGCAGCAGGAGAAGTATTAGCACTTCAGAAGCGGGTGTTGGCAGTTCTAAATGAGGCGAGGTATGGTATAATATGTTTGAAAATATCAGGCTTTTGTCTTAGCTAGAAATATCTTTGAAATTCATAAGTGTGTTATAGATTCATGGATTTGGTTAGTTGTAAGAAGGGTCTTGATAAGTAATAAAGGAGGAAAGTTAGTTAGAGGAGAGAGAACAGATTTGTTATATACAGAGGAAGTGAAAGGGGTCATGTGTGTTTCTATTTAAGTTTTGGCTTATAGTTTGGGACGCAGGAGCTTACCTTTGCTAGAGCATTTGCTTGTACTTTTGTATTTTCCTTTACTTATCAATAATAAAAAGTCCCTTTGTTAGATATGCAATTTCTATGGTGCTTTCATTGAGAGGTAACGAGAGGGAGAATTCATCGTATGCAAACCTAGATGGCGTCACAGTGAGTTAATGCTCTAGTTGCTTGCAGTCATCGTTGAGACTTATCCAATAGATCAAGAGGTCTTACAATCAATGTATGTGGCCCTCTTCAAGGACACTCTAGGTAGTGGGATGCCTATGATGTACCTAATCCCACTCCTAGTTAATGCTCTAGTTGCTTGCAGTCATCGTTGAGACTTATCCAATAGATCAAGAGGTCTTACAATCAATGTATGTGGCCCTCTTCAAGGACACTCTAGGTAGTGGGATGCCTATGAGGTACCTAATCCCACTCCTAGTTGAGAGCTGCAGCTAGTCATAACTTCAATACTGCCAAACTAGTGGCCTCTTCAGGATTACCCATCACTAAAGTTAAGGAGTTTGAAGTTGGTTTAGGAAATGACATTGCCTTTCTCAAGAAAAATGTAATAATTTAGTGATCCAAGTGGGCCGAACAAATCTGTTTGTGGATGCTTGTGGTCTGGAATTAGGGGAGTTCAACCTTATCTTGGAAATGGGGAAGCCTTGAAGGAAACCAAGACAGATTGGACCAAGAAAACAATGAGCTTTGGTCATGATGGCTGTATTCTTACTCAAGTGATTTGCATGGATAATGTGATCATATATGCCACACTCCTGCTTTGAGAAAGTGTTGCGATAAGTATTTAAGAGGGCCTGCAGTCAACAAATAAATCTATTACTGATTGGGGCATCATGTCGAGCTCCAAGTATGCCAAGGAAGCAACGAAGGAATATGAAGACAGCTGTTTTAAAAATTTCTCCTTTCTGCCTTGAGGACAAGCAGATTTTCAGGTGGATGGTAGATTTTTGGATCTGGTTAAGTGAAGGGACCTACATGTAAATAACAAATAGGAGGGAAAATTAGTTTCGAGGGAAGAGAGAAAGTTTCTGCTATATGGGGTAGTTCAGCGCGAGGGAAGTGAGTTCGTGTTTCGTTTTTGGCTTATAGCTCGATGAGCCACAGGAGTCCGCTGCTGGGAGCATTTGCTCTTTCTGAAATTTCTTCTACTGCAGTCTACCTTTTTAGAAAGTAGTTGTTCCAATCAGTGTGTCTAGACTCTGGACCCTCATGAACACCAGAGTTAGGAAAGTTTTGTAGTTTGGTGTTTACATGTTTAGTGTTTCTACGAAGTTAGGGAAGTTTGAGGTTGGTGTATGCTAGTGTAGACACCATTTTATTTTCTCTATCAATTAAAGATATGACTATAGGAGGGTCGATATCCATCTTCTATTCATCATACTCACCTTTTGTATTTAGCATACATACTTATGATTCTTCACAAAAATATCGTCGGATCAAGTCCAAATTACATTTTATTTATTTTTATATTCAGCTGCAAGGAGCCTGTTGAACCATTGACAATCGAAGAAGTAGCTGAACGTTGCCATGCCCCGGAAGATGTAAAACATTTACCTCGCTGCTTCTCTATATTAGTTTTTTCAATTAAGTTTATTAAACACATTATTAAGAAATTGTTAATATTTATACTTTTTCTGCAGATTGAAGTAATTTACAAGATTATTGCTCATATGGCTGCCAATGATAGAGCACTAATTGCTGAAGGTAACTGTGGTTCTCCACGGAGCGTCAAAGTTTTTCTGGGAGAGTGTAATGTTGATGAACTGTATGCATGAGTTAGACCAATGAAATCCACATTTCATAATGTTATAGCTTTGTTCAAATGCCCATCAAAAGAAAGGAAGCAGCTTGGAATAAATTATTTTGGTTATTGGATGGATCAGCTTATCTTCAATGAAAATGATTTTTTTTTTTTGTAGACAAACTTTTGAAAGAGTGGTTGAGTTTGGTTATCTGAAAAGGAATAATATTTAAGAAATTTGAATGCCAGATATAAACCAAATGAGAAATAAGAGGCACAAAATGGAATAAGCTGGCTAGCTTTTGTGGAATGTTTGGACATTCTCAAAAGCAAATTTGGATTATGTAAAACTGGAATGTGTATAGATTTATTTGGTTGTTTGGCCAAATTAAGTTTTTTGCACCTCTAATAGTTTCTCGCACTTTTTTAAATTACCAAAATACCCTGCTATCTCCTTAAGTTGCAAACAACAAATGTTTTTATCTCAACCTCAATATTTGTACCCGTTATGTCTCCCATGATATAAAATATTATGAAAAAACACAATTTTCTATTTAAATGCACTCAGTTTGTACTTTAACTAGTAAATCTTATAAAAATTTGACTACCATGTAAGATCATATTTTGATTGGCCATTGAAGTGTCTAAGATATAATATTAACTAATCACACACCGTATAATTTTATAATTTGAAAAAACTTTATTTTTTAATTACTTGCTCATACAAATTATAATGTTTCATTCAAAATATATTCTTTTGCTAGGTGAAGAAAGGGTTTACACATTGATTTGTAAACAATATTCATTAAAAAAAATCATGGGAGGTGAAGGAAGGGTGAGGGAGATTAAAAAAAGGCTTAATTTAACACTTACTCTTTTATGTTTATTTTAAGTTATAATTTATTCCCTACTAGTATGGACAGGCTAGAAATTCTTTTTTTTTTTTTTATAAGTTTTAAAAATGCTTTATATATATGGATTAGGATCAAATGACACCAAGGTGTCTAACTTAGTAACACGACACCTTCGATAATTCTTTACCGGATAATCGTATTATAAAATTCACCGTTGGATTCAAAGCTATTACTATAAAATTTAACATCAATCGGAAATCATTTAATGGGTTAAAGAGAAGGATCAAAATTAAAGGTTTTGACGAAGTTTTGTAAGACGTTGATTTTTATGCATCTTGTTGACATATCAAATTAATGATTTCCGATTGACGTTTTATTTTATAGACATGATCTATATATGTTAGAAGAGTCCCACATTAGCTAGATATATGGTATAGATAGCCTTTATAAATGTAGTGCAAACTTCAACTCTCAAGCTAGCTTTTGTGGTTGAGTATAGGCATCATAAATTCTAATATGGTATCAGAGCATATTCTAGATTCGTTTGTTATGGAGACCTCCCATATTTGGGGCACCCGTAGATATATGGCATAGATAGCCTTTATAAATGTAGTGCAAACCTCAACTTTCAAGCTAGCTTTTGTGGTTGAGTATAGGCATCATAAATTCTAATAATATAATAATAGCTTTAAATCCAACGGTGGATTTTATAATACGATGATCCGGTAAAGAATTATCGGAGTTGTCATGTTACTAAGTTTAACACATTGGTGTCATTTGATCCTAACTCTCTCTCTCTCTCTCTCTCTCTCTCTCTCTATATATATATATATATATATATATATATATATATATAATTCTATTTTGAAATTAATTAATATTTAAAAGTGGAAAATTGACCGTGTTATATATGAGTTATCTTTCATTCATAAAAATGTAATGATTTTGGATTTTTTTGTTAGAATTAATGATTTTAGATTTTTTTATCAAGTAGTCTAGTGGCTAGGAATTTCACTCATAAAGTGGATAAGTGGGATGTTCGGGGTTCGAACTTCGACCCCCTGCATATATAATGCAATGTCTTTCAATTGAGCTATGCTCACGGGACTTTAATGTGCATATATATACATTTGTTTCTTTTTTTGCTAGAAAATTCAATTAATCTATCAAGGGGATTTTGTTCTAATGAAAGAGGGTAATCTTTTATGGGATGAAGAACTCATTCAAGAGCATATAACATTAAGCCTTGTATCTTGACTATTAAGTAAAAGAAGCTTCTATTAACTATCAAATATATTTGATCTAACGGAAAGAACTAACTCAAGCTGGTGTAAAAAGTAAAACAATTGAAACCAAAATCTTAAACCTCACATCATAATTATTTTTTTGTAAAAAGTTCAATCAAAATATTCAAAGAGATATGATCAAACGAAAGAGTGGCAATCTCTTAAAGTGGGAAGAACTAAATTAAACTCATGTAAAAAATATAGAAATTGAGACGATACTCTTAGGCCTCGAATCTTAGTTATTTTTATAAAATGTTCAATTAAAATTATAAAAGGAATTTGATCTAACAAATGAGGGTTAATCTCTTACGATAAGAAGAACTAAATCAGATTCGTGTAGAAAGTAAAGCAATTGATACCATAATCTAAAGTCTCACTTCTTGATTATTTTTGTAAAGAGTTCAATTAAATTTTTAAGAGGGATTCCATCTAACAGAAAAAAAAGTAATTCCTTACAGTGTTAAGAATTAAATTAAGCCTGTGTAAAAAGTAAAGCTCGTAATCTCTTACATTTTAGTTATTCTTATAAAATGTTCAATTAAATTTTCAAGAGAGATTTGAACTAACGGAATAGTGTAATCTCTTACAGAATAAAAAATTAAATAAAGCTCGTGTA